>JARHVA010005345.1:902500-1236268 GCA_037957365.1 Torreya grandis
AGTAAACTTCTACCCATAAAAGACACAATACCATTCTCTAAATATTAGTAGATCAATGGCCATCATACTAATCAATGTGAGACATTGAAGAACCAAATTAAAAAATATAAGAACAAAGGACACACACATTATGTCTAATATGAGAAAAAGGCAAAATCCTTTCTAACTATCTCTCAAAATTATCAAAGTATGAAGATTTAACTATTACTACTAATATTAATGGGGTATATTTCCACCACCTCTAGTTCGATATTAACAAGTGGGATACAACTTGTGGTACCACATTTCTCACAAAATTGGGACATATTACAGATGAACTAATATTTTATCCATTAATGACATAATCTCAAGGATACATTTGGTTCCCTATAGCCTGTTGATCATGTGTGGAATATTACACCATATAGATATTAGATCGTGAACCATATTTGAAACTAAATTTTGGACAAATTTGGCTAGCCAAGTGGTATGCTAATCTAGATAATAAAAATATGTGTGTTAATTTTATTAATATGAGTACATAAATTTGCATATAATATGATGGCCATTATTATTTTTTCTACACTATTGGCTTCATGTAAACCATCAAATAAAAACATTGAAGTGGTGGTAGTGTAGTGATGTAAACAAAACTTGATAAAATTTCTATGTGTTCCTATGCCTTTTGATGATGAGAAATTCCTTGATTAGACTCTTCAAATATTTCCAAAAATACTAAAAAGATAAAAAATATTTAAAAAATCAAAAATATTTTTTGGCACCTACATGTTCTATTGGATCCTTGACATCTATTTATTAGTCCCATATGGATGACATATTCAATTATTTCTACATACACACATGTGTCACACTTCTATTTGAGTGTGATATAAGCATATGCAAATATATGATCTATTCCTATTTTGAATGTTGGTCTTTCCCTCTACTCATGTCAAGCAAACATTGGGGTCATCTAGTTCTTTGATCTTGATAAACACATGTTATATGGCTCAATGATCACATTTACTTATCATGTTTGAGATTATATGTAATTACACAATTTATCCATGATTATATCTTACACATGGTACTTGATATTATATGCACTTGACATTTTTTCCTAACAAATTTGATCCATGGCCTACTATGACATGTATATATTGGTTGACTATGATTTAATTTATGTACTTCCTTGAGTGTCTTGCCTTGATATTATATTCCTTGTTTGAGCATTTGAATATGGTCCTTTGATTGTGGTCCCTATTACTATGTATGTTTTTTTTCACATTTTCATTTATCATTTTCTATTTTATGGACATTTTAATATGGCATTCTTGTTTTTAATGTATATTTGACTAAATCATGTCCCTTCAATTATGCAAAATTTGAACATGCCCCTTGTTTACAGTCTCCTCAGACCATTAGCTTTTGATTTGATTTTGAGTGATCTTGTGTGTGTGATTATTTGATTTTTGATCTTTTACTATTACTATATATACATTTCCATGATCTTTATCATGCATCATATACCTTCATGTGATCACATTGGTTCTATATGATTCAATGCTATATCTACCTAGACATTTTCCTTCTATATATTACAAGGTTCCATTCATAGATTATATAATCGTCTTATCCCTTTGAGGTGAGGTAAATATCAATTCATATCTTTTACTCACCTCAAAGGGGGGAATATTAGTGGGGTAATATCATAGGGTCATACTCTCCACACTTGGAACAATTTTCAAATTTAGTGGCGGCATGCTTTGAAAGCATGTTATCCACACTTATTTAGTATTTAACATCTCTAGATTATAGTTGGGGCATGTTTTGTAAACATTTTCTCCACATTGGTACTTATATTAGTTTTTAGATTTCTCTATATATAGTGGGGGCAGGCTTTGGAAGAATTTTCTCCACACTTACATAGTTTTATGAATTGGTCAAAACACATAGTTCTATGATTTAAATTCATAGTTGTGGTAGAATTTTATACATTGATACCATTTTTATATATAATTTTAGCATGCGATATATATAATGTGTATATGTTATGCAATTTATGCTTAATATTTTAAAATTCAAATTAATTTCAGATTTCAAGACTCTTTTATGGACTATTACCACATCATAAATTCTTACATACTGATACCTTGGTTAGAATTTTATGAAATTTCTAATTCAATAGTTGGTTTGAATTTTGGTATGGTTTAGGTGATTAAATCACTCAATCTTGCCAAGTTTTCACATTGGACTATATTGTATCATCTAGCCTCCCCAAGTTATAAGTATCATTGGGTTACATAATTGAGCTAATCTCAACTACTAAGTAGTATCTCACCTTTTTTCCAAGGTTGCGGGCATGTGCCCCTCTCTCTCTCTCTCTCTCTCTCTCTCTCTCTCTCTCCCCCCCCCCCTTGGATATATTCACTTTCCAAATTTATCTATATTTATCACAATATCAATTTTAAATCCTTATAATGATACATATTTTTCAACTTGCCAATAGGTAAGGAAGTTACATCGACACACAGGTGTACTCCTAAATCTCACTCTTTCAATTTCAAGTAATTCCAATTCCAAATTGTATGCACTAATTATATACTATAACATGATATTGGCTATAGGTTAGTCACTAACAAAGCACTCCAGTTGGGCACACATAAAGACAAGATGTGTTATACATACCCAAGTACACATTATTTTCCTTTAAACTATAATTTGCATTACTAGATTAAGGGGGTGGGAAAATATATATGATATTATGGATTATATATCACCTCAATATTTACACTTTGAAAAATTAAAACTCGGTTGTGACTCTCAGTTCTATACCTTTCCTGCTTCCACAAGTCTCGCATCTATTCTTTCTAGTTCCTATTAGCTTATCTCATAATATAACTAGTCTTATGTTGATGGACTAATCCTTATATCTTACCTAGAATGCTTAAAATTTACTTATATTCCACCTCTACATGTTATGATCCTATACCTACTTCCTATTTCTTAGACACTAACATTTAGGAAAGATACTAGCATTGATGCTAGAATCTTGACTCGACATAAGTGTCTAGTACCCTAAAATATTATTTTTAAAAATTAAACAAATCTTAATGGTTACCCTAAGTGATTTAATGTGAGTTAATTCTCAAAATGGATTGATATAAATGAAATACCAGCCCTCATTCATTTCTTAACAAAATGAGAAAAATACCTAATATTCATACCAAAGATCATTTAATTGAATAAAACTCATTTATTTTCTCTTATTTTCATACCAATCATTGGGACAATACATCTATAGGTTTGAATTACTGAAATAAAAACCTAAGACCCTAATTTTCCAAGTTATAAGTTAGGTCATTATTGTATTTTCTTTCCACATATTGCATGATTCACACACAAGACAACACATAGGGGAGAACTACACTAGTCTCAATCCCTCTTTAGGTTATTATATATGTAGTAAAGGCTCAATAATAGAGGGTTATTTTGGGTTAGGTTGACACCATATACCCACTAACCCATTTTACCCTAAGGTCACCAGAAAGATGAAGAACTAGGTCTTTGACATTTCATGAGGAGAAATAGTCCATGACCCATATCTGAATGCACTAAAGTGAAGGTGAAGCCAAACCTAGAAGAATATAGGTAGTTGAATCCTTTTATAGTAGGTATTCCATATAGGATATTTGCATCTAATCTAGACATTAGTGTTAACATAACCATACTAGGATTCTGTTAGTGTCTAGAGATCTGGAGGCACTTAATCTGGAATCAGGTGACTATTTTAGAAACATTTACTAGCCTAATTTATGTATGTTCTAGATATAACACTAGATTATCATCAAAACCATCTAATTACATTACTTCTTTACCATTTCCATACATATCTTAGTTTTAATTTCTATATTTATCCTATTCTTAGTTTTATAAATTCAGCATATTTTATATCTGATTTTAAAACCCAATTCGCCTATTATGGATATGATTACCACCCTTGTGCTTATTAATTTATATATCCCCTTTAATGTCTAAATAACCCCAATACAAATACATTTTAGGGTTAAACATCTCCAAATGGTAATTTTGAATCTGAAATGATGCTTCCAAGGAAGGATTCGATGGTATTCTAACCTAGGATGGTAAAGTGGTGGGCTATGAGTCATGCAAGATCAAGGATCATGAAAATAATTATATTACGCATGGCTTGGAGCTTATTTCCATAGTGCATGATCTAAAATAATAGAATCATTTACTATTAGAAAAATATTTTAAGGTGAAGTATGATCACCATAGATTAGAACACTTTTTTTGCTAAGATGATTTAAATGCATGCCAATGAAGATGGATAGATTTTTCTAGTAATTTTGACATTGACATATTCTATATTAACGATAAGGAAAATCATGTATTTAATACAATTATCCAATACACATATCATAATACCTTGTCTATGTTAGAATAAAATTTCAAAAGTGTTGTGTCAAAATAATAGCTTGTTGTTAAATACTACCAAGAAGTAAGTTCAAGACTGGTTAATGAACCTTTAGAAAAAGAGTTTTCTGATTTTAATATTGAAGTGGATGTCCTTGTGAGGTAAAAAAATATAATTTTTATACCCAAATCAGGCAACTTGTGGAATTTTGTGTTGCAATAAGTACATATAACACCCCATTTTACTCATTTAGGTTGTCACACAGATGAAAAATGAGCTGAAAAGGCATATTAATTTTGGACTAACATGAAGCATGATGTTGCCAATTTCATGGGAAAGTACTTGTAATGTTAACATGTTTAGGCTAAATATTTTCACTTAATATTTTTTTACATCCTCATGATATGCATATAGACAAGTGGATTGTGATATCACTTGAATTTATTGTTGGACTAGTTAAGTCCTTGAAACAAACATGACATCTATTTTGGTGCTAATTGATAATGTTGTCAAGGTTGCCCACTTCATCATTGGAATCTTAATAAATTATGTTTCTATGTTCATGGAGTGTTTCATAAAAAAGGTGGTTTGATTACATAACATGCCTAAATTTATTACTTTAGCCCGACATATGTTTTTCATGTCAAGGTTTTGGAAAACTTATATTGCAATGTTTGACACTTGATTGAATTTTAGTTCTTCATACCACTTGAAAATGGATGGTCAAACTCAAATAATAAATAAGGTGGTTGAAGACATGTTGTGAATGTATGTTATGATCAATAAACTAAGTGGGAGGACTATCTCCATTTAGTTGTGTTTGATTATAATAAGTCATATCATTATGTGCTAAAAATGGTTCATTTTGAAGCTTTGTATGAATGTAAAAGAATAACCCTAATTGGTTGGGATAATATATAAAATATAGATATTTTTGAGCCTAATGTATTATAAGAATATGATAAAAAATGGCATTAACAATATATAATTTAAAAATTAGCTTAGATCAACAAAAGAGTTATGTTGATCAAAAAATGACATGTCACACATTTGCTATTGGTGATAGGGTTTTTCTATGTTAGAACATATAAAATATCAATCAAGTTTAGAAATAATTCAAAGGAATTGGACCCTTCAACATTATGGATAAAATTATTCATGTTTCCTATCAAGTAGCTTGGCCCCCTTATCCATCTAGAACTCATGACATCTTCCATGTTATTTTATCAAGGAAATATGTACCTAATTTTTCTCATGTCTTGGATTGGAAAAATATATATGTTATGGAAGAGTAAAGGATGCATTTAAAACCAATGAAAATCATAGACCATTTTAGCATTCAATTGAAAAATAAAGACAATTGAGAAAATTTTACAATGGGACTTGTTGAATGAAATAAGTGCCACTTGGGAAGATGCACATCTATTCACAAAACATTATCCTTGGTTATTTTTATTAATTCACTAGCACTTATCCTCTCTAAGGGGATGAGGATTTCATGAATTAATTTTGTTATATACTTTAGTTACTATTAAGATATTTTATAACATAGTTTCTTGATTTTGATCATCTCAAGGACTAATTGTTGTAGTTGTTGAATTATGTTTCAAATGTTATGATTTAGATATCATGGTTAATTATTATAATTATGAATTATACCATATATTTAAGATTGTATGTGATTATTTAACTCTTTTAATTTTTTCTGCATTAAATGCTTCCCCAAAATCTTTCGACATCTCTAAGGTACCTTGCACCGCATAGTGTGTCCACCTTGTTATTTCCTAAAGATTGAGTAGGATTTGCTAACGGTCAGCCAAATTTAATGCTATTTGGGACTCAATAAGCCCATAAATATCCCTTAGAAAATTTTAAATTTTACAAACTCTCAAGCATTCCTACATCTGTGAAAATATCCTACTCATTGCGATTATTAGTGCCTAGTAAAAGTTTGTTTCAGTGAGCGTGTTTCTATCTAGCACAAGGCTCATACCAGGTATTATACAAGAGATATAGAGATGGTAGGAACATCATATTCACAAAAAGGAATAGGGATACCTAGATATCTTGATAGGTTACTAGCTAGTAAATCATATGCTACAACCCCTGTGCAACCGTCAACAAGCTACCCGAGAACCAGAACCCTGGGAGTCGATCAGACCAGTGGCCCATCAAAGGTAAGAGATTATGTAGATGGAATTGTGGACCTGATCTTGCAAAGGGCCAAGAACAAGAACCTAAGAGAAGGAGCACACCAAAGGTGTCTATAAAGATCTAGAGCAAGGCAATATGAAACATTTGAAATGAGGATATGGACCTCACAACTATCTCAATTCATTATCCCAGCCATGCATCCATGCCCTAATGTGGTCAAATTATGTGTAGACTTGCTCCATGTACAATCTTGCACCATTCAACAAGGCCCCTTCATGCTGCAGGCAACCCCACAAGCTATCAGGGACATGCTAGCCCTGCCTTATGATAATACTACCACCTTCCCCACTATTGACAAGATTCAAAGGATGTGGGTGAATGTCAACACTTAAACAAGGTTTTTGAGGTCTAAGTTGCAAATGGTTGATAGTGATTCAATGATACCCATGCTCCCTACATCAAGAACAAAATTCTCACCAGCTAGCCAAGATGCATTGTCAATGATGGCTCTCATATTTGGCATGAAGGATGACATTGTGGTATATGCAAAGCAAATGGCCATCCTCTTCAGGCTAAAGATGGTTGACAAGATGCAGGAGTATCGACTCAACTTCTCAAAACACATCACTTTTTCAATCATGGAGTAGCTGACCTAGTTCAAGTCAAAAGGGGTATTCAGGTATTCCTCCTTTTTGTTCCATCTTATGCTATATTAGAACCCTGACCTTTTCTCCCAATTTATGAATCTAAACCTATACGACCCAGCTTTCAACCCCCAAAGAACCATTCCTGTGTCTGCATGGACACATGTTTTATCAAGAACTTGTGACCCATATGATTTTTGAGAGATCTTCATTACCCCTATTATTCATTTCCTTAGCCCTGAGCTTGTCATAAATAGGTTATTCCCAAGTGTTATGAACCTCCTGGTCAGTTGCCCAATCCTGTGTGACTTCTATTTTGGGTCCCATCACACGATCATAAGGGTCCATGGATTTTGTGGGGAACTAGTGTTGCTACCAAAGACCTTAACTCTTAGCTTAGCATTCTTGGAAGTTATCAAGCAAGTATATATAGTTGATAATGAGTATGGCTCTAGGAAGAAGAAGAGGAAAATGTATAATCTCTTGTGGATGGCAGGCAATGTAAGCCTAGAAGCCAGAGAAGTTAAGATGGTGCTGCTGAGAAATTTGGCCTTCCTGGGGTTCCTATTAGTCAAGGATAGATGGGTTTATGACCCAACTGATTACATTGCTTTCATAGTGAGGAACAATAAGATTGGGGCCAGGATCACGCATGAAGGCCACCCTTTTTGGGAGACTAAGAAAAACCCTACAGAGGATGCCCCTAGTCTTTATGTTGAACTGACAGATTTGCTCCTGCCACAAAATAGGCCATGGGAAACCTTCTTTGATAAATAGAGGGATTATGATCCCAAAGTCAGGATGACTTTTGGTTTGAGAAGGACGTTAAGGAACAAAGGTTGGGACATGGAGAAGATTGAGGCCTATTGGAGATATAGGAAGGAAATTTCCCAAACCACCCACACTTTCAGAGGCATAAATTCCAATGAAAGATGGGAATAACTCTGGGATGAGTGGCATCCCTCCCCTGCTTCTAGCCCAGAAACAAGCCAAATGTCAACAATCAGGGCAGAGTGGGAAACTGAAGTGGGACCAAACCAGCAATTGCAGACCTCAGAGCAAGCTGTAACTACCATAAAACAACAAAGGAGCATGGTGTCTTCACCACCAAAAGCCTCCCCATCATTGGGAGTGATTGAAGTCCCCAATTCTCCATAAGCACCACCATCAATTATAGAGGTGGAAGGGCAACAAACACAACCAGAGGCAAAAATGACCTAAAAGAGAAGGAGGGTGTAGTTCCATCTAGATTCAGAAGAGGAAGAGGAGCCTTCATAGTGCCCAGTGCAGGGCACTACTACTTCCCCTTAGGTAAGTATTACTCCTCCTCCTCCCTCTCAATCTATTCCTCACCCCATCAGCATGATGCCTCCACCCATCCAAATGGCACCTCCTGCCGCTACTGCCATTCCCATTTCACAATTCACCCCATCCTTGGCACCTCAGGCCCTAACACTTCCCCATTTCTCCCCCTTTGTTCCTAAAAAGATGCCCCTACAACTCACCCTTAGCCAACCAATGGCTATCTAGTATAGCCTACCACAAGGATTTTCTTTCATAGGAGGGCATATTGCATCCCCTTCCACCTTCCAGATGCAGGCTGATGCTGCTAAGAAGGCAAGAGAAGCCCATCTGGAGAAGAAGAGGATTAAAGAAAATAAAGCACTAGCTATCCCACATTTGAGGTCATAATTTGACCCTATTCAGTAGCAGCTGACAGTGACCCATTTGACACCTAACGTTGCCAAGCTAAGCGAGTAAATGTAGCTGGAGGACTATACGATGAATCTAGTGGCCATTAACATGTCCCTATTCAGGCCCCAGGACCGAGTTGAGCTGCTAATCGAATCCACTTCTACAGTCATAGAAGATTATTTGAAGAAATTAAAAAGACTGCAGTAGATGGGGGCTGATTTGGCCAAAGAAAAGGCAAACTGCAATAGTTTGGTTGAAGAAATAAATAAGAAAGATAATGAAATAGCTAGTCTGCATAAATAGTTGCAAGATACTATTTCCCTCCAGACTCAACGGGTAGTCCAGGACCAAAATGATTCATTGAAAATAAATCTCACACTTGCCAAAGATGTAGTGACAACCCTTAGGTGAGAGAATGCAACATTACAGGGAAGAGTCAAAGGACTACAATTGCAAGTTACCCAATCACAACAGAGGCTGTTGGAGGAGCAAAATAAGGCTATGAATTTTCAAGCCTAATCCCAAGCAGATCAATAGAGGATGATGCAACTAACAATTGAGATGGCTAATAGGCCAAGAGGTGTCAGAGTAATGCAATTGGTGAAGGAGCTCTATGAGTTAGCATGGGAGAGAATCTCTTTAAAGATTATCTAGCTTAAGCCATTGCTCACCTTCCTACTCAATGCATAGCAATTATGCGAGAGGGTGGAGGACTTAGTACAAAACACTCTAGCCAAATTCTCCAAAAGAGTCACAGACTCCCATTCATTATTGTAGAAGCTCTATGACATGATGGATGTGACATTGGTAGCTACGGGGATGCCTAATAGAATGGCCACTATGAAATGGGTCAATGAGGAGCTCAGTCAGTCATAATGCCATGACCAATATTTGTAGAAAACATCTCGAAGTCGTGAAAGAAGGCATCGGCAAAATGAGATAGCATGTTAAAGATCTGGTGCGATTGGGCCTTCCTTCCCCATTTCTAGATGCAAAGATGGTGCTGATGGTGGACCAAATTGAACCATTACTGCTAGCTAAATAGAGGGATCAAATAGTTTTCTAGAGCTTGTGAGATGATTCCTCAGTCTTGAGAGTTGAACCTATTCTGATTCTTATTTTCCAGTTGGAATTCAAGCTAAAAGCCACGATTCAGATCCTACAAACCTTTTCACACAAGGATATCATTAACCTTGATCTGGCTTTCATTGAATTGTAGAGTAAGCAAGGGTTATCTAACCATGAGTGGTCTATCTACCAGATGGCTCTTTTGAAGCTATAATTTTGAAATTTTGACAAAGCAGGAGTCAAGTTCTTTTTTAGCAAGCTCAAAAGTCTTAGAGGTCACTAGTAACTGTAGAGTAATTTTTACTCTGTCATTTTCAAATTTTTAGTCGAGCACTGCAATTTTGGTTCCAGTATACCTTAGATGTGGCGATAGAGCTTTGGAGCAGAAGGCGGGTTCATTTTTGCCTAAGTGTCGAAGTGCAACGGAAGCTACTAGGTGTCACCTTTCGAGCACAGGTGTTTTTCCCCTTCTTTGTTTCTTTCATTTCATTTTTGGCCTAAGTATTGAATTCGAGCAAAAGCTACCAAGTGTCACTTTCTAAAACATGGAGCCAGCTAGTTGGCATCCTTCGAGCCCCCTTTTATGACTTTTGAGAAGGCCACGAAATGTGCCATGTTCCCAGTAGCAGTTAAGCAGAACACACCACGTGTCAGCATCTACATTTCATAGAGGCACCCACTTTTCATTCTATTTTTTGGCAAGACTTTCAATGAGCTAAGTAGCAAAGAAAGCAAAAAGTGCCAGGTGGCAGTCACAGAAGGTCCTGAACCACCTTTTTAGAGAAGTAGCTAAAGTCACCGTTTGTCAGCATCTGAGAGACTTTGGTTCAACACTTGGGCTCAATACTTTGGTTCAGCATAGAAAGGCATTGTTATTTTTCTCAAGTGCCATAAAGCGGTGGATGCTGCTAAGTGTCACTCTCCAAGCCCCTTCTTACTCCATCCCCAAAAACAATGGAAGATGCCACATACCCCTAGTAGGAGAAGTGGAAGATGCCACGTATCTTCCCAGAAGTAGTGAAAGTCACCACGTGTCAACTTTTGAGAGACCATCTTTGAGCCTCATTACCGAATAAAGATTGTGGTGGGTCTCGAATGTTACTTCAAAGGTTTGAAGAAGCGTCAAGTGTCAACATGCAAAGACTGCCACGTGCATCCATCCCCTCCTAAAAAGTTGCCCGAGCAAGGAACGAGGTGAGTCTTATTTTGTTAAAACTACAAAGAGTCAAGGAAGCAGATTGTGATAGGCGTCGAAGGTAGAGCGTTCTTGAGTAAAATATAGAGAAAGTGGAAGTGGCCAAGTGTCATTCTCTAGTGCCCTCTAAACAAAAAATAGAATTTTCATGGATTGACTAAGTGTCCTCGCGTCCATCTACCTGTTATAGCAAAGATGGAGGGAAACTCAACGAGAGTTATTCCTAGTAGATAGAACAGTGCACTGGGTAGATTTTTGGGGCTTGCAAGCATTAAAAGGGTTGTCTATTTGTCCCCTATAGGCGGAGGCAAAGTAGATAGTTGAGCAGCCAAACAGGTGATGGAATGAGAAATTTAGGTGCAAAGAAAGGTACTAGACATGAATCACCATGCCATAGTCAGGGCAATTCTTGATAAGACCAAGATGCATCTAAAGCATTAAAAGGGCCATTTGTTTGTCCCTTATGGGTGCAGGATAGAGTGTAATTGTGTGGGAAAGAGAGAGATGGAAGGAGACATTCGAGGCTATATAAGAAGAATTGTAAAATCATAAAAGGGGGGAATTCTATAATTTAGACTTTTTATAGTTTTTGACTAGTAACATCATTTGCTCTCATCTCAATTTTCTTGAGTTATAAAGTTGATGTAATTGTGCATGTTTTTGTGCCTTTTATGTGGCTAAATGAATTAAGAATATTTCAACCCCATGCCTTGGTTGGTGTTATCTGTGTCATTTGCAAAGTAGTCTATACTGTAGATTTTTTGTAGTTGTGATTAGAAATGTCATTTGCTTTTGTCTCATTTTCTTGAGTTGGAAGGTTTACATAACTGTACGTGACTTCTATGCCTCTTATGTGATTGGAAGATTCTATTTAGAAGATTGAACACTATGCCCTTGTTGACATTCTCTGTATCTCAGCAAAAGAATTCCCTATTCTGAGCCTCTATTTTTGTTATTTCAATCTTTTACATTGATCATGCACTTGTTTGCTCTTAAATGTAATTGAATCCTATAATAGTTTCATTGTGCTCAGGTTAGGATTAGGATTACACTCAGGTGCATCACCATAGTTAGGTTTCAATTCTTGCATTTGCATTTCTATTTAAACTCCTATCCCTTTTCCCCAACACCCAAAGCAAAAGAAGAGACCAGCTTCTCTAAAATCTGGAGGTTGTTTCAAGCCGCATTTTCCCACAGCTTGAAACTTCCCATTGTTGATTGATTAAGATCAAGCGCAATTTTAAGCCATCAACACTTAACAATATATATTGTTAATCCAAACCTATTGGATTTATATAACATATATATTTTTGGGATAGGGACCCTTTAATCCTAATATCGATCTAAAAAAAAAAACCTCTTGGTGAAGTTTTCTCTTATCTCACCCTTTATAACTAGTGTTGATTTATATTTTGAATGGATACTCTAACATTCTCATTATTTATTGATCTCTATTCAATCCTCCTTATATGAAAGGCTTAATTGTTGAATTTCAAATTTGAACCTTGTATACCTTGAATAACCATGGTTAATTATTGATATGGGGTTGATATCCTAAACAATAAAGGGTTATATATTTATTCAAACCATCAAGCCATAAATACATAAGGATAAAAGATACTTAGGTAGGGATAAGGACCCTTAGGTGATCCCATCAGGTAGATTGGTGCCCATATAGAGTTCATAGTTTATCAGTGTGGACCTACACACTGATACTCCCAAAAATATATGCCACATTAGGGAACACAATACTCCACATGAAATTAATTAAGGACATTTATTCCTATATAAGTGTCTTGGTGACCTAATTTGGTTATTAGTTGACTTCATATAAGTATGAATATCTGAAAAGATGATTCACATATTATGAAGTTATATATCAACCCTATGTGAAGTTCCTTATGCACTCTAAATGAAAATAATTCCAATAGTAATTTTTAATTTTTATTCATTATTTTGGGTTATTTCACTATCTTTGAAAGTTTGGGTATAAATTTCCTATAATGCCCTATTGGTCCCATAAAACTATGCACTTCATAACCATTTTAGGTGTTGGTCAGTTTAGGATGAATTTTATCTCTTTTGGATCAATAGACATCCTTTTGGTTGAGATGATGTGTCCTTTATATTTTACCTTTTTCTAAAATAAATCACACTTATTCAATTTTTTGTAGAGCTTATGATTTTGTAATCATTGTAAAACTAATCGTAAGTGTAGCAAGTGCTCTTCTTCATCCTTGAAATATATCAAAATATCATATAATAATAACCATAAAATGATCTCAGTAATTTCTAAGCACACTGATTTATAAGATTCATTAGTAACGTAGGTGCACTCATTATCCCAAAAGGTAGAACTATTAATTCATAGTACCCATACATCATCTTGAAAATAGTCTTAGGAATATCTTCCTCATTGATCATTAACTAATGATACCCTGCCCTAAGGTTGATTTTTTTAAAAATATTTCACCTCACATTTTATGTAAATTAATATCCATATAGATTAAATGATACCTATTATTTATGGTTTCCTTGTTCAAAACTATGTAATCTATGCACGAAGAAAAATTCCCGTCCTTTTTTACAAACACCACAGTTGATCCCCAAGGCAAACACTAGGTAAAATTAATCATTTGGTTAACATATATTGGAGTTTATATTTCAAATATACCATCTTTGTTATTTTCATTTTATAGGGTGCATTGGATTGAGGCTCAAATCCTAGGATGATATCAATTATGAATTAAAATTCCCTTTTGGGATGCAATCTAAGTAGATCTTCTAAAAACACATCTTAAAATTTTCTAAAAAAGGAAATTCCTCTAAGGTAGGATCTTTGGTTCTCCTACATCATATATATTAACCATGGAAAACTAACAACACTTATATTAAACCTTCATTTAATTGGATGGCTGAGATCTGTCTTAATTTGAGTTCCTTTTTCTCACCCTAAATTTGAGTTTGATTTCCCCAATCATCTAAACAATCCACTTTATTTATAAAATAATATGCCTTTATGTTGTGCTTCCAAATATAATTAACTCATAATATCACATAATATTATTCTATTTGATTGGAAAACAAGTCTTCTATGGTGGTTGAATTGAGTAATTCCACCTCTGCTTTTACTTGGCACTTATTTAATTTGACCCTAGATTGATTCACATATTGCATAATCCATGCATTTTCCATATGCCTAACTTTTATTGGTATTTTATTTATAAATTTAGTATAAATGATACATGAATGAAATCCAATATATATCAAAATATAAATATAATGGCCAAACAAAGTACCTAACACTTCTATTGGTGAGATCTAAAACTCAACTTGACATTTTTAAACTATTGTTTGGATTTGATGTTGCAATGTTCCTTGATGAGAAGATTATGAGGAAGGATTATTAAATTTACTCATTTTTACATTGAGGGTATTGTTTTGTATGATTATTACCTCCACACATAAACCATCCACCTAGAATCCCTTTTCTTTCATGAAATTTACTTCCTTTGTTTCCATTGTTGAACCTATTTTCCATTTTCCTTTCCCCTTATGTATTGTTGAACATGAGATTTTTATTATTAAATATATTATTATAATACCCATTGCACTTTTAATTATTTTTTTTAAAGAAGGATATGGGCTACCAAACTTCTTCCAATACCTATCTCTTACCTCAACAATATATTTATGCTTTTGAACCTACTTGATGAATTTATCAAAGACTTAGTCCATGGAGCTAGGTCCATGCACAACCACTTCACATTTAATATATGGACTCAAACCCATGATAATATTTTGGATCTATAAATTTTCATATTTATATAATTGAGGAACATATTTGATAAGTTTTGTGAATTATTCTAAATAACTAGTCATTGATAACTCTCCGTACTTTAGGTTATGAAAATATGTCATCTTCTAGTTAAAATATTTTTTTGGAAACAACCATGAACTTAAAAATGTTATTATCTACTCCAATTTTTTGTTGGTGGATTCAATTCCCATCTCCATCTTCTTGTGATCCCATCACATCACTACTTTAACAACTAGTTGGTATGCTCTCCATATCGCTTTAATCAGCTCAAAGTAATTTAAAATTTCAAAATATTTTTCCATCTCAATGATCCATCCTTTATCCACATATCCCAACACCATTACAAAAAAATTAGTGTATCTATCTTTATAATGTGATGCACAAGTTCTACAGTGGCTTGCACTATTGCAACATGGTGATCTTTGACATGATCCTTCTCTTGGTGCTCTTCCTACTCAACTTGTTTTTTCTATTTTCACTCTTCCTTATCATTCCATTTTAATTCATTCTCTAAGAATTAAAATATTCCTTGTGTCTCATTCATTATTTTGAGGATTTAATTATCATAACAACATGTTATGCTTCCCATAAGTTTTTGTTTGCTTGTTGATCCTGATTACAAGTATTGCCTTCCACATTTTCCATTATGCTTATAATTTTTTCCTACTAAAAAATCGGATATGATAGGTCAATGTTAGTGGAATCATTAGGTTTGAGTGTTTAAATCTTTGATTTGATACCACATGTTAATACCATACTAAGCTAACATATAATTTTTAAAATGTATTTTTTTTGAAAAAAAATATAAAATCAATGCATTGCTTTTTATCCACTGAATTTACCAACATAATATCATAGTTTATAAACCATTCAGATTCATTTTTATTTTATTAATATGTTGAAACCAAATAAATATAGTAAGTGCATTTTACGCCATAAATCCATTGATTAATCATATAACCATTTATTATTTAAGCCCATAGTGGGTCTCAATGGTGAATAAATTCTAATTTTACACAATATTAAATTATTCTTAATCAAATGTACAACACAACAAGAAAAGAATCCTCATGTATGACAAATTATCTACAATCATTATATCCAACCATAGTTGAAGCACAACATAATAAATAAGGGATGTACGTGTTTTGTAATAGTCACTATTATGTAAGCTAGTTAAATATAATATTATCAAAAATATAATATTACAATAGAGATTTAATAAAATATCTCATTTAATCAATTTAGTAGTCTTGAGTAAGCATAATTAGTTTAGATTCATCTTTAGAGAGGGAGTGCATCATCTGGTCACTTTACCTTTAACCACAGACTAATAGTCTTTGGCACACCTCTACTAGGAGTGTCTTTTCCATTCATGGTTTGGTAGATAATTATGATATGAGCATCCATAACCATTTGAGAACATGTGAAATTATAATCATATTTACATGTAGTCAGTCATACAAACTATAGGCACACTTGTATTTGTTATGACTTCAATTAAACATGTAAATTATAAAATACATTGAACAAACAATATATATAGTTATATCATTAATTTAGTCAAATAATTTTTCTATTATTATCATATTTAAAAAATATAGATCATAGTCAATATTGGCAAAATTCTCTACAATAATACACAACTATCAATACCTTTATTTTTAATCATGGATAAATTATTAAAAATAAGTTCCAACTCTATTACTTATCACCCCACACACACACACACACACACACACACACACACCTAAAAAATCAGCATTTTCCAAAATGAAATCACATAAACAATACACATATACAAAAAATTATCTTAGCTTAAAATTTTACAATCCTTCCACATAATTAAATTGTTATATAATTGATAAAATCTAATACAATTTTAATCACCCAAAAATAATTTTATTTTTTTAATAGCTAAATGCATGTATACTTCATTTCAAGAAGAGAAACTACACATATTCATCACAATCCATCCCTTCACATTGTGGAAGTAAAGTAATATATCTAAACATATTTAGGTTCTTATTAATTTATCACCTTATGGATTACCTTCAAGTTAATGTTACAAACATTTATGGCCTACATGCCTACGTAACTCACTTTTAAATCATACATCCAAACCCTTAATTCAAAATCTCTCATTAATAATGCTAACAAAAGTCAAAAACTCAACCAAAGTATATACTTATATAAAATTCTTGTATTTCTTAAAAACACCAAAAAATTGAATGAAAAGTCTCTTTTCTAATTATTTTGTCCACTTATAATCTTGTATGTGGGAGAAAAATCATGCCTACATGTCTATAAGGGGAAAATAATCTCCCCAAATTATTTTCATTTATAAAATCTAAATATAATTCAATTGAATATAATAAATCTTAGAAAACCTTTTAAATTATAATTATACATAGTTTTTATGATAACCTTCATAAACATAATAAATTATAGTCATGTAAGTTTTCCATATAAATATTTTAAAATAGAAAAAGTTAAAATTAATCATAAATTGAAATTAATACCTTACCACCAAATTTGTGATAAAACTAATAAATAATATTTTACTACATAACAAATAAATCAATAAAATACAATCATCACAATAGAGTACAAAACCTTATAATAACATGTTATAATCAATTGTTATAAATAATAAAATAGAACCATCAAATTAGAGTATAAAACCTCATAATTTCATGTTACTATTAGTCATAATAAATAATAAAATAGAACTACCAAATCAAAGTACAAAACCACAAAAATCATAAGCTACAACAAATCATAATAAAAAATAAAATACAACCACCAAATTAGAGTATAAAATCTCAAAGTAACATAATATAACAATTCATAATAAAAAATAAAATACAATCATTAAATTAGAGTAAAACACCTTATAATAACATGCAACAACTAATTATAATAAACAATAAAATAAAACCATCAAATTGAGGTAAAAAATCACAAAAATGATATATTATAACCAATCATAATATACAATAAAATAAATTAAAATAAAAAACCTCATAATAACATGGTACAACCAATCATAATAAGAAATAAAATGCAACCACTAAATTTGGATACAAATCCATAAATAAAATATAATATGCAACCAATCAAATAACAATGACATTCACATTCTCAAGTCATCACAAAGTAGGACAAATTATTACAGCATAATTGTCTTGGTAGTCTATAACAATCATCAAATATAAATTTGAGTAAATGTAAATATATACATTATGATTATTTTATAACAATGTAATTTTTTTATGATAGAGACATAATGACATTTACATAATTTCCTCATATAGCTATTATAAAACTATCTTAATGTATATAATAGTGAGTTTTGGGTATAGGGTTCACATGTAGATATAACATCATAAGGTAAAACCACTATGCAACTATAAATGGTCACTTAGGATTCCTTTACCTCATGCTAAAATTCTTGATAATTGATATTTAACCATGATAAGTTGTGGGTGTTTGCATTACAGTCATTGTGTATACAATTATTAGGGTATCAAAAACATTCACCATTTTTACCTCCAAATACATGTATGTTGAAATTTGGTCAATGAAAAGGAATGTGTTTTCAAAAAATAAAAAACCATTATATAGTGTGTTCATTACAACCATATAAAAATATAAAAATTAGTTAAATAACAAACACATATATGAAGAGAATAGTTTACAGATATAATTATATTTTTTATATTAATTTTTTTGAGATCTACTTAGCATAAGTGTGTTCCTTTTCAAACATAAATTATTCTTAAATTTATAAGTAATCTCTTGACAAAAACTTATCAAAATTTTCCCTCGAAATACCATGCATCCAAAAATCCATTCTTGCACTCTTTTCTCCTCATTTTTCCTTTCCACTTATCTATGGACATTCTATCCATTTTATCTTTCCTTTATCATTTTACAAAACCCTTGTTTTCAAGATTAAACAATTTTTAGTTCTTCTCAAAAAAAATCCACTATTATCCCTTGCAAGATTATAGTGACACCCCAAAAATGGGCCTGATGACAAGTTTGAATACTAAGTCATGTGATTCCATTTCAATTTTTTTTTCAAAACTTATTTATTCACAAAAATAGATTCATGGAATTGCATGTCAATTGAAACCCTAATCAAAAACTTATTAAACCTTTTAGTGTAATTCACCAAGTCATTTGACTCACTTGAGGCCTACAAATGTGAATATGACCATACCACAGTTTTAAAATGATTGTAATAATCATTATAAATCCTAAATTCCTACCAACAAAGTGTTAGTGTAGACTTTTGTCCCACTAGATTTTGTCTACATGGTATATTCAACTAACTTAGGTTTAATAAAAGTATCCCACATGCATGAGTATGTTGGGACTTGTCTATTTTTCATCTATATAAGTAACCTTAGTATGTAATTTCTGGTTAATATTTTTGCTAATACTTTTTTTAATGCTTGAATACTTTATGAGATAATGCTCAAGTTTGTACAACTTTCCTTATGTGAGATTTTTTCTTTCAGGTTATGAGATTTCAATCTACAGGTTCTTCATGCATACTTTGTTAGTCAGTTGTTCATGGTGTAATTTGAAATGGTATTAGAGCCATTTAGATAACTATTTTTTATTTAAATATTTGTGATATCCTTACTGTGCATTCTTATTGTTTTCTTGATTTCAATTTTCAATGTTTTGGTGGGGTTTCTAAAAAACCATGCATATCTTTATAGTTTATGTCTCTAGATAAAAATGGGCATCACCATTGGATTCATAGGGTATTAAAACCTTAAGATTGGTTGTAAACATGACCTAGTTTGGTGACAACCATTTTTGGCCATTTTGGAGGGTTCCAAGTAGTTTTCATGTATTTCTATACTGTTGGAGTCTTCAATCAAAAAATGTTTTTTAGGTTTTTCTAAGTTTTGAAGTTAATAAGTGGGTCTTTGCTTATTTTTAAAAAGGTTGAGATTATTTTTATAGATTTGGGTTCATCTTGCAGACCTTTTTCACCACCTGGGTTGTTGTAGAAAATATTCTAGACTTAGAATGTTTTTGGAAAAAAAATGTTCATCACCCACTCCTACACATGATCTGTACCTTCATGTTTCCTAAGGTTTAGATGGATAGCCACTAGTGATGTGGTGAAATAATGACTCTTGGCCATGCATTCATGACTTCATAGGTTAGATGCTCCATCTTCTCAACTCCCATTCATGTGGCAATGTGGCTTGTGGCCATGTGCATGTTCATACTTTTGTGAAGACCAAGGCTTTATGGCTATATCCACTACAACACAATGATGTGGAAATATGAATTCTCACACCTACATAATGTTGAAGGCATGAAATCCCAACTCCCTAATCCACATCGATGTGGATGACCAAAGGCCCATGATCTCCATACAATTACACTTTTATGGGTCTACAGGCCTGGAGGCCATCCTCCCCAACACCATCTGTGATATGTACTAATTTTAAATATTTGAGTTGTTGTTAAAATAATACAAAATAGAAAATAAATATTATCAAATTATTTTGTCTATACTCTCAAAACTAGGTCTAGTCTATTTTTTATTTGTATCCACTTTCCATGCCACAAAAGTGCTCTTGGAGCTACATGGAAGATGCCTTATTTAGATAGCTTTATTTCTAAATTAAATCGGGAGAAATATAAGTTGATATAGATGGGGAAAATGAATTCCTCTAAATCTCATGCAATTTTTTCTAAGAAAGAGAAGTATTCAAATAATAGAGAGAAGAAACAAAAGAAAAAGGATCAAGAGAAGGATGCAAATCCTCCCACCTACAAATCAGACCATGAGACCTTTTATTCCATCTCTAAGCCTAAGAAATATTGGATCAAATGTGGGTTTTTTTAGGAAATAATTATGAAATAAAATGTTTGAAGAAGTAGATTAACCAACCAACTAAGATGTTCAGGAAGCACAATATCAGTGTTCCTGATTCTACCAATCAACACTCATCAACCCATGAATCCTCTAAGGAAAATAATCATGTTAAATAAGGGGAAAAGGAGAATAGTAAGGGTAAATTAAAGGGTAAGGCCATATTTAAAATTATATCTTAGACTTCTATGTGGGTCATTAAATCTAGTTCTTCACATCACATAGCTTCTTCATAGATAGAGTTTAGTTCCTTCAACCCATATGACATGTCCTCTATGCAATTGGGTATTGAAAATTATAAAAAGGTTCTTGGGAGAGGGTTTATTGAAGTGAGTGGTGTAAAATTCAATAATTTTCTAAGTGTTCCTTCACTTTCAACTAATCTCATATCATTTTACCAATAGAGTAGGCATAGGCTCATAACTTGTAGAGGTGGAAGATAAGTAGACTTTAAGCATTTTGATCAAGATGGGATGTTCATGTCATCAATATAAATTTGTTCAGACTAAGAGATATTCCAAGGGACACAAGATAGAGTAGATGAAAAGCTTACATAAGTAAGGTATTTTAGAACCTAAGAGGAACAACCAGGCCATGATTTTTTTTGTGTAAAAGACTGAAGTGCTACATAATCACAAAATATCATCTACACTAGGAGAAGTATGTGGAATAGGTCTAGACATATCATTTTTATATGCAATGATTCTTCGATTAGCTTACCATATAATATTTTGCTTAAGGACAAAACACTCATTATATAGATGTCTATTAATACCATGATAAGTATAAAAGTGTTATCCTTTTGCCTTCTCAAATTAGTGAGGTGGATAATGTGAATTAGGAGGGTGTGTGATCATTCATTTATATAAAAAAAATCATAATATATCATGTGTTCTATCTTAGTACTAATAAAATTTAAGAGGTTGTCATTTGATAGATATATACAGTCTAATTATAGGAGATTCTTTGTAAGCATGATCCTTCCCTTTATTTAACACCTTTATTGTTTGGATTTTTACATATGTTATTGGTTACGTAGAAGGTGTTTGAATTGGTTTATGATATTTTGGTATTTGGCTATTTATATTGAAAACATGGCTCTTATTATTCCTTATTTTCAGTGAGGAGATTGGAAACTTGGTTTGAGTATTCATGAGAGTGCATGCATATTTGTGCACATCCCAATATAATGTCTTAAATGAAGTAAAAGGCTTATGTAATGTAGTTTATCTGAGTGGAGAAAGAAGACCTCTACTAAATATAAATTGTACTTATAAATCTAAGGGTATATAATTTGAAGAATATAGAGCATTCTTAAATCGAATAACATAGTCATGTATAGATTCATTTTATATTTGTGTCATGTTAGAAAATGTTCCAATGGTAACTTAGGTAAGGTATAATGATGAAAATGTGATAAAAACACATGTTCAAGTGTTTTGAAAGTTGATAATGAACCATTTAGAATACTATAAAACTAATCAAGAACCCCTTGGGTTAAGATATGATGAAAAGCCTTTAAAAGAAGCTTCTATTTTGGGCCCAATGTTCAAAGTAAAGTAAATATTATTACAAGGGAATAGTATGGTCCCTTTGACCATTATATAAGGAAAACATAGGCATAATAACATGTGAAGGATAAGGATACTCAAATTCACTCTTAAAAATAGGTTTCTCAATTAATGTATTCTCCTCAAGAATAGCCTCATGAGCAGAAATTTGTAGTTTAAGAGTTTAACTTGTTGTAAATATCCCATGGTATTCATGATAGATAACATATCATAAGAAGAGGTTGAAGGTTTTTTTAGTGGTTGTTAATTATCATGCATATGGAACATAGGAATAATTGAATATGCTTCACTATAGAGGGGTGAATGATCACATATTTTTATTTCCTATTGCAAAGGGGTATCCATGGTTAAAGAGATAAGTATATAATGTTGGATTGCATGGAGGTTGGTACTATTGTTGTTAAAAATCTCTTGACATTGAATAAGAGTAGGAGAAAGAATTTTACTTGTAATATTTTGATCTTTTATATAATAAAGTTCAAAGGAGGGAAGGGAAAAAACATTTTCTAATTCATTTGTAACATCATGAGGAGGAAGAATGTAATGTTCACTTTCAGTTTTACTTTGTAAAGGAGGGAGAGATGATGCAATGCTAGTTTTTATCCTCTTTTTCTTACATGACTTGATCTTTATAAATGATACATGAAATATACTTGGAAGCTTATTTGTATCCTCAAACAATGCATGTTTTTTAAGTCCTTCCTTATGATGGTTATATGCATTATCATTTTTTTATCTCAAGCGAGACAGTGGGAGACATAGGACATTCATTTTATGCATCACAAACTAGAGGGGAAGAATAAATTTGGCTTTTGTAGTTGGATCATCCGAATAGGGAAAATAATTTTCAACATAAATATTACTTAGAAAATAAGGAACACACTTGATTTCATCAACATATTAACTAAGGAAGGAACATACAATGTCTTTGACATTTTGCATTATTCGAAGGGGAAGAATATGTAATGCCTTCGACATTTGCATTATTGGAAGGGGATGAAACACACTCAATTTGTGAAGTAACTAAAGAAGGTATGCATGAAATATTTTGATTTTTAACATCATGGATGCTACCAGTTTGTGTATCTGGTAACTCTTCATCATCATAAAACAAAGGAATAAGAACATTATTATAACCAAGATGGATGTCATCATAGTCATACCCAAAAGTAGAAAGATCATAATCACTACCTTGGTTATGTATATTTATATTTGTGTCATTGGTTTTTTCATTATCATAGTTGTAAGAAAAAGAGGATTTATCCTATTTTTGGTGTTATTCTAGGTCTTCGTATACAATACATTTATCATCGGGTGGATTACATTAATGATCTAAATAGAGCTTCCATGCATGGCATTTTGCTAGTGATACCATAAGGTTTTAAATGTTCATGACAATTTTGAAGAACAAAACCACTAGGACCAAAGAAAGATGTAACTAAGCATTCCTAAGTTATTCCAATATAAGTAAGAGAGAAATCAAATTTGAAAATAAAATAGAAAACTATGAAATTAACTTTTGAATAAGGTGAAAACTATAATATATGCAAACAAGGATTTTGATTGAACAAATAGAGGATGGGTTCACCAAATATTTTATGCTTTTTGGATTTGTAAGAGAAATATACAAATAATAAAGATGTTTGAATGTAATATTATAATGTTTAGATTTTAGCAATATAATACAATACTTTGACAATATAATTTATTTAAGCATGTGCAATAAATACAAGTACCAAGTAACTAAGGGATAAAATAGAGCATATCTTATTTATTATTCTGTTCTCAAATGTGGTAGTGATCAGGAATTGTCACAGGGCTACCTTAAAAATCTTGACCTTGTTCGCTCTGTATTTACCAAAGAGTTTCATCAATAGGGACAATAATGTCGATGCTAGTGTCCTCTCCCGACATAGGTGTCTAGTCAAAGATATATACATGAATGATCTCAAATTTATATTAAACCTACGATGTGACCTGTCTAACTATTTTACATCACTAGATGTGTCTGCATGTTTCCCTGATCTAGATAATAAGTAAATCCCTACTTTTTTTACATTGTACCTCTTGTAACCTAGTGAAAAGGGGCTAATAATGTGAGTCGAGCTATCCCTAACAATCTTGTTTGTTACTAAGTGCTACCTATATAGCCAATACTCTAAGAAGGGCCTTAGATTCGCATGTAGTTCTCCCTCCCATACATGTATGTGAAATTGTAACAACGTGACTATATACTCTTTCTCCTAATAACCCTTGGTACAAGTGACACAATAGTATATTTGACCTTTTGAATGCTTTAGATATTTGATTCAGTGTTGTAGTGCAACTTAATAGCTTGTAATAAATAGTACTTTCCAATTAAATAGTTGTATAATAAAGTTATTAGGTGTATTGATTAGACTATAGCCTTTGTATATATAGGAACACTCTGATTTTTAATTAGAACCTAGAGACACACTAAAAGCCGACAATAGGATGGGCAAAGAGGGCTAACAAAACATTCACAAAATAAAAAATATGAAAAATGATAAAAATATAATCTTGGACAGTTGCATCGTAGTTGGACACTAATGTCGATGCTAGTGTCCTCAACAAATGCAAATATCTAGGGACTAAAATGCACAGATAATAGAAAAAAACAAGAATCCCTGACATATATTAGATGACAAGTAAAAAACATAATATACAGGGCCAAGGGGCAGGGACATCAAGTGAAATAAGATGGAACCAAAAAGGTCCCTAAAACACTGCATCACTAAATATATAATTCTCAATAAAAATGTATATACATACAAAAGGACTATAAATATATATACTTATACTAAAATAGGTATCTACAATTTAACAAAAATCAAATATCTCTCATAAGAAAAATACTAAACATCTCTAATCATCGTAAGCTTTGAAAGTATATAGAAAGTACCATAACCCTCTAAAGAGGGAAAATAATCCCTTTATATAAGTCTCATAAAGAACATCTAGATATAAAATGATCCTTGATTTAAAAGTCCAAAAACTGATTTAAAAGTCCAAAAACTGAATTTAATAAATATAATGCCCTTGAATAACATGGTGATTTTTCTTTATGGACTGATGGTGTGAATTGACTGATCCTAATTGTCCTAATTGTTCTCATTTAACCTGTTTATCCATAATGGAATTCGATGAATCCCTTTAAAGTTAACTTTGCATCTGAAAATGAAAGTCATAAAAATAAAGGTGGCATAAAAATGAATCCTCCCTTACAGATTGGCATTGCGCGTGCATTGAGCAGTTTCTTTCCATTACAGTCTTAACTTGTGCACGCCTGGAGAAAGCCAAGACAACTCGTAGTGGAGTTACAGGGAAAGACATTTCAACGTGCAACAGAATCTCATGATAAAAAGAGAAGAGTGTTCTGTGCAATGGCCACTGAAATGATTTGTGTCGTCTATTGCTCTGAAATGTTCATTTCTAATATCAGAGATGCGCCACAAGAAAAAGTACGGGTGGCTTCTTTTTACGTAATGTCAATTTTCTGTCTGCACGTAAATGGGGTGTCCATTGCTATGCCCACTTTCGTCTCTGTAGTTAATGCCATTGTGGTTTTATGAGGCGACCCCACGTCAATCATCACACTAATTGCTGTGTATAATATATCTCATGTACGTACTTTATCCATACAAAACTGCTTTCGAACCTTAACTCTTAGCTTTAGCATCTTAATGCCGGCGCCATAAAGTTGGGTGTTTCCGGTGCAATAAGATCTCCATTTCCTGGAAAAGATCCCAATTTGTAATGGGCAAGTTTAACTGATACTTACAAATTGGTTAATTTTAGTTGGGCAATCAATCAATTTTTTTTAGTATTAATATTTTTTGGTATAAATTTAAGTGATTAGTTAAGAGTATGGACCCAACCAATTTGTGAGTGTTGATTAAGATCAATCACTTGAAACAAACTTTAAAGCAATAAACAAGTTTTAGAGTTGTTTTCCACTAATCACTAATTGAATAGTGAGCAATCGAACTTTTGTGCAAGTCCTTAGTTTTCATGTCGTCACTCAATTTCCAAATTTCTAATGTCATGTGTCACTTGTGACTTCAAATTGTGTGTTTTTAAGGGTTTCCACTCTGTTTTTTGTGAATTCACACCAATTCAATGAATTACCTTGACTTCTTGTCGTGTTCCCTAATGCATTCTAACTTGGATTACTTTGGAACGTGTCATGACAATTTTTATGACTCCACCCTCCATTTCTGATACTGCAATATGAGTTGCTCATGGTTCTAACATGGGAAATTCTATGTCACAATGTTATTAAAATCAACATATCTTAATTAGATGTGAATCTATTAGTTGACCATTAGATCATGGTAAAATTTTATAATGTCATTGTTCTACATATGAAAAGTTACTCATATGTACTAAATGATGATTGGTGTCTACATTTTCTAGTTCACATAGAGCTACAAAAGATGAAACCACTTGAAATGTCAGAATATATTTGTTAAATTGGATCATATAGTAGTAAATATACAATGTGATCTTTCTTCTACAAACCCTAAGCCATGCACAACAAAGGATATTCAACTGTGAATTCATCATCATATGTTTTTCCAAAGACACAATAAGTGGTAGGATGATCTTTGTGCAAATTTTCAGCCTACCATGTATGCACTCACAGCTTTGTAAGCCCCCTCACTCCTCTTATAAAACTTGAGTTATCCTCCCTTATGGTCATTTATGACAAGCATAGAGACTTGTCATTACATACAATAATGGCACAACTCCTTATAGCATGCCATGTGGCTTTCCCTTACCTCGTAACTCACCAAACACTTTATGGTATTCAAGAAGTCTTTTGGTACCTTGGTGCATTTTTTTTGTAGTCAAATGCATGTTATGCTCCTATTATGCGCCAACTTCCATGCATAATATTATAAGCTTTGATAATGCCACACACCATTTCTCAACATGCACAAAATATCCTAGCCTTACAATACTTCAACATACTTATAGTGCATTTATTCTTCACATGCCATGTGTTTCCAAAAACCTACACATGGCCTCTACACATCAAAATTCACTTGTCAACACTTCCTTGCCTCATGACACACTCCATTTTTATGCCAATTGAAAGTAATTCCTTAGCATGTCATGTGTCATTCTCAACCATCACTCAATCGGGTAAGATGAAGAAACTTCATAACCATCATTCTTCCAATCTTTACAAGTTATAAGTGGCATATTTTATGTGGATATATTTATTGGAACCACCTTATTTAGACATCTATGCATCCATAGAGCTGAGAGATCATAGACAAACCACAAAGGAATTTTTTAATATTTCCCTAGATTCAAACACATCTACAGTTTTGTATTATGTTATAGTAGTCTAGGCAATCAGTAAGGAACCATCATCCTTCTAATTATAAGAGCTTGCATGCTTAAATTTACTAACTCATTGTACACATATGTAATTTCCCTTATTATACGCATTGACTACAAGTTTCATTTTTGCATATCTCAAATTTTTGGGTAGATTAATATAGTTAATCTTTCCTACACATTCTACAATCCATAGCTTATTCCTAACTGTGGCATTTTCCACTATACAACTAATCTTGGGAACCACCATATGGATCATTGTTATTCAAAGATAACTCTTTATTATATATATAAACACACAATCAAAACAAGATAAATAATGATTATCATTGAGTTGTGTTTCAACATACTTGAAAGAGTGTTATTGTAAGAGCAAGATTATTTATGGCCAAAAATAACCTTAGGTAGCCATAAACATCAAAAAGCTTATTTAGGACAACTTGGAAGCATAACACACTAGGATATTTGTTCAATTCCATGAGTTTATGTTTCATCTTAGACTAACATCCACATACTCTTTCCCATAACCCACTCACTAGTGTTTTTAACAATAAACCCCCTTCAAAGTGCAACAAAATATTTACATTTTAGTGTTTAAAGGAAAAACCAATGTCCTAACATTGGAAGGCTAGTTTTGACAACTCAATGCATGCTTATTAGTCAATAGATTCATTGCTACTAAGAATATTATCTTTTACTTATTGAAGATGTTCATTTTTGGTATCTCTTAGGTGGGAAACTATGAGCACATAATGCACATAATTCTATATTTCAATTTAGTTTTGAAATAACTTTCTAGAGGATCTAAAGGATAAGTATTATCCTCTTTATAAATTTGAGGATGAATACATCAATTTCCAATTACTGCACAACCATAAGGAGTAGTCAGTGGAATAATACATGAATGAGCTATGTTGATGCTTAAAAAACTTACTTCAGGTTTAATAGCCTCTTATGGGAAGCTTTATAGGTGTGGGACCAAATTGCGGTCTGTAAAGCAACCTCTACGATTTTAGAAGTTGGCTCTTCATTCCAAGTTGGGGGGAAAGGAGAAGGAAGAAAGGCAAATAATACTAAAATAACACTAACTAAGGTGATATGTTGAGAGATTTAAAGCATTAACCAAGTATTACATAAAATAGATTGAATACTTAAGCACTGTAGACCATAAAGGAGCATGAAGCACGAATTAAGATCTATAAGGTAAGTTTTTTCATGTAAATTTTTGCTTAAGTTCTAAGAAATAGAGAAAAGAAACTCAATATGGGTGTGGTTGAAAAACCTATTTTTTTATGTGCACATTGAATGAGAAGATTGTGAAGAGCTCCTCTTTAGCTTGGGAGGAAGACCTAAAGATAAAAAAGCACAAAAGTCAGTTGGGTGGATGGTTGAGATAGATTGCTCATTATACAAGTTGGCCATGATTTAGGTAGATTAAAAGTATTTGGAGAACTCAATCGAGAGATGGTGGCAAGTGGGCTCCCTAGTATGACTACTAGATTGCTAAAATGCTTGAAGATGATCAACCTGTAAAAAGAGATTATAGATACACAAAGGTCTTGATCATAATTATAGATGGATTTGGCCTCCCAAGCCTCTCTCTTTTATAATCACAAGCAAGAGGTGGAAGTGAAGGTGTAACTAAGCCATCTAAATATAATTTGTCCATTCAAAGACTTGTAACAAAATTAGACAAGCTATATTTAAAAAAGTAACATGGTGGTTTGTATGTTAAAAGCTTAGGTGGTGCAACCTAACCATCACCGATCAGGGTGACCATCACCAATCGTGTTTGAAGGTAAATAGGTGACTAGGTTAGGTTAATTGGGTTAAAATAACTGTGCATTGGGTTCAATTAGGGTTTGGAAGGTGGATGCTCCCAAGGGGGATCCTAAGATGGTAAAGAGGATGATGACCTTCAAAATCATAATGTATAGATTTTTGGTGTCTACATTTTCCCCTTTTTATTATGCAACTTAGATCAATAGGCTACAAAATAAAAAAACTTACACTAGTTAAAGGCCTCATTACCCCAAGTGTGGGAGGAAGTATTCCCCCTCAAATCAAGAATTGATGAGGTAAAGTAGAATTAGATCAGGGTTCGATAATGGGTAGATGGTGGGTCATAAGGTAGGTGACAAAACAATGGTTGGTCATTTGAAACACAAAGACACACACAAAATGTGACTTTGTGTGATAGTTATGATCACATAAATACTAAAGTTTCCAATATTGATAAAAATAAGGGTTAGTGCTAAGAAAACAAGTGACCAGTGTATTGCATGACCACATTTAGGCATGGTAATTGGATATACATGTTAGTCTCTGAGGCAGGGTTAGTGTTTCCAAGGGTATCCAAGACATGAAGTGCTCTCAATGAAAACACAAATAGGTTAAGTGTCATGAGTATCTAAGGTAGGAAGTGCTCCCAAAAAGACACAAATGATCTAGTTGTGTACTAGGTGGTGCAAATATGAATAGTCAACAAGGCAAGGTTGGTCTACATGGTCAAAAGTACCAAACATGGTTGACATAAAATACATGAATAGGTTGGGTCAAAAATGACTAACATCAAGGTGGACATGGCCAAAGGTGAGGGGTTGGTCAGAGGGGGTGGCTGAGCTGACTCCATATGCACTAGGCAAGTGGATGTTGCTTACATAGTTCCATGGACATAATATATAATAAAAAATTTAGGCCAAATGTAGGTCTTCCCATCTGGGGAGAGAAAAGGTTGAGTACTGAAGTGGGATGCTTAGAAAGTTTTTTTCAAAGGAAAGGGAGGTCATCCTGATTGGCGATGGTCATGGGTTATTCTATAGTTGATTGGCACTAGTCACCCTGACCATCAATGATCAGGGAAAATCGTAAAAATTTAGATGGTTAAAAGTGAAAAGGTGAATTGTTTTCTACCATTTGACTTATGGAATTTTGCTTTGGGTTAAGTGCATTTTGGTTATTTGTGTGTTGGTGCTACTGAGGTGGAAGTTTAGGATTGGTTCATTTATCTGAATGAGGATCGAGCTAATGGATGGTGGATGAGAATGTAGCTGAGTGGTGGGATGAGGCCTTTGATCATGCCAATGATCATGAAATGAGTTAGGTGGTGCCTTGAAATGATAGGTAGGTAAGTTTATGGTTTGAATAACATCCGGTGGTAGGAAATAGAGGGGAGAAAATGGGTTCGTTTTAGTATTTTGATTTTGTTGCCCTAAGTCTAGGGTTTGTATAAAGTAGAAAAATTGGATAAACATAGGTGTATGAGGTCGGTGTTAGGTAGAAAATACTTTAGAGAGGGGAATTATGTAGATTTATAGATTTTGTGGGGTTTTATAGAGGTCATGGGTTTGAGTCCCTCCACCATTAGGCATAGACAGAGACTAGCACCAGTTCACCTCGATTATTATTGATTGACTCAAGGAGAATAATGGGTCCTAAGGGACTGATGTTGGTTCTAAGAACCATCAACAAATGATGGATTTGGTTTAAAAGGGATAGAATTTGATTTAAAAGTGTTCGTTGAAAATATTTTAAGATTGGAAATTGTAGTTGATGAGGATAGATTTTTTAGGATAGTTGATTATGCTCTTAGCTGATGAGTGTGTGATAAGTGTTAGGAACATAAGGGATAAAATAGGTTTGGTTTTGACAAAGAAGGATATTAGGAGGAGGGTTGAATAGAGGCATAAGGTTTTATAGGAAAAATGTATGTAGGGTAGATGTAATGGGGTGAATCATAATAGGCTAAAAGAAAGGTGTGAGTTAGTACTTAGCTTTAGGTGGAAAACTAAGTGTGCATGTTGGATGTATGTTGTGATTTCAAGCTCGTGAGTATATTTAATTGAGGACTAGGTTCCCATGCTCTTTGAAGATGTTTAGGATGCTATGACTGCTAATGAGTGGAGGCATATGGAGGCTGTTAGATTAAGTACAATGTGACACTATTATCACCTACCCTAAGATCTTATGATGATCATTATGCTCATCAAGAGATGGGATCCTGTAATGAACAATTTTTGGCTACCGACTAGAGAGATCAACATCCTCTCATAAGATGTGCATAGGATCACACAATTGCTAATTTGAGGAGATCCAATCTACCACACAAAGATTGATGAGATAGACTATTTCATAGATCTGATATATGGTGCAAATTAGGTTCATGCACATTTTCACACATGTGGATTTAGTTATGGTCCATTATACTAGAGGGTTTATGAGGATAGATGCTTACTCATGATCATGATGATGATGATGGCCTTGATGAGTTTCATGCTACCTAATTTAGTTGGAGTCTAGTTTCCATATTTGTTACTTAGTGTTTTAGTTGAGATGCTGCTAGGGAGGACCATATTTGGATGGGCCCCAATTTTACTAGTGTAGATATACTAAGAGCTCTAGGGTTTTTGAGCACATAGGTGATACAAGATTAGTGTTGGATTCATACTTCACTGCTAAGCATTCAAGAATATTCAACTATTGAGACCCTTGGGGCTACTGGTGGAGGGTTATCTATCGACTGATTATATAGTGGGCTTCTTACATTGGAGGAGAGGTGGCATTATGATAGGGGTAGGTGGAGGGATTAGAGATATTGAGTGGTTAAAAGATGCATTTGAGGGTCTGGTGTTCAAAGATGTTATATGGAGACCATATGTTGGGTGGCCTCAGTAGACAGGACTTAGATATCACATCATAGGGCTTTACTGTTGGTGATGGATATATGGGAGATGGGAAGGTAAGGATGAGCTCATCCATTTTGATCATGTGTGGAGGTAGTTTGGTTTGGCATAGGGGATAATGCCTAAATTTTAAAGGTATCAAAAGGAGGATACTGATTTTATGTTACCCAATCCACAACTACAAGATGTTGTGCTTGATTATGAGGAGCTATCGATTAGAGATCCCATTGATGATGTAGGGGTTGCTGATGGATACGTAGCCTTGTATCAGGGTAGATACATCATAGTAGAATTTAGATGGGGTTATGGGGGCCAATAGGACATGGTCATAGATTTAATGAGGGCATAAATATAGGGGGATGGTTAGTTTGTAGCAACACTCATCATAGCATAGGCTCATATCACCACATTATAGGGGCAGGTGGCCACACTACAGGGGTAACTAGTGTCTATAACAATGGAGAACGATTGGGCATAAGCATAGATCACCATAGCATAGGGATAGATAGTCATGATACAAGGTTAGGTGGACACCTTTTAGGGGGAGGTTCAAGTGATTATAGCTAAGAGGGACCAAGCACAAACATCCCTTAGGGTAGTCATGCAGGAGAGAGATGTTCTTAGACAAAGGGTAGTAGTAGGAGGAGGACCAGCACTAGTGGCTAGAGGACCACCAAACATAATTTTGAGGCTCTAATACTTATCCACCATTGAGGAGCTTAGGTATTACAATGTGATGGTGCTAGATCAACTATCATAGGTGATGAGATATGAGGAGTACAGAGCTAGTTTGGCTAGTGGACTATTTATAACTACCCTAAGATAGTTGACCTCCATAGTGGGCCATGTAGGGATATTAGGGGGGACACCACCAGATGGGAGTGTAGGGGTAGGTGGTAGTGGTGTAGGTATTCTAGGGGCATGATTTACATATGTGTTGATATGTCAGTATAGATAGGTGTACATTTTTTTTCATACTAGCCTGCATGTTGATGCAACAAGATGTACATGTTTTGAGAGAGAGTTCATATATTGTTATATGTATTTATGATGACATAATATATATGATGATGATGATGCAAGGTTTATTATGTTATATATGATGTATGTTTATGGTTCATGGTTGATATGCTTAATTTGGTTATTCATGTTTATGTTAATGGTTGATGGTCTATGGTTTCTTACATATGCTTTATGAGAGGTTTGAGTCAGTAGTTTAGACATGTGATGTTTGAAAGATAGTTATGATGCTTTGATTATGTTCATGGATATGATAGGATGCATTATGGATGGATATATGGTATTATTGACGCAAGAAATTGCACCCTTTGGCAGGAAGTCAAGTTCCTACCTTCTCCTCGCAACATGGAAACTCCCCTCTTGCCTGTGGGACTGGCAAAGCTGTAGGGGAGAGTCTCTAGATAAGGGCTAGCTCCCTTTGATGCATCATGTTCATTCTAATAAGTGTAAACACATATATATAGATATATAATGGGGGGGATGAAAAGGGAGAAAGATTGCAGAAAAACAAATCTACTCTAAGGAGGTGATGCACCAAAATAAAGTTGACCTTCTCACTTTCACACTTAAATCAAATAAGCATACATAAACTTCAAACTTGGCAGAAGGACCAGGCTGCTAGAAACTGGCAGGGAGGCTTTAATGGAAAATACAAAAAAATAGAGACTTCACCAAGGTCCTGTAAAATGCAAACTATAAGTGATCTCCTCTATTCTAAACTTCTCAAATATTGCTCTCCTCCTGTCAGCTACAAAATGGCACCTTGTAGATAATTGGTGTGTTGGTGTTGAGCCTGTGAGAGCATCAAAAGACAATGACTAAACATAAATTAACACTTAGGACATACATAGGATATCTACCCAAGAAGAGGTAAAAGCGCATTTATTGATTCAGGTGAAATTTTGCCAAGGCTACGCCTTACAAATGTGGAAGATAATTTCACAAATGACAAGTTCACAATATATATGAGAAGCAAAAGAGGCCCATTTGGCGCTCCTTCTTTACAAGTGGCCTATCATGTCCCTTCATTGGGAAGAACAAGTCACTCAAAACATTAATGAGCTATGCACTTTATCTGCTTGATGTCTACCTTTTCAAGGTTAATACACATTTTACCTACCCATTAAATGTAGAATGAAGAAACCGGTTTCATTACTTAGCTATTTTTGTCCCCAATGATCAATTTGTTGGAACTGTTCCACCTGCCAGGGTCACTTCTCAATTGGTGCTTCCTCTTGCCACTTGGACTTACTGCCTGTTCACTCCATGCTCATCATTTTGTCTTTTCTCCATTTTGTCTCTTATGGCTCCTTCGGCCCTCAAGGGCAAGCATTCAGGTGGGTCGCTACATTTTGGGCTCCCTCTAGTTAGCACTCTCTTTACTTTGAAAACAAATGGCTACTTCACTTTGTCAATTTTGATGGCCTCCAGGATGTCCTTGTCCTGGTCACAATGTCATCAGGTCCTTGCTGGCCTTTTTTGGCTTTGCTTTCATCTTAGTACTCTTTTTGTAGGCACCTTTTGCCTTTGTATTTCCCTAGCACCTTCCCAAAGGGAAAGTGACCCCTAGTCTTGAAAGTGCCCTTTGTATTTGGGCTAGAAATTCCCTGCAAGGGCATTTGCCCTTTGGGGTCCTTCGATGGGTCCTTTTCTTTTGAAGCGCTGGCCCTCCACTAGGGCATTTTGAACTTGGAGACTCCCTTTTGGCTAAGGGCATACCCTTGAAGTAGGCTGTTGAACCAAAATTGGTTCAATGGTTTAATGGGTTCAACTGTTGCACATTGATGACAAATGAAATAAAGCCGATGAACTTTGTGCTGATTGAACCAAACCCATTGAACCACACCCGTTGAACCAAAAATGGTTCAATGGTTCAATGGTTCAACCATTGGAGAATTGAGATGTTGATCTTGAAGATGGACTTTTGAATCCAAAGGTCTTTGGACCACTTGAACCAGGCCATGAACTAAACTCATTGAACTCGTGCAACTCAAAAATGTCTAGCATTGAACAACAGGGTAAGAAGGTGACCAAAATTTTACCTATGGGCAAAATTAGTCAACATGTATATGATGATGTAATCATTAATGTCATTGGTTATGGTTATGATGATGTGGTTTGAATGAGATATATTGTGGTAATGTTATGGACAGATTGGTAGATGACATATGAAATTGTTCATGATGTTTTTGATTATTGATTTTATTTATGCTTATGAGAATGAATTGGGATATAATATATGTTGACATGATGTTTTTATGGTAGATGGATAGGATTATGTTTATGGAATGATGTGATATTATACACTTTCATGATGTTTTAATCATAAATAGGTAGGTGATGTGGTCCATAGACATAACTCATAATGTTATGCTTTTGATTTGATATTTGTTGCTTATGATCATAGAGATAAAATGTGGATATGGTTGAAGATGTGATGGGAATACATAAAGCAAGTAGATAATGAACAAACTAAATTTTGAGGATGGTGAGAGGAATCATGAGAGGTACGTCTACATGAACCAATAAAAGATAAGAAAAATAACATGATGCCTCTTCATTGGTAAGGACAAAAATGAAACCCGAAGTCAGATTAACTTAGCGAAAATAAGCCTTTCAAATGCTTCACATTAGCATGATTTGATTGGTAAATGGGTATCTTGATAAAATTTCATCAAGTAATATTGTAATCCTATGCATATGATATATGGAGGGAGGATGGGTAAGACTAGAACCATCATGTGAGACTAGCATGCCTCTTTTGTAGGCTTATTTAAGGATAGTGTAAGCAAGTCTATGCTCATATATAAAGTGTAGACTAATCGATGTAATAAGTATACTAAGGAGAACTGATTACATATTTCTAAGATTTATTACTTTTATGAGAGCCAATTGTGCTTCCAAAATTCTTTTGTTGTTGATTATGGGTTTTTGATTATTTTGATTTTGCTTGTGCTTGGGGAAGCTGATCAAAGTGGAAAACTTCCAAGAAATTGCTAGATTTTGACAAGTGCATTACTTAGCCATACTTTAAGGGAGTGGTTTAAGTTTGTGTATAGTTTAAATTTTGTGATAGCTATCCTTCGAGGGAGCATTCAACCTTACATTTGTGCAATTTTGAATAAGTTTTGAACAACCATCCTTCAAGGGAGAGGTTTCCAAATGCTAAGAATGACCCAAGATTTGGTTTTTGACTTTTAATATTGCTTTTGCTTTTGTTTGATTTTTCTTGACTTATACTTGCTTATACATGCTCAATGGGTTACTTTTATAAAGGCAAAACTAAGAACACAAGAAGGTTCAATAGGTGAAAAGAGGTGTAGGTGACAAAAACCATGGGAATTTGTCCCAAAGAGGGATAGAAAGGACCATGAGAATCATGCCATGGGTAGAGTCATGGTACCCATAGTTCAAGAGTAGGCTATGATTGTGATGGATAATCACATGATTCAGCTATAGTCAGGTGCCCTTAAAAAGAGGGAAATGAATGTGGTTGTAGGGGATGAGCTTAAGTTAAACCAATAATGATTATGACCCCTATTTAATAATAAAAATGATACAAATGTAAAGAATTGATAGGATTAGGCTCTAGTTTGCCTTTGAGGGAGGATAAATGATAAGTTCTTGATACATACTTATGGGTTACGTTGTAGGGTCCAAGACAACTGAAAGTAAATTATCCCCTTTTGCTTTTCTTCATATTAATTACATGTCAATTTTACTTGAGGATGAGATCTCCAATATTGAATTCTTTCACTTTTAGGTTTTTGTTATAAACATGCTTGATTTGTTCTTGATAGACACAGAGATGGGAAAGAGCAGCTACATGATGCTTGTCAAGTAGCTCAAGTTGGGCTAAACTTTCTTGATAGTAATTATCTTCTAAAATAAGGTCACATAAAGATATGTTAAGAGAGGGTATTTAGACCTTGAGAGGTAACATAGCTTCAACTCCAAACATGAGGGAAAAAGGTTTATCACCTATAGGGGTTCAGATGCTAGTATGATATGCCTATAAGGCAAAAGGGATGTGCTAGTGCCAATCCTAACCTAAGGCATTGATCATTTTGGTAAGCATGTTGTTAAGGGTTTTGTTAGAGGCCTCTTCTTATCAATTTTATTGTGGATGATAGGGTGATGAAAAACTAAGTTTTATACCAAATACATCACAAAGGCCTTAAGCTTGTTTATTTTTCAAGGATTTACCATTATTGGTGATGATCTTATGGGGAACACCAAAATGGAAAATGATATGATCGGTGATAAATTAGATAATCTTTTTAGATTTTTTTAAAATAAGGGGAATATTCTCTACCCATTTGGTAAAATATTTGGTCACGATGATGATAGAGTGATTTCTCTATGAAGTGTCATGGTTAATTTCACCAATAAGGTCTATACCCCATTTTGAAAAAGGCCAGAAGTCAGTGGAAACTTGAAGGTTATGGCTGGGTGCATGATGTAAATTAGCATGTTATTGACACTTGACACACTTTTTCACATAATCATAATAGTCTTAGTTAAGGTTAGGCTAGTAATAGCCTAGGTGGAGGATGTTCTTAACCACAACGAGTCCACTAAAATGATCCCCACAGATATCATCATGTATTTCCTTGATAGCATGAGAGAATTTTAGACCATGGAGGTAATAGAATAAGAGGCCATCAAAATTTCATTTATATAGGATGCCTCCCATAATGGTATAACAAGAGGTCCTCTGAATAAATGCTCATCAATCATTCCTAAAAAGGCCAAATTGCACTATGCCAAGGTTCAGGTAGTCATAGGTGTGTTGATGCCAATGGTCAGGATAGATTTCCTCCACATTAAAGATGGTTGAAGTGTTTGAATTGATGTAGGAAGGTTTGATGAAGTGATGGATAATGATTGATAGCTTAGAGTCTGATGGTGTTTATGGGATTTGGGAAGCAAGAGCAGCCATGGTATTAACAAACTTATTGGTAGATCATGGGGTGGTTTGAATATGGTAGCATTAAATGAGGTCAAGATTTCTATAGACAACTATTTGTATAGTTTCATAATCTTATTCTTACACCATTAGATGCCATTGACTTGATTGACCACAGGTTGGGAGTCACCAAAGATGTTGATTATTCTAACTCCCAAGGCTAATACAGTTTAGAGACCTATTACTAGGGCTTCATATTTGGCCAAATTATTGGTACATTCAAATTCAATTTTAAAAGATAAAGAAAGTTGTTCACCAACAAGGGGGATAAGGATTATAATGACTCCCCCACCATGTTAACATATATAACTATAAAAAAACATGGTTACATGATTGGTGAAATCTACTTGGGATAGGCTTACGATGGACTCATCTAGAAATTCAAAAGGAGGAGGTTGGTTTTTTGGTAGGGGTGCATCAAATAATTAGTCAGCAATGAATTTCCCCTTAATGGACTTTTATTGGAGGAATTCAAGGTCAAACTTAGCTAAAATCATGAACCACTTGGCCATATGCTAGTTTTGGTATAGCTTGGAGTGCATGTACTTGAGTAGGTTGGTATTAGTTATGATAAACATTTTGTGGTTAAGAAGGTAGTGGTGAAGTTTGGTGGCCATGAAGACTAAGGCCAAGTACAATCTCTCAATGTGATTATACTAAGTTTTATAGTCTGTAAGGGTATGAATTATGTAATAGATGACTTTCTCTTTATGTCATTCATCTTGATGGACAAGCATTACCTCTAGGGAATGGTCAGTGACAGAGATATAAAGGTAGAAAGGTTGGTCATCCTTAGGAGGTGTGAGGACAAGTGGAGATAGAAGGTACTCTTTGAGTTCATCAAAGGCCTTTTGACAATTGACATTCCACTTGATAGAGATGTCCTTTTTCAAGAGGTGATGGAAGGGTTGACATCAATTTGAGAGCTAAGAAATAAAGTGGGGAATGGATTGGAGCTTCCGCTACGAACTATGAAGTTGCTTAAGGTTGGTCAGAGGTAACATCTTGAGGATGGTTTTGATCTTGGTCGAATCAACCTCGATTCCCTGAAGGGAAATGATGAAGCCAAGGATTTTGCCTAACAAGACCCCAAAATTGCATTTCTTGGGATTAAGGTAGACATGGTAATAGATAAGTCACTCAAAGATAATATTGAGAATGGCTAAGTGGTCCTTACGAAGTTTGGATTTTTTGAGGAGGTTATCCACATAGTCCTCGATGATTATGTGGATAAGATCATGAAAGATGTAGGTCATAACATGTTGGTAGGTTTCACCAACATTCTTAAGATTGAAGGGCATTGACTTATAATATAAAGTCCTATATGGGGTGATAAAGGTAGTTTTGTGTTTATCTTCAAGGAAAATTACTTTTGATTATTGCCTAAGAATCTATCCATAAGAGATAACATATCATGGCCTATTATAAGATCAACAAGTTGGCCAATGCTATGTAGAGGAAAGTCATCCTTTGGGTAAATGAGGTTGAAATCATGAAATTAAACATTGATACACACTCCCCCTATGGATTTAGTGATAGGCATGATGTTTGAAACCCACTAGGGATAATCAATTGGTTGAATGAAGTCAATAGAGAGGAGGCATTGAATCTCTTATTTGACAAGAAGGGCTATGCGAGGATGCATTCATTAAATTTTATATCTTACATAATTAGAATCGTGATTGGTTATAATGTTATGGGTGGAAATGGGTGGGTCAATACCATTCATATTGGCATATGACCAGGTGAATGCAATGTTATGATCTTGGAGGAAGGTAGAGAAGTCCTAAAGTTCCTTAAGGGAAAGAGATTGGCCTAGTTTTTACAATATGAGGGTTTCTCAAAGTTCCTATGTCAATATCTATAGTGGATTCATTTAACATGGTTGAGGCCTTTAGAGGTAAGGATTTATGGATGGAGGAATTAGGTGAACCAAGGTAGGTGAGATTAAAATCATCATCTTGGTACTGGATAGTGTTAATGGTAGGAGAGTCTTCTCCCACCAATTCAAGATGGATTAAAGCGATGGATATTATCACCCCTTCCTTTTGATAATTCAATGTAATAAGGGTAATCATGTTGAACTTATCCTCATACTTAGGTTGAGGGGGTACTGGTGAAGAATGGCTCTCTTATTCGATGATGGGAGTGGTAGGTTATTTGGATTTCTTCTTATTGGGTAGAATGAAGCCAAGGCCATGATTCTCATGACATTTTTGGGTCTCAATCAAGATCAATGTGTGTTGTCCATGCTCATATCATTCTAAGACAAATCCTTTCTAGGCACACCTGTGAAGGTATATTTTGGTGAAGTTTGGATTATCCAAGTAAGAGAATGTAGAGGTGAATAGTTATGGGGAAGAGGTTGTCATGGTAACATCAAGAAACTTATCAATTCCCCCATAGATAAAATGGATTTGATATCTTGGAGGCCCCAAGGGAGTAATGGATCCAATGTTTGGGTCATAACCTTGTGAAGGTGTATTTTGGTGAAGTTTGGATTATCCAATTAAGAAAATGTAGAAGTGAATAGTTGTGGGGAAGAGGTGGTCATAGTAACATCGATCAACTTGTCAATTCTCCCATAGATAAAATGGGTTTGATAGATTGGAGGATCAAAGGGAGTAATGGATCTAATGTTGGGGTCATAACCTGGTTAGTGGTGGAGTTGCTCTTACTCTTAGGGAGTAGGGAAAGCATCAAGGGTAAGGAGTCAATAATCTTTGAAGGTAAGGTGATAGAAGGTAGATTCTAAGGGATTAGTGGTGGGTATTTGGTACATAAGAATAGATGAATTGGTAGATGCCTCTATGGAAGGGGAAGTAATGGCTTCATTTTCCATGGTTGAGGACTTGGTGATGGATACCTGGGGTGGTTTTGTTAGAGATAAGAAGATGTCATTAGGTTGATAGGTCATGTTGCATGCTGTAAAAAGGCTTGGATCAACTTGTATGGAAAAAACCTGACCTTCATGCTTGAATTTGACACAATAATGGAGGGTAGAAGGTATGCAACTCATAGCATGAATCTAAGGTCTCCCTAATAGAACATTATACTAGAATTCACCTATGACCACATATAAAAGTTTAGGGAGCGTGCATGGTCTAAGATAAATGTGGAGGACAATAGTTCCTAAGGTAGTGGTCATGGTGTCATTAAAGGATTGAATCATAACTAAAGTTTGGGACATGACATTGTCTAGTAATTTGAGTTGGTCATAGGCATGGGAAGAGATGATGTTGATGTTGGCTCCCCATCGATCATAACATGTTTGATGCAGGTTTGGTTGATGTGGGTAATAATAAAGAAAGGAGGATCTAGATCCTCAAGGTGGATAGAGGGAATCTCCAAGTCCTTGAAAGTAACAAGGGTGGAGAGTTGGAGATCACATATGAAGGCCTCTATAGGTTAGGAATCTCTTAGTCCAACCTCAATAGTTTACATAGCCTTTATCATGGCCTAATGATGGTGATGTGAGGTGGGAATGAGTTCATAGAAGCTCAGTTGGAGTTTGGTGAAGCTGCTTAAGAATGACCCTTTTGATGGATTTGGATGGGTTAGCCTCAAAGATGCTTAAGATGGTAACTTTGGGCTTAGTTAAAGACATAGATGTTTAGATCTAGTTTGGTTTAGGATGATTTGGTGGGTATTGACATAGAATGAACACTTTGGCCTTCCCTTTATTCTTTTATTTTGATCATGTAACCGCATTAATTGTTTGGATAGATGGGAAAGGTGTGATAGGAGGTTGGGTAGATTCTTCATCACTCTGAGGTGAGTGGAGGATTAGGGATGTATTGGTATATGGTTATTAGGTGTATTGGTAGAGGATTCAAGGGAAGTTCATCAAATAAAATATCATCCTCATCATAGAGCTAGTATATAATGGCTTGGAGAGATTTTTAATTGTCTATGTCATGTTTAGGTGTCTTGTGATAGGAACAAATTTCATGGTCATTATACCAAGCTGGTTTCATACCAAAAGTATCAAAGGCATGATAAGGGGTAAAGTGACATAAGAGGCTTGCAATAACATTTAGAAAATGGTTTTATAGGATTTAACTAGAGGTGAGAAAGGTCTATAGGTTGTTGTTTCATTTCTTAAGATGGTTGTGTCGGTGTTAATGGGTTTGGTGAGAGAGGGTTTATGTAAGGTGGTTTGACTAGTCAATGGTTTTGGTTTGGGTATGCTAGTGGTTGGGGTGTCTAAGTTTGATAGTCTATCTATTCGTAATCTAGGAAGGACTGGTGCATTATAAATTAAGTGGGCTAGTGTAACCAATGGTGTTGTATGAAATATGTTAAAAGGAGCTTGATTTTTAGGCAAAGTTGAGGGATGAGGCCCTAAGATAGAAGGCAAGGTAGAGGAAGGTAGAATCCTAGCCATGTGGATCTTCAATGGTTTCTCCCCCTTGGTTGGTTTGGGTTGAGGTTTGGATATAGGATTGGATGAAGTTAATTCCACTTTCAAGGATGGGGGAACCGAGCTTCGTGTAGGGAAGGCATGAAGAGTTTTGGAAGGTTTGGTTTGTGGTGAAATTATTAGAGAGGCAATTATTTTGGTCGACTAAGAAGGTGAGGGGTTAGTAGAAGTTCTAATCTATTTAAGAGGTGATGTAAAAATGATGGGTTGGTTGGTTAAAGGTGTGATATAAGGTCCAGGTTTGTTTATGTAAGGAAACACTAACTATTGTCAAAAAGTGGTTTGATCCATGTCTAGTTTTATGACAATACCTAAATTTTGAATGAGTTTGAAAAAAGGTTTTTATATTGGTCTAGCCTCCTGAGTAGTGGGTGTCAAGGGTATACCCATGGGTTGAGGAGGAGGGTTGGTAGCCTCATCTATTTCCTCAAACAAGGGATATAATTTTGGACTAGGTGGCTACTCTGTGAGGGGTGTTTTTAAAAAGGTCACACCCCTGAGCATGATGTCTATGGTTGTGGTTTATCTTGTGGTTAGGGGAGATGGTAGGTTAGGTATGGTTGTTTGTTTGGATAGGTTATTCAAAGGGGTGTTTGATGATTCCAAAGCTTCTATGAGTGAAGTTAAGTAAATATTAACCTCTATAGTTTGGGCCTCCAAAGGAAGGGAAAGTGACACCACCACTAGGGTGGGTGAAGTGGGGAAAAAATAGGTAGGTTGGATGGTAGTCTCCTCATTGATAAGTGTATTAAGGACCATATTGATCATGTGGGAATAATGAGAACATTTATCTTATGTTTCCTTAGTTTTGGCAGGGGCATGACTAGGAAAAGGCTTCTTAAAGATATCAAGAGCTTGATTTTGACGGGCATTGGGATTATCCAACATGAGTTCCCCCTTGTCAATAAGGCTCTAAAAAACATTATTGAAAGTATTACATAAACTAACATCATGTCTAATTACCTATTAAAAATAACAAAGGTCATTCTCATTATACTAAGTAGGTGTTGGATGAGAAGAATCAAACTGTTAAAGAGATTTGATGGGGGAAGCTGTATGAGGTTAGTTTTTAGTAGTTTCTCTAGAACTGAAGCATAAGATTCTCCAAGTAGAGTGAACTATTTTTGGTTTCTTTATTTTTTAGTTAAAGGTAATGGGATAATTTTATTGATTAACATTAGTTGGAGGCGTAGTTTTAAGGACAACTAAATTTTTAGTTCCATTAATTTTGGTTTTAGCATTAGTTTGGTTGCCTGGTTTGGAGGAGGAGGTTTCATTGCTCTTGAAGGTAAATTTATTATTGTGTAACTTCAATTTCCCCTCATCTATGGCCCAATTTTTTTGGCTTATGTGCCATGGTCAAATATTCATCAAAAGTTTTGAAGATTTGGACATGCAATGTAGAAGATATATGTTTGGTGCAGGCTTGAGCAAAGAGCTCTATAAGTTCAGGTTGAGGAAAGGAAAATGAAAGTTGATTAATCAATCTTCTCCAATGGGAGATGAAATCAGTAATAGATTCATCATTGAATTACCTAATAGAGTAGAGGTTAGTGATAGAGACCTTCTTGGAAATGTTAATGGAAAAGTGATCTAAGAAGACCTAAGCTAGTTGGGTGAAAAAAAAGATTGAATGCCTGGTAAGGGCACTATACTCGTCAAGTGTTAGGCTAGATAAAGACATGGGTAAGGTTTGGAGGATAAGGGAATCATAGTTATAAATCATGTAACATGTGTGTCTAAAATCCCTAAGTTGTTATTGGGGGTCCTCCTTCCTCTAAAATCTGGTAAATTTTGGAAGCTCCCATTGAGGAGGGTAAGACCTGATAGGGATAGAGGGATGAATAGTTTCATTACAAATTTTATCATAAGATAGGATGCTATGAGCCCCTAAAATGGATGACTCAAGGTTTTTCATATTATTTATGACCATTTTCATTAGGTCAATTTGAGGTGGTGGAGTAAAAGGGTTGTAAGGTGGATACTGTGGTTGAGATTGGGTAATATATTGGAAATTGTTTTGTAGTTGAGAGGTTGTCACATTTTAGAATGTGGATGCTAAAGGCTAGGTAGGTGGTATGTAAGGATAGGTGGATGATGATGGTAGAGTAGTGTGTAATACCATTCTGGGTTAGGGATGTATCCTAAATTAGGTGCAATGGATACATGCTAAGGAGTTTGTATGGATCAGGCATGAATGGTAGTTAGGTTGGTAACAAAAGGAGAGGTAGTGGCCTTCATGCTAGTAGGTGGTGAAGTAGAAGGGATAGATAACCCTAAGATTGGTAAAGAGGTATTGATTAATGGGTTGGGGTTAATAGGGGGAAGGTTAGTAGGGTTGGTGGTAGGTGTTCTAGTAATATGTGGAGTGTGATGGGTTAATGATAGGGTTGTTCCTATGGTGAAGGAGTCATTGGTAGGGGCAGAAGGTGTAAGGGTAGTGGTTGGTTGGATAGGTTGGTTTTTAGTTGTGGCATCAAAGGGGTTAGTAGACAAATATTATTGGGTAGTTAAAGGTTGGGTGGTGACCATGAAAATAGGGATACCCCTCATAAGGTGGGATGTCATGCCATAAGGAGGATCTTGAGGTGGAGTTGGAACTGAGACATGGTGAGGGAGGTGTTAAGGTAATGCTAGAGGGAAACTAGATTATTGTCTAAAAAAGTGGTAAATTATGTGTCTCCTTGGGAAAATACCCTAGTAAAATTAGGGATTCCCAATAGATGGGGTGAGTCTTCTACCTCAGAGATGTTTTCCATAGATGAAGAGGTAGAAGAGGTTGATCTAAGTGATGGGTTCAACTCTACTAGGTCTTTCCACTGCTAGTGAGTGAGAACCATACAAGAGAGGGGGAGAGATAACAAGAATAAACTCACCACTCAAATAGGAAGAAGATAAGAAAATGATCAAGGTAATTAAGATATACACTCTAAAGTACATTAATCCTAGAGGTTAGTTTTAATCTCACTTTTGGCTTATGCCTTAGTTTATGAGAATGTGTGATAGAAGTTAGCTTGTAGATCAGGTATTGTAGAAGCACTTTATAGTTGGTTTTGGGTTATTTATCTACTCAAAATAATCTATATTAGAATCAATATGTGGCTTGGTATTAGGGCCTACCCCCTCACTTCACACACTACAACGATAAGGGTATTGGGTGCTTAGCCAATATATATTGATATCTAGATTTTATACTCAACCAAAGAGCTGAGTTTGTTATCCCCTTGGTAATGATCTCCAAGTAGGATTATCGAGAAAGAGTAAGGTGACCGCTAGGTGATGAAATCCTAGTCGGGCCTTGTCTCAAATTATTTTGATGTTTGATTGATGACAATGGTTTGGCTAGTGTGTGAAATAAAAGTGGTGCTATAATAAGATTATTGTGCTTTAATTAAAAGTGAACTGATGATAAAAGCAAGCAATGGATGTAATTGATTTTAGTCTTAAGAGAAATTTTAGTTTCAATTATGACCACAGATAGAGAGAAGAGCATACAAATGCAAAGAAAAACATGAGTAAAAACTCTAAGTCCCACTGAGCATGCCAAAATGTTTCATGTAAATTTTTGCTTATGTTCTAAGAAAAAGAGAAAAGAAACTTAATATGGGTGTGGTTGAAAAATATATTTATTTATTTATGTACATGTTAAATTAGAAGATTGTAAATAGCTCCTCTTTGGCTTGGGAGGAAGACCAACATATAGGAAAACATAGAAGTAGGTTGGGTGGATGGTTGAGATAGATTTCTCATTGTAGAAGTTAGTTTTGATTTTAGCAGAGTATCAAAGAACTCAACGGAGAGATGCCAACAAGCTAGATCCTTGGTATGATTACTATATTTTTGAAACATTTGAAGATGATTGATTTGCAAAAAGATATTTTGGATACAAAAATATCTTGATCATAATTGTAGATGGATTTGGCCTCCCAGACCTCTCTCTTTTATAGGCATAAGCAAGAGGTGGAAGTAAAGGTATAATTAGACCATCTAAATATAATTTATTGATGAAAAGGATCACAAAAATATTTAGACAAGTTATATTCAAAAAATAAACATGATTGTTTACATATGGTTTGCATGATAAAAGTATAGATAGTGTAACTTGACCATCGTCAGTTAGGGTGATCATCATTAGTTGGGCTTAGTCATATTTGAAGGTAAATAGGTGTCTATGCTAGGTTATTTGGGTTAAACTAACTATGGGTTAGGTTTGGTTAGGGGTTGGAAGGTGGATGCTCCCAAGGGGGGTCTTAAGATGGTAAAGAGGATTATGACCTTTGAAATTATAGTATGCATATTTTTAGTGTCTACACAAGTAAAGATCAAAACTATAGAAGTAGAGAAAATAAATGACAAGAAGAGATAAATTTCCACTCAAATTAACATATATTACCACATCCTCTTCATTTTTAGGTGGAGAATAAGATATAAAAGGCCTCAAGGGCACATAAAAAATGTCTAGTCACATCCATGAGGGGCACTTATTAAGGTTGAAGAATGAGAAAATGCTAACTACTATTACTTTTATTCTATTACAAATGGTTGTTTAAAAAAGTATCAAATACTAGTAAAAAGATAACCAACCCCTTCCAAAAGTGATGAGCCTATATTATATACGTGAGATGGCCTCTTGTGGGAATGACACCTAGAAATCCTAGAAATCATGCCCATGATGATGTCATTGTAATTGAATGAGGAACTTAGGATCATGAGTACAAATAGCTTATAGATCCTAGATATGGTGTAACCACATCATTTTATTATGACCACAATGCTTAGGAGAAGCAAATTTATGCCACATGTCTATCTTCAAAGTTGCTTTGTTATCCCATGATCCCTGGTACTTCAAATTTGATAGATAACACTTTAATATGGCTTAAAGTGTTCCAAAAGCTTTATTGAGAGAGGAAAGGGACCACATTTTCATCTAATGGCACTTCTCTAAGATCTGACAAGAAAAACTTTGCCTTTAAAGAGTATCATGATGTCATATAGAGAGGCTTGTCTCCTTATTATAACCCTATGGTGGGTCCCTCTTTTTTTCCTACTGACCAATGGCACAACTGTAAGGTCTTATAGACCAAAACCTCTCATGGATAAGCATGGGATGACACGTGTTGAGATGGTAATTCTATATGAAAATTGGGCATTTATTTGGCAAGGTTGATTATGGGGGTGCCACGTGTAAAGTAGATGCTCCTCTAAGGGAAAATTGGGCAATTATTTACACAATTGAGCATGAGGTCACCACATGTTATAATTATATTCATCAATAAATAGTTAGTGGGACCCATTTATTCATTTACTACTAATAGCACTATCTAAAGGTTTGACCAAAATGAACCAGCCTCGAATGAGCATTGGGCCATCACGTGTCGAGCCCATGATACACCAGAAGGAAAAGTGAACTTATTTGGGCTAAAGAAGCATTGGGTTAACACATGGGGGAAAGAAGGAGGTAGACACTTAGACAAAATTTGTAAAAAAGATCCTAGGAAGGAAGAGGTCAAAGAAAGAGCTATGAAAGGTGTCAATCAAGCCTAAGGTAAAAAAGTCCAACTAATCTAAGACAAAAAAACATGGATTTTGATCCACAGTTCTTAGAGACTCACAGGGGTATCCACTTGTGGATGGGAGAACACAAAACTCTAGTACTTAGACCAGTTGAAGCAAAATTTTAGAGCAGTAAGTTATTACAAACTTACAACTTTTGAAGATCTGCTTGCAAAGGCACCCACTCTTTCTCCTTAGGTTGGGTATTCTTATTAAGATCCTCAAAGGCTCTATCTAAATCAATAATCTCCTTAAAGGAGATATTCCCTAAGCCCTAAACAACCACCATCATTTGTAACCCTAGTTAGCAAGTGGTTGTAATATATTTTCCACTTTGGAGACACCAAGGGATTGATTGAGCATCATGAATATGGTCTGGTCATTCTATTTCTATTATAGTAGCACATTAATTTGGTCCTCTATGAAGACACTCTTATTTTCCAAGAATGGGGAAGGGATTCCTAATTGGACTAGTTTTTTAATGTTCCCCCACCTATCTTGGACTACCTTCTCTAAGGCATTAATTAATGCCTTGTATTTGTTGGCTACCTTGTTATAGCCTAGGAATTCAATTACCTTTATCACTGCGTACCTTCGATACGCCACCCTTACTGCTTGTAGTGTTTCATCTGAAGTGTTGTAAATCTTTTATATGAGGATCTATGAATTTGAAACCATGGGGGACATGAAGGTAATGATCTAGTCAATGGTTGTACTTACTTGAGAGTTTAGCATCTATGAATCCATGATAAAAGTGAGTGTTGTCTTCAGGTTCTTGTCCACATCCTTGATCTTCTCCCAATAAGATTTGTATATTTCTTAGATCATGGGAAGGAATTTCATGGTTTGGAGCAAGTGACAAGATCATCCTTTAGTTTCTGAATTTCTTGGTCCTTGGTTAAGAATTCCTTTTATACCTTCTATTGTAATTGTTGAAAATCCTAATTAGAATTTTGGAGTTTTTGATGGATCTATGTCATTTTAATCGCTCTCTCTCTTATAGATTGGTCTTAGTAACCACTCATAGATTGGCTTTTGCTTGGAATATTTTATTAGAGATGCAAATTTGAAGGTTGAACCTTGGTTTATTGACCTCTATGCCTTTGGCCTTAGCCTCAACATTGAGGTGATCAACTAGATCCTTCACCTCGATGAGTTCTAGCGTAGTCTTCTCTAGCTATTAGGTTGTTTTGATGTAGTCTATAGTTATAGATTTTTGTGTTTCTTCCATCAGCATGATGCTATCAGTGGGCTTGGCCTAGTTGAGATTGAGGTTGATAGCTTGTATGGTATAGTTCCCTAGATGCATCTACTCTTAGGGCTTGACTACTTGGGGGGCTATATGATCAATCATGAGGAATTATTGTACAACATCATAAAATGACTGCATGTGAGTCTCCATTGGGGCCTTGGCTTGCTTCCACCTTTTTTTCTATATTCAATCCTCTTAAGCCCTTATTTTCATTATAGTACTACTCTAGTACTTGAATGTTTTTCCTTATGAAGGGGAATCCATGTGATAGTGCAAATGGAATGGTCACTTTCTATTGTGAATTGGTGGATGTCATTCTTTTTAATGTGAATGGATGAAGGGTGAGGGTGGAAGGAGAGAAAGGTGGGAGTATGTGGGGTGGGGTGAATGGTGATTATGCCTTGATGGAGGATGAGGTAGATGATTAAGGTGGAGGCATAAGGAAAGGTAAATGGGAAGAGAGTAGGATTGCAGACAAAAATATTATGAGCTTGATGGTGGGTTGAGTGGATGAAGAAGAGAGTGGGTCCAAGGAAGTAATTGGCTAGGAATTAGTGAGTGTCACAACTTGAGATGAGATGGTGGATGGAGATGTGGAGATAATGAGAGAGGTGGAAGTGGAAGGGAGGGGCTAAAACAAGTGTATCTTCTTATACATGGGCTTTGATAGAGGACTAGATTTTAGTACCTTAAGCTACTTGTACTAGGATGAACTAGTAGTGAGATGCCCAAAAGAGGCTTGTTGTTGTTATGTTGTTATGGAATAAGGGTACATGGGATATGGCCAAGTTTAATTATTTAAAACCTCTAAGACTAAAACCTCCTTTTATTATGGTATATCCCCTACTTATTTTGTAGGAGCATCTTCTTCTTCCTCCTCCTTTTCTTCTTCTCCTCCTATCTCTATCTCAGGAGAGAATCCTACTTCTACCTGGCTTTCCTCTAGGTGATGCTCATCCCAAAGTTTTTAAATGGTTTCATATCCTTCTAAATCATAAAAATTTGAGTACGTATTGTTGATATCATACCTATATTTTATATAAGTGATGATTTTCTCTTCACTCAAATCCATCTGGGTGAGCTGCTTCTTTAACACCTTTGATAAATTTTTAGATGGGTCATACATCTAGACCATGTCATAAAAGGATTACCATATTTTAAGGATATTTAATGAGATATGAGACATATCCTCATAATTTTAGAGGATATCTTCCATGGGTGACCTCTTCTACTTCAGGTATGGCTATGTCTGATGCTTGGGAGTGCTAACAGTCTTCAAGGATGTTATGTATCTACTTGGATCATTATCATCGATTAGGTCAAGGCCAAGATCTAGTAGCTTGGCCATGATCAGGTGTCCCTGCTAGCTCTTTACCTCTATGATGCTATCTCTTATGAAAGTGACATCATATAAAGCCTTCTTCTTCTTCGCTACTCCATAGATGGAGTCCACCATGTCAAGCTGGCAACCTAAATCTAGGGCCAAGAGTCTATCTATTAGTATATATGGGAGTTGGAAAGGATTTCCTTGGAAATCATTCCCTCAGATGAATATAAAATGGGTTCCTTAGAATAGTTGATTAGGACCCTACTTCTAGTGAGCCATGACCACTATGCATTTGTCATTCTAAATGAAATTGTCTAAATGCTAAGGTTGATGATAACTAAAGATAGAAAGAGATAAAAAAACTCATAGCAGTCTTATGTGACTAATAAGATGTGGGTCTATATGATGATTGGGGTCACCATTTTTGGGAAGATGCCCATCTAGGAGGAGTTGAGATTGAGATATGTGAAGAACTAGGAGTGCTGGTATAAGATGAGGTGAAAGAGGAAGAAGTACTAAAATTTTACCTAATTTGAAATGTTTTCCAACTCATATTTCATGATAGTGGTGATACACTCTACAAAATCCATGTTATACACCTCCCCCTTTTCCACCATGGTCAAGAGGAAGAGTGTCCCTAATTGAAAGTCATCGACATTGGCATTAGAGTCCATCTTGAAGATGAAATCCAACATAGATAGGGTATCCTTCAAGTACTACATGGGGAAGCTCACCAGGGGAATGGGTAGAGGAGGCATCTCCATGATATCACTCTTGAGGAGAAAGATGAGGAAGTGTTCCTTCTCATGGAATAAGGATTCCCAAACATCTTGAAGGCTTTCCTTGCTATAGATATCAACCTTGGGGTTACTTGAGAGTCATAGCAACTCTTTGATATCATCTACACTAATTTTCACCCTAGAATCATACCTCTCTGCATAGAGGGTAATCATTTCTAGGCACAAATGAACATAAGGCACCATGAACTATGCAAGTGTGTAGTCTCACATTCTGTATTTGAATGAGTCATACTCCTCCCTCTAAATCCTTTCCAACATTTAGGCATGATCACCCTCTCTAAAAATTTTGGGATTCTTGGCTAACTTAGGATCAAAGATATCATACATGAAATTTTTGACTATGTTTGGTTTCTATTTCCCCTTTAGCTACCTTCTTGACATTAGACACTTCCTCCTTTCACTGAGCTAGAGCAGAAGCATAACATTTACTCATTGTATGTTTAGGGGGAAGGTCTCCCTGACTTCTTAACTATGGGTTATTTATCTTGTGGGATGCTTCTTTCCCCCTGAAGATGTGTAAGTCTCCATCTCATGGATTATTATAAAAAATCACTCTTTGTCATGAAAAAGATACTGGTTTAGGAAATATGCTCACAAATTTCTCAATTCTAGGCTTAGCTCTCTCTATCTTTTATGCTCTACTCAATTACATGATGCTCTACAAAATCTCTAATTCATCTAAGTGTTTGGATTAGATGAAGCAATGGTATTTATACATTGATGATATTAGGATTTCTTGGTATGGAAAATTTGGAAATGGGCACCCCCATAAATGATAAGGGTGGCACACATGCCCAAAGATCGACTCACAAGATATTTACAATAATCTTTATGTAGAATCATGCAAAATGGATTGTCTAACATTAATGATAGGTGAGGTGAGTACCCAACTATCTTTTAGATAATGTTTTTAAGATTTAGGAGGGTTGGAAGAAGACATGTGGCATGTAAACAAGCCACTTGTGCCAACAACACTTATTTAAAAGGAATAATAATGGAAAGGGAAACAATGCTAAGAGAAACTAACTAATTATGTACAAGGAAGAGGTAGGTAAGTTAGTTAAAATTCTTCAAATTAATCCCATTAACTAGGATCTCCAATTCATTTCCCTCTTCATCTTCTAACTCAAAAGTATTTCCCTACCTATTGTTGATGATGCAAAATGGTCATCTCTATAAAGAGTCAAAATTCACATGCTAGCCTAGATTTACAATGCATTGGTCATATTTGAGAGCTGAATCCTTGGGTTTGAATCTTGTGTCCCATATTTTATTATCAAACCACCACATGAGCACTTACTATCAGGTGATTTTTGCATCACTTTCCTATTCTCTTGTTTCTTGGAGGTTAAGTGGATCTATGAGTCTAACCTCTATTACCCCATTTTATGTAATCTTAACAGCTTTCAAAAGCCATGAGGCAAGGATTTTTTATGACATCAACATCACCACCTTTTTTCTATATATAAGTTTATACAGGGAGGTTTTTAAGATCTATTTTGGGGTGGTTCTATCTGACCATAGAGTTGTTCTCATGTGCATGTTTCACTCCCTTTGTTGGTCAATGCCCATCCTTTGGATTAGTATTATAAGGTTCTTATTTGTTTACTCCACCAACCCATTCCCTTGAAGGTAGTAATTGGATGAAGTTTTTAAAAATATACCATTCTAAATTGTGAACTCATACACATTACACTCAAAGAAGGCTTTTACATTGTTAGAGATGATTATCTTGGGTGGGTTGAATCTTGTTATGAGCTCTCCTAAGAAGCTGAGAATCATATTCTCAGTCACCTCTCTCTGCAGGACTACTTTGATCCACCTGGTGAAGTAGTTAGTAGCTACGAATATCCATCTATGATCAGTGTTGGAGATATGATTTATCATCCCAATGAATTATAAGCCCCATTATGTGAAGGGTTCATTCGTCATGATTAGGTTTAGAGGCATGGTTGAATTCTTTATTTTCACCATGTAGAATTGACATTTTTGGCATTTTTTGACTACCTGGTGGTAATCTACAAACATGGTTGACCAGTAATACCCCACACATATAATATTAGTCACGGTGGTTTTAGTTAATAAATGTATGCATGGGGGAGTGTAGTGCATGTATTAGAGGATATTTTTGGCTTGTTTTTTTTCAACACACCAGAGCAAATATCCATCAAAGTTACTTTTGTACAAAAATCCCTTTATTAGCATGTAATTAGAACCTTTTATCCTATAGAAATGCATTTTATGCACAAAGGCCATTAGGATACTAATTAATTTGCATGAAGTAGGTCTAGTTAAACACCCAATATCCATCAACATTGAATTGGTTTAGAAGGACCAGTTTTGGTGTGCCTTACTCTTCCAATAAGACATATACACATTGGGATAGGTACTCATAGATTCCCCTTCCTATGATCACCTTAGTCGACCTAACTTTGATGTCATATTCTAAGATCTTGCTAATTCAATTGGCCCCTTTTTTGATGATTTTTATTTCTATTATGTATTCATGGATGCTAGAGTGGGTCATGTATACCATTACTTTATTTCCCACCATAATGTACCTAAAATTCTTGAGGCCTTTGACAATGGTGAAAGTCTATCTCTCTTCAAAATTATTTTGACTCATACCCATGCAATGTTCTTGAGTAGAATGAAATTAGGTAATCATTTCTTCCTTCCTCTTCCTTTTGAGTTAACACAACCATTAGGCTATGCTCACTCCCATAAATGTACATAATGAAGTCTTTAGAAAAGTTGGGGTTACCTAGTTAGGTGTGGTACATATTGCATCCTTGATTTCCTCAAATTTTGATCTTCATTTAGGTATCCACTTAAAGGCTTGGTCCTTCTTCAAAATCAATGTAATTAGTCTCACTAGTCCTACAAAGTCAAATATTAAACTATTGATGAAATTAATCTTTCCAAAGAAATATTGGACTCCTTTCTTGTTTACTAGAAAGGGTAAGTATCTGATGGATTTTATTCTATCTATGTCGATAGTGATCCCCTCTTTAGATACTACATATCCAATCATCTTGCCTTATGGGAATCTAAAGAAACATTCCTTAGGTTTAAAAGATAGTCTAAACTCTTGGCACTTTTGGAAGACCTTCTGCAGATGGTTGAAGTGGTCCTCCTTCTTAGAAAACATGGTGAGGTCATCTAGGTAGATGAGGATGATCTTATTGATTAGGTCTTTAAAGGCCATGTACATATATTTATAGAAGGTAGCCCTGAAATTAGAGAAGATAAAAGGCATCTTCACATATGTGAAGGTTCCCCACTTCATGGTAAAGGTGGTCTTGTGCTAGTCTTCTTTGTTTACCCATACCTGATTATACCTAGAGAATCCATTTAGTAGAGAAAAAATCTCTGCACCTATTATTGTTTGGAGGATTTGATCCATATATGGGAGGGGATAATGATCCTTTAAATAAGCCTTATTCATATATTGGAATTCCATGCATATTTGGATCTCTCCACTCTTCTTTTGCACATGAACTAGATTAGACACCTAAGTCAAATGATTGATTGGGTATATAATCTTTGACTCAATTAGTTTTTTGAGCTCTTGGTCCATCAAAGATTCAATATTTGGGTTTACTAACATTTTTTTCTCCAAAATGGTTTGGTTACTTCCCCCAAATCTATGGTGTGTTGAATGGCCTTGTGGTCATATCCACTCAAGTCATCATAAGTACATGTAATGATCCCTTTGTATTTCTTCTAGAAAGAAACCAAACAATCTTTATCTTTCTTTGGAACTTCCTTTCATACCTTCAACTTCCTCTTGCATCCAACATCAATCTTAAACTAATCACCCTTATCTATGATAAATTTTCATTTATCATTCCTTGCATCATCAGAGTTAAAAATATTTTCTAGGGTAATGAGGCCCTTTGGAGACTTTTTGGTCTTTAACTACATGATTTGGTCCCTATAGGACTTTTAAATTTTTGGTTAAATTTGCTCTACAAATTTGCATGATTTATGGGGGAAGATGGAAATTTTAGCATCATTTTCAAACACCTTCTAGTTTTGCTCATTGTCTAGGATAGTAAGCCTAATGATTACCCACACTGCTTTCTCATTGGTAGACAAGTCTATTACTAGGGAAAATTGGAAACCAATCATTGCCATTCTATCAACCTTTACATTCATATCCCTTGGGATGATCCAAATGTTGAATGCTTTGAAGGATTCAATTAGATCCCTTATATACTGGTGATAAGATCTCATGTACCCATTATTTATGGCTATTACTCCCTTACCTACCTTACTAATAATTTAGAATCATTGAATACATTTAATTGTTTGATGCCCATTTACCTGACAAGGATGAGGCCATATACTAGTGCCTCATATTTAGCCTCATTGTTTGAAAAGGAAAAATGAAATCAAAAGGCTCATAGGGTCTTTTTTTTGGAAGTATATGTTAGTATAATGTTGAATCCAGAGTTGGTCTTGAATTTCATACCATTGAAATACAAAGTCTATAATATGGACTCATCTTCAAGCCCTTCAATATGATTTCCTTCCTTCTTTATGACCTTAGGAATGGCCTAGTCCTAATCATGTATCACATAAGTTCCAAGGCCAATGGTATCAAAGTTTGTGAATGGCTCATTCTCAATGAATTCATTGATATGGGCTTCTTCCTCTAGACTTTTGGTGTCTAATACCTTTTTTCCTTCAAGCATCTCCATGTAGTGCATCCCCATTCTTGAGAATGAGGTGTGAATTTCTTTGAATTTCATCATAACTTCCTCCACTATGTGGTTTGGGTGCATTGGTTAAGACAACACTTTCAACTTTTAACCATAATTGGTCCTTAAGATTAGATGAGACTAGATCAATGATAAGTACCTACCTATTTTGGTGATGAATTATCTTGACAAACATATCCCGAAGATAGGCAGGATGTCTATCACTATAATGTCTTACGGTATAGTAATTCCAAGATAAGAATATAATATGAGGGGAAGAGACCTAATGATCCCTAAGGTTTGAACCTTCTTCCCATATATTTATATCACTCATTTATTCAATGGTTCATACTTTAGTTATAGTGCATCTACTATTTATTTAGGTAGCACTATCATGCTTGCACCTGAATTGATCATGGAGTTCTGCAATAATTTCATCTCCATAATCAGTGTCAAATACAATGGGGTAGGTTTTTTTACTTACCCCCTATTTGGTAATGAAAAATTCAAAGGGCATCTAGGGTTATGTGCTTGTGCTAGCTTCCTTCCCCTTTATCCTTATGGGTTTTGCAATTAGCTTTCATTATGTAGGTTTTTATTGCTTCTCCAAGGCTTCCTTTAATTGAGACTTTTACTCAAGGATTGATAGGACATTCTAGAGGGATATGTTGGTTGGAACCATCTTTAGATATTCTGCCATGTTGTATGACCCTTAAGGTGAGACATTGGGATATTTTGATTTGTTTTACACTACCTCACTCTACTTTAGATATGTCATAGGTGAGGGCTAAGGTTTGGGGATTTATTAAAGGTTACATTGGGCCTTATAGTAGCTTCAAGGATTTAAACCAATCTTTTCTTTGAGTGATTTTAGTAGTCTAATTTAACCTATGGGGATATATACATGATAACTTTTCTCACATAGACTGCATCTTCACTTTTAACCTAGGATAATAGTGCATGCTCTAGGTATATTTATTCTTCTTATTCTAAGGAAATCCCTTACATTTACACCATCAAGACTAAATTTTTAGTCCCTAGAGACTTGTATGTGTAGGCCAAATTGAGGGAAATCCCTTATCATCATTGTTCATCAACCTTATATTATAGGTTTCCCCTTAGACACTTTTAGGTTCCATGATCATTATTTCAAGGAAAGCACCATGAATTAGAGTTATTCAACAAGTTACTTTGGCTGACAACTAGATCTCTATTTGTATTAGGTGATACTATATGCAAGGGATCAAGTACCAAAACCATTTGATTTACAGGTTGTATATGATGGTTTGGTGCTTGGTGGTTTGGCCTTTATCTCTCTTGGTATTTTTTTATTGGTATGGTTCTCTCCTTTCTTGGTAATTATTGAGAGGAGGCTTCGAAGGCATAGTATACTACCTTTTGAGACTAATTATCTCATTAGAGAAGTTTCTCAAGATAATATTCATATCATTCATCTCCATGGCTAGGGAGGATCAAGTAGATGTACTTTTTTTAGTGGTCATATATACATATATATAAGGTGGGGATCCTAAGGTACTCAATGCTTATTATTATAGAGGCATTAAAATATCTAGGAACATCAACATTAGAGAACATGGAGGTAGCTTTCCTATGTCTATCAAATTATTTTTGATCCTTAATACTAGATTGTAAGTGTCTGATAGTGTCTGGTCTCTAAATGATTAAATCATAACCATAATATATGAGTTGAAGGCCTTGAGGTAGAAAACAATAACCATGCTTGTAGGTAATTGAGCCACTATTGGGATGCTTTGCCAAGTCTTTTCAAACTTGGTATTGAAATTGATAATGACTTCTTGTGGGCCTCTCTTGATGGTTATTAGTTACTATAAGAGGGATGACCAATTTGATTTCTCATTAAATTGCTCAAATAATTTGTCACCCAGTCATCCCAAGTGATAATGGAATTGGTTAGCAAATATTGGTACTAATCAAGAGCCTATCCTTTGAAAGAAAATACTAGTATCCTTAAGGCTACATTCTACACATTGATGTAGTGCAAAATGCACATGTTTGCAACATATTAGAGATGTTATGCCATAGTCTTGAAATCTTCTCTTGAGAATTTAGGAAATCCCTTTGAGGCATTCATAAGAATGGGATCCCATGTAGTTGGAGGTGTCAAAGGGATAAGCAAGATGATGCTATCCAATGACATAAAGTTATTTGGTGAGCCTGAAAGAGCCATTTTTTATTATTTTGATTGAGTAGCATGAGGCCCTATGGTCCTTTGGTGAGATGGAGTTCTTAGAGGTGGGGTTAGCAGGCTTGGATTCCTCACTATCTATGACCTTGTTATGGGCCTATGGCTCATAGACTCATACCTCTGACTTCTAATTAGACTAGTAGATCTATCCCATTAGGTGTACCAAAAAAGAAAACTATTAATGCCTAAAACTCTCACTTTAGGTTTATTAGCCTCTTATGGGAATTTGTATAGGTATGGGACCAAATTGTAGTTTTTAAAGTAACCTCCAAGATTTTAGAAGTTGGTTATTCATTCCAAATTGGGGGGAAGGGAGAAGGAAATAAATGAAAATAATACAAAAATAAACTAAATAAGATGATAAGCTTAGATATTTAAAGCATTAACCTATTATTTCATGAAATAGATTGAATCCTTAAGCACCACAGACCATTAAGGAGCATGAATCATGAATTAAGATATTTAAGGCAAGTAAAGATCAAAAATATGGAAGTAAACAAAAAAATTACAAGAGATAACTTTCCACTCAGATTGACATAGAATACCACATCTTCTTCATTGTTAGGTGGAGAACAAAATACAAAAGGCCTCAAGGCTACATATAAAATGTCCAGTCACACCTGTGATGGGCACCTATTAAGTTTAAATAATGAGAAAATGCTAACTATTATTAATTTTATTCTCTTGCAAAAGGTTGTTTACAAAACTAGCAAATACTAGTAAAATGATAACTAGCCCTTTCTAAAAGCGATGATCCTAGAATATATAGGTGAGATGGCCTCTCATGAGAATGATGCTTATAAATCCTAGCACTCACACCCATAATGATGTCATTATAATTGAATGAGGGACTCAAGCTCATGAGTGTAGTTAATATCCACATCTCAGATATGGTATGACCACATCGTTCTATTATGACCATGACACTAAGGAGAAGTAAAGTGACACTAGGTGTCTATCTTTGGAGATTTATTAGATAGATAATATCATTAAAATTTGATAGATAACACTTTAAGCTAGATTAAAGTGCTCAAAAAGTTTTATTTAGAGAGGGAAGGGCCCACATTCTCATTTAATGGTGTTGATTTGAGATCTGACAAGAAAACCTTTGCCTTTGAAGAGTATCATGGTGCCACATGGAAAGGCTCATCTCCTTTTTATTATAACCACATGATGGGTCCCTCTCTTTTTCCTACTAGATAATGGCATAACTCTAAGGTGTGACAAACCAAAACCACTCATGGATGTGTAAGGATGACATATGTCAAGTTGGCACTTCTCTAGGGAAATTGGGCACTTTTTTGGCAAGGCTGAGTGTATTGATGCCATCTGTAAAGCAAACATTCTTTTAGGTGGAAGTTAAACATTTTTTTGTAAAATTGAGCATGAGGCCACCACATATTGGAACTAAATTCACCAATAAATGGTTTGGTTGGCCCCATCAATTCATCTGCTAGCTAATGGCATTGTCCAAAGGTCTAACCAAAATGAACTGACCATAGATGAGCATTGGGTTATCACATGTCGATCCCACATTACATCAAATGGAAATAAGAGATTCTTTAGGTTGAAGAAGCACCAAGCTAACACATGGGGGGAAGCATAAGGAATTCAACACTTTAAAAAAAAAATAAAAAAGGAGCCTAGGAAGGAAGAGGCTAAAGGAAGAACTGTAGAAGGTGTCGAGTAACCCTGAGGTAAAAAAGGGTTGATTGCTTAAAAATAAAAAAAATGTGGATTTTGATCCATAAAATCTATGACTAAACTATATATTTATGCATGAATTTTATATAATAACTGTTTTCATTTAGATTTTCACCCCTTGAGGAAATGCCTAGCTCTCCTCATCCAAGTGGCACAATGGAAACATCTCTCTTGTTGCGGGTAACAATTTGGCGAGATGAATCTCTAGAAGGGCTAGTTCCCTTGATACACTTTTTAAAAAACTCTCTTACCTATCAAATTTTCATGAAAAGGGTTAAGAAGATAAAATAAGAAAACTAAATGTAATGCACTAATATTGAATTTCCTCCTATTGACTTAACTTATACTACTTAGAGCTAAACAACATTTCTTTTATACAAAACTCATAACTTAGGATGGAATGTGACATCAACGTTTCATATGCTAGGTTCAAGAGGTATTTGGATGTTGAGGAGGATAATGGATGATTCATTTATGGAATAAACTCATGAACCACTTCTAAAAGATACATACACTTAAAATATAACACTAACAAATACTTACAATAATTACTCTTCCACACATTTGGTGAACAATCAATGATAATATGCTAGAAAAGATGATCTTCTACAAGACAAGACCAACAAGATTAAAATAAAAATATATTTTAAAAAATTTAAGTAGGTAAATTCACTTGTTTTATTTCTTCAAGAGACATTCAAGTAAAAAATTGTCTATGGTTTCACCATCAACCAATAGAGGCTACTAAAAAGAGTCAAAAGAGTCAATATTTATAGCCTTTGAGAGAAGAGCAAGACAAAGGAAGTCTAAAGGTAACTTGGAAACTTTTAAATATAAGAAAATGGGTTAAATTTTCATGATAAATATGTATGTAATGAACCATGTAATGTAAGGAGGACCAAGTGTCCTTATAAGTCATGAAACTTATAAAAAGTGGCATAAAACTCCTAGCCTTGGCTTAGAAAATTGCCTTCATAATTTGAACCTATTTGAACATCACATTAAAGAATAAGGATAGGTATGATGATTTAAATGTGAGGGAAGGCCTTTATTCATGCCTATCCATGTATTTTTTTTCATTTTTACTCATTTGGAAACTCCTAGAAGGAAGCCATCACTGCCTGTAGTCTTAAAAACTCCTTTTTCAATAACCCCTCACACTTGTCTTAAAAATTATCTTTATTTTTCCATGAAAATATATTTTATGTAGTGAATAACACTTGGAAAGACTATACATGGCCTTATACTACTCAAGTACACCTTTAAAATTCCAACATTTGGAGTTTTCACCCTTCTCACCCTTGTGTCCACTATTCTAGTTTTGACTGGCTGAGATGAAGTCTATTTTTTAAACATTTAAAATCTTTTCCCAAAAATTAAATTACCATGAGGTGTTATAAAAAGTATATATCCTTCTTAAAAACTTGATTTCATCTTATGAACCTCCTAAAACTTGTAAAACACAAAAAATGGCTAAAAATACCCCATTTTACACCTTGTCTATACAATTCTATACATATAATATTTATGGGACATATATTGAGGGAGTTCTCTACATGTTCAAATATATTTCATTACCAAAATATGTCATTAGGACAACTTTCAAAGCTTGATTCTTGTAGGTGTCCACTTTTTAGGAAAACTAGCTCACTGCCTATTGGTTAAGACATTATACTTTTATTGATTCTTATAGGTGTGCATTGCTTGAAATGAATTTGGTTATGATGCTTGAGAACCTCCCTTAAATCATTTTTTATCAAAAATTCATACTTGATCTTGCACTCACCTTTGAAAGTCCTAAATCACCTTTTTGGTATCAAGATTAGGGTCATTGTTCTATATCCTACTATAGGTGTCTATTCTCCATATAGAGGACACCTGTAGACACTCATGAAGCTTGGAAATCATGCATCAACATTATAGTGATGGTATCCATTCCATTTGTACCCTATTTCACTAGTTGAAACATTCTATCCATGGTGTGTTCATTGTTTCTCCTAGGATATCAAATATCATTCAAACTTTCAAACTTGTAGATAAGACAACATGCTTTTAGTGTTTTTGAAGGCCACTTTGAGGCTTCCAACTCTCACCTTTTAATGACCTTATGGCCTCCATTATTGGTATAGGTATTCTCTATGCTTGAGGTCACAATATTCACCTCATTTTATGCCTTGAAACCTTTTACAAATATGTCATAATGGGTCCATAAAAATCCTCTGGTGCTTTGTTTTGATATTTTAGGGACAACTCCCCTAAACTCAGTTCCTTGTTTCATCAACATGGTTTCACACTTATTTTTCTGATTTGATACTTTGTATGGGTCTATCAAGGCTTGATTATCATACCAAGACCTTAAGTATGTGTTAAATTTTTTAACCTCTCCATAGAAACATCTTAGTACCTTATTTAACTACTTATAAATGGATTTTGGTATATAAATAGTGAATCAAATATGAGTAGTATGAAAACTACCCATTACTATGGACTTTGTATGATTTCATCAAATATGCCAATACATTTTTAGAAATTATCAGAGATTGGAACCATATCAGGGTTTATTCCTTTCAACATGAGGTCAATAATGGCTCCTATAAGTATGTATTGGTCTATGTGTAGATAGTGAGCGTGTAATAGAGAAACAAGGTAGATAAAAATCCTCATAGGCAACTCAAATATATTTTAAAACTCTTAAAATGAATTATTTTCTCCAATAACACCTTGAAACAAGTTCCAACACCTCTTTTCCAATGTGAAACCACTTGCACACATCTAGAATAGAGCAATCAGGAGCATCAAATGATTTTTTTAACATGGTGAATGAAATTATGACCACACTTACACCTTATCCAAACATCTCAATTAACTCTTTCCAAATCTTGATGTCTTGGACAATTGATACACCATGAATACAACTCTAAAAACAAGATGAACAAGCCTATACATGTGAATACAACTGAGGTTAGGTATGAAGATGACAATAGAGAATTATAAGCTAGCCAAAACATTACACGGTGAAACTAAAACATATAAAGAGGTATTCATATGACATGAGACCTATTTAACATCATTACCCAACTACATGAGACCCTATAGGAGAAAAACACACTATAAACAAGAAGAACCTTGACTGAGACTGCATATGTTGGTACTTCCTTGTAGCACGGACTAACTTGATCATCAAAACATCATGAATCATGAAAATAAGAATGAATACCATCTAAGGAGGTATAAAACATATTATAGAGCCAACATCACCAATTGGTTTATACATATTTGACCTAAATTAAGCAAAACTTATAGGGTGCATGAAATAACTACTAAAAAAGTGTAGTCAACTTCATGAGGATGGTTCATGAAGCATAGGCCACCATTATTTAAACTATTCATATGTAAATAATTTTATCTGAGTGTACTATAACCTTCTAAAATCATTTTTTTGAAACCTCTTTAGCTGTCCATACTAAGAAAAAACTTGAAGGTTGCTTCTATATGTCTAAAAATTCAAAGAAGAAGAAAATTATTTTTGGCCTTAAAATGGCACTTACAGATCAAACAAATGTAGATATGAGTTTTATTAATGTGAATAATATTTACATTATTTTTTTTATGTGGCACACTTCCCCATGGACCATACAAGTGCCATTTTTAGTCTTTTTAGTTATTTCTTGAATTTTAATTAAGGAACCTACAATATTCTATTGTAACTGACATCCCTGATAGTTAAAATGACATCTTTGATGCTTATAATGAAAAATGGACATCTATACACCTTGGACACTTACATTTATGACCCTTAAAATCCCACTAAATGACCCAAAATGACAAATTGACTAATATGACTAAGACTAAGGCTAGGATGACATTACATGACATCAAATAACATGTAATACACCCCATGAAAATATATTTTACCCCCCTAAAACATCTAAAACTTATCTTTTTACCTATAGGGACCCTAATTTGACCTAAAATTCAAATTTGGTCAACAAATTGGTGACTCATAGGGGTAGTATACCTGCTATACTAACTAGAAAAATAGCCTTATCCTATCATGGGCCAAGCGATTCAATGATTTATTGAAGACAAATAGAAAATAATTATCTAAAACACACATAAAATAACCACAACACACCAAAAAAACATAAGACAAAGCAAGACATAAACAAGACTCACACATGTGCATAAGCACTTAATTAAAATAAGGAAAATAAAAAACTATGTAAGAAGAAAGAGGAGAACCTTAGTAGCAATGTTTGAGATATATCCTATTGAGTGGGATATAAATATCCTCTACAACCAACTTTGAGAGTTGGAAAGCATTGTGTTTCTTGTATTGGGTGATAACATAAGGACCACTCCATAAAGCATCGAACTTTATGTGTTTTCTAGGTTTAGCCCTATCTTCTTCCCACTTTAGAACAATGTCTCCCTCTTGGAAACTTCTTGTCATGGATTTCTTGTCAAATTATCTCTTTGTTTTATCTTGGTGAGTTCTCATATTTTGCATAATTTGATCTCTTATCTTTTGAAGCTCCATCAACACACATAACCTAACTTCTATGCTTTCATTCTCCATCAACTCTAGCTAATAAGTGAGATCCAAGGGTGGTAACTCAAGTGAAATAGGTAGTCTAGCCTCTCTCTCATAAATAAGTGTATATGGTGAGTTTCCAATTGCTCTCTTAGGGGTGATCTTATTAACTCAAAGAGTTGACTTCACCTTAGAACACCAAGTCCTTTGATTCTCCTCCATTGTCCTCTTGATAATTATAATTATATTCTTATTGGTGGACTCAACTAGTCCATTCCCTTATGGATAATAGTTAGAGGAAGTACTAATATAGATGCCATGTTTCAAATCCCACTTACTTGTCCTTATTTCAAGGGAAGCCAATGCATTATCTAGAATTATTATTGAAGGAGCCCCAAACCTTGTCATTATGCCTTCATATAAGTCTATAACTAAACTTTCATTTTCTTATTTAAGAGATAAAACCTCCACCCATATTTTAAATTAATCTATATCACTCAACACCCACTTATGACCATCACTAGAAGGTGGGTTGGTTAGGCCTATGAAGTCTAGACCCCATTGTATAAAAGGTTGGTCTACTTGTATTAGATGAAGAGGTAAGGATGGAATATTTTGTTTACCATCAAAGATATCACATTTTTGACACTTCCTTACCAGATCATGGCCATCTTTGAACAAACTAGGCCAAAATTATCCAACTCTCATAATCTTAGCAACTGTGGTTCTTAGAGCAAAGTGACCACCGATTAGTCTATCATGAAACTCAACAAATATTTTCTCAACCTAATTTGATTTAACACACCTCAATAACACACCTTATAAATCCTTCATAAATGATACTCCATCAATAATAACATAAGGAATATATTATAATCTAAACTACCTTCTTTTATCTCTATCTAAACCTTGTGGGCACTCGCTAGTTTTAAGAAAAATAGATCATATCTTGTGTCTAAATTCACATGGATGAATGTGAAACTATCATAGGGTCATCATGAAGTTCTAAAATGTCATTTTTTTCTTTCAAATATAAAACAAGATTCTCACATAACCCCTTTCCTTTCACTAGCTTGGTTGTCTTGATTTCTATCGGAGTTGCTGCCAGAATCCAGATAATGTGAATGCATTGGAGATGTGATCACATGAGAAGAAGCAAGTGCACACCACATATATGATAAATCTATTTGAAATTATATAAGAAGCTAAATTGCATAGGACAAAATGGAGAAAACCAAAATCTGATTAACATGAGATGGCCAAAGTAAAGAATACATATAGGAGAGCAAGTAAGTAACTCATACACAAAAGGTGGCCAAGGCACCCCAAGAATAGACTGTAACTCCTCCATGAAAGGTGGTGACAAGGTGATAAGAATAGAGAAGTACCTCCCATCAAGGAAGTTACTTATGACATTCTTATGAAACCTATGACACATCTATGACACACATCTCCACATAAGCTACCATATCCCACAAATGTAGGAAAACTCCATGTAAGCACAAGAAATACAATTTCCCTAATTAAGAAATAGGGAAAAATAAAAACCTACACTAATACCCCCCAATAAGTGTAGCTTAGGTGGGCAGTGTGGAAATATAAAATGGGTCCCGACAACTAGGCCTGATGAGGTACCCATGTAAAAATGCAATCTCCCATAAGATAAAGAAAAGGAGAAAACCCGTAGGAAAAAAACTCCCTCCAAAAGAGAGACATAAAAGAAATGAAGAGGCTAGAAGGCCCCCCTAAAGATGATGCTACTACAGATGTAGACTGCACCCCAAGAAGAGCTCGTAGATGAATGAACTTGCTCTTGGTGAAAGGTTTGGTGAAGATATCTACAACCTACTCTGAAGACTGGCAAAAGATTAAGTCAATGACCTAACTATGAATAAGATCCTGAATGAAATGCATGTGAATCTCTATGTGCTTGGTTTGCTGGTGTTGAACTAGATTCTTGCAAATTTGAATGGTACTCTGGTTGTCACAATAAATGATGGTGGGCTACCTGATAAGAATGCTAAACTTAAAAAGAATCTCTTAAAGCCAAATAGTCTCAGTAGCTACATTAATAGCTCCCCTATACTCTACCTCTGTGGATGATATAGCAATAGCATTTTGCTTCTTGCTAGACCAACTGATAGGACTAGAACCTAGAGAGAAACTGTAACTAGAAGTGGACTTGTAAGTCTATGAATCACTAGCCCAGTCTAAATTTGTATATCCAACCAAGTCAACCTCTATGCTAAATCTATAATGAATCCCATATCTATGTGAACCCTGTATGTAATGCAAGATCCTCTTAGCTACTTTCCAATGCAGCTCATGAGGTTCCTCCACAAATCTAGAGACAAGTCCCACTACATATGATATGTCAGGCCTGGTGTGAGTCAAGTAGATGAGACTACCAACAAGTTTTCAATATCGAGTGGCATCAACCAATGGTGAAGAACAGTCAGCCTCAAGCTTGACTCCTAATAGAAATGGAGTTAGAGATGGATTTCAATCAACCATGTGAAATTGAGCCAATAAGTCAAGAGCATACTTAGGCTGTGTAAGAGAAATCCTTGAATCTAATTATGAGATCTCGATGCCAAGGAACTAGTGCAACAAACCCAATTCTATCATGTCAAATCTATCCTAGATAGATGCCTTCACCACTAAAATAGCTGATGAAGAACTCCTAGTGATCAAAAGGTCATCAACATAAAGAACCAAAATCAAGAGCGAGTCATCCTGCCACAAAAAATAGACATTATGATCAAAATAGCACCTAGTGAAACCTACTATGAGAAGGAAGGAATCCATCTTAGCGTACCATGCCTGAGGGGATTGTTTGAGGCCATAGATAGATTTCCTAAGTCTACATACTAAGGAAGAATCCTAAATAAATCCTAAAAGTTGCTCCATGTAGATATCTTCCTCTAGGTCTCCATGAAGAAAGGCACTCTTCACATCCATCTCGTGCACATCCCAACCATGTACTGCGGCAATAGCCAAGGTGAGTTAGATAGAAGTCATATTTTTAATAGGTGTAAAGGCCTCTGAGTAGTCAATGCCTGCCACCTATGAGAAACACTTGGTGACAAGTCATGCCTTGTACTTATCAACTAACCCATCTACTGTAAACTTGGTCTGATATATCCACCTACATCAAACCATCTTTCTTCCCTTAAGAAGTGAAGTCAAATCCCAAGTGTGATTTTTGATTAAGGAAGAATATTCTTCCTCCATAGCACTATCCCACTCAGGTACCCCTGATGCCTCTTGAAAAGTCTATGGATCTAAAACTAAAGCAAAGAAGGCACGTAGATCTCTCTAAAAATCTCCCCTAGTACATCTGTCATCTATGGGATCTCCTACCCAAGTGTCAGCACTCTCAAGTGTCTGTCTAGCCCAAAGTGGCCTAGAAGTGGGTGAGTTAGGTGCTAACTCCTAGTCCTCTAACTGACTAGAGGTGGATGACTTTGCGTCACTATCCTCACTATCTAAACTCGAAGAAGAAGAAGATGTCTCTAGCTCAAGAACCTACTATGGCTGATCTAAATCTGATGATGAATCATCATGAAGAAGTAGATCCAATGAGGGAGAAGTATCAAGTGTTGAGTCTCTAGGACTCTACTAAAATGGACACTTCTCTTGATGAACAACTCATGAGTGATAAGATCTAGAAGATGATACCCCTTAATACCATTTGGATATCCTACAAAGATGTAAGGCTTGGACTGACATTCCATAGCTTTACGTTTCTTCTTAGGAATGTGGGCCATGGCTAGGGATCCAAAAATGCTAAGGTGCTAAACATTAGGTTTCCTTTTATGCCAAGCTTCAAAGGGTGTTATCCCTTTTAAAGCTTTGTGAGGAACCTTGTTTTGAATATAACAAGTACAATTGATGGCTTCAACCTAGTACTATGGTGCTAAGGATTTGGAGTGAATCATATAGCTACCCATCTCTTTTAAGAACCTATTTTTGCATTCTACAACCCCATTTTGTGAAGGACTATAAGTGGCTGTGTGCTGCAAATCAATCCCCTCTATGGTGCAAAACTACTCAAACCTATTGTTGACATACTCCCCTCCATTATCAGTTTGAAGAACCTTGATGGATTTCTCACTTTGTTTTTTAGCAAGAGCCTTGAAGTCTAGAAATTTTTCAAACACTTTAGACTTTTGTTTGAGAAAATTTATCCAAGTGTACCTAGAGAAATCATCAATGAAAGTGAGGATGTACTTGGCCCTTGTGAAAGATGGCTTGGTAAAGGGTCTTGATACATCACTGTGGACTAACTCCAAAGGTTGTTAAGCCCTCCAATCTTTGCCTTTGTCAAATTTTACTTCAGGATGCTTCCCAAGTGATCACCCTTCGCAAAGTCCTTTTGAGAATTGGACATGAGGCAAGCCAATGACCATGTCATGTTTGCAAAGTTGCTGAAGGTAGCGGTAGTTAAGGTGGCCAAACCGCTCATGTCATAGTTTGTTAACTCCATCTGAATGAGTCAACAATGCTATTGGAGAAGAATTTGGTGTAAAATGTGAGAAGGTGTATAACCTTGCTTGGTGATCTGCCCTACCCACTACCACTATAGTATCACTATGCAACTCCCTGATAGCCACTAAATCTAGTGAAAACTCAACTCTCATGCCCTGATCAATGTGAGTGATTTGGTACACTGATAGGAAATTGGTTGAAAGAGAAGGAACACTTAGAACATTATTGAATGTTCCTCCTTCCATTTCAACTAACCCTCTCCTTATAATAAAAACTGATGTGTCATCACCCAAACTAATTGAAGTCATGCTACAAGGCTCTAAAGATGAAAACTCAACTAGTGAAGAGCCCACGTGGTGAAAAGCACCTGAATCAATGACCCATGATGATGTAGAAGCTATAGTTGCTATAAGGGCCTTTCCCTTTTCTTTCTCCTTACCTTTGCCTTTTGCCTTGGTATAATCTTGGGTAGATGAATTCTGCTTGATGGACTCAGGATCACCTATGTTGTGCTTCTCTAGAAGATGAGTTAGGTGATCTATATGTTTCTTCATGCATTTGTGTTCATCATGCCCTGTCTTTTTACAATAGGCACACTTAACCTTCTCCTTCATAGGTTTAGCATTGGAGGAAGAAGACTCAGTGTTGTTTTTGATAGGATTGTTGTTTTCTTTCTTCTTCTCTTGGTCCTTGTTCTTTTTCTTCTTCTCCTTTGTTGAAGTCTTATCCTTAAAATTTTTAGCTATCAAATCTTGGGGTTGAGTCAAATTCATTATGCCCATTTGAATTATCTTGTCTTTCTCCCTAGTCAAGTCGGCAATGAATGAATCCAAATAAGGCATTTTCCATGTAATGCTAAGGGCACTTTTTGTGGCATGGAAAGTGGAGACAAAGACTGAATAGCTTAGACCTAACTTTGCAAGAATAGAAAGGATGATTTGATCATATTTCTTCTCTATCCCACATTCTTTCAATTTCAATCTAAGGGCCTTAAACTTAGTGAAAAAGTCTTGTAGGGTGTCAAAGTTACTAGGATTTAGACTTATGAGTTTGTTTTCAAGCTCATGTCCTCTCATCTCATCAAGCTTCCCAAATAAGAGTTCTAAGGTGTCCCATATGTCTTTGGGAGTCTTGGAGGTTTCTAAATGGAAGAGAAGTTTTGGAGATACAGACAAGCTCAGTAATAATAGGCTTCATCACTACGGTTGTACCACTTGACCTTTTCAGCATCAGTGTTGGGTACTACTTTAGTACCCATGGTGATCCTATACAACCCTTTGCTTCCAATAATTAATAAAATTTTAACCTTACATTCATGATATTTGAAGGGTGTTATGGGTTTAAGTTGAAAAGAATCTATTTTAAGCTGAATTTAGGTGAAGTTATGTTGATTGCAAGTTGTAAAATTATGCAGAAAGGAGAATGAAAGCAAAGATTTGCAAGTTGTGAAAAGCAATCACACCCCCTTGAAATGTTGAGTTCCCCAAAAATATTCAAGTTCACACTCAAAATATGTTAGGTTTAGTTGAGAATGCATCTTAGAGCAATCAGTGCAAGACTATAAGCAAACAAGACGTCAGACTCAGCCGAAAATGTCTTAGGAGACCCAAATTTTAGGCACTTTATAAAATAGTTAATTTTTGACAAATAATAAGCCTATGCTATGGATAATTTAATTACAAATACTTTTAAAAAAAATGGCACCCAAATCTGAGCTATCGTTTGCAAGATATTAAAGGTTCAATTTTCCCGTAAACTAGTGTTTTTGCAAAAAAACACTAAAACATTAAAAAATGCCTATTTTGAGAGAGAAAGTGGTCTTCCAACCACTTTTTGGATTTTGAAAAGAGTGAGGAATCCAAATGAGGTCTTTGTGAGGGGGAATTTGCCTCCTACCAACCTGGGCCTCACCCTTCGTCTTCATAGGTTGAAGATACAAGTTTTTTAAAAAACCTCTAAATTGCTCTTTTTTCAAATGGTTTCAACTTACTTGTTTTCCAATGTACTAAATGACACTGTAAAGTCATTAAAGTAAAATAAAATTTAAAAAAACAATTACCAATGCTTAGTTCAAGTTGCCATGGACTTCTTTTAGCTTTTCTCCACCCTCCACATGGCTGTAACTTTCAGATCCATGACCAGAAGCTCAGGCTGTGACTATCAACATGGCATTGTTATAAAACACAGGAAGGATGGTCTAAGTGACATTGCTAAAGGATAGTTTATGTGGCATTGTAGAAGGATGCTTGACCAGAAGAGTGTCCAGTGTGGCCTTAGGGTGCTAGAAACCAAAAAGGACTGAACTCAGTAAGGACAACAACAAAATTTTGTCAGAGAGGGTCTCGACCCAAGAAAAAAATAGTCAGACAGTAGTTGGTTAGTGTGTGTACCGCTAGGCTAAGCCCCATATACAGCTGAGATAGGGCCTATATAAGAAATGGAGGAGCTGAAATGGGCAATCTAGTTACTAGACTACGCCTCTCTCAACTTATTCAAATGACTGATTCAAATCAGAATAACTTTAAACTTGCAATGAGAGAAACATGCCATGGAGCTGGAATGCACCCTGCTAGAGTTGTACACCTCATCCTACCAGATGCCCCACACTAAAAGTGGATTCCAAGAATAGAAACTAGATTTTAGAGATCTATCTTTTCCTGCAAAATGACCAAAAGAAAAGGAATTCTACTACCTTTGCTAATGCCACAACAAATCTAGACAAGATGTCTTGGCAAATTCTAACTCAGAAGAAATTTTTTTAAACAAGTTTCCATATGGATTTGCATGAGTTTTCAATAAACTCTACCAAAGCTCTCAAATGCAACAGAGTTAAACAAAAAAAACTACTAAGAAAGCAAAGTAAAATTTTTAGAATAAACTAATAGCATAACTAGACACACGATTACCAGAGTGGCTTTGATACCATATCAAAGTTGTTACCAGAATCTAGATAATACAAATGCAATGGAGATGTGATCACATGAGAAGAAGCAAGTGCACACCACATAGATGCTAAAGTAATTTGAAATTATACAAGAAGCTAAATTGCACAAGACAAAATGGAGAAAACCAAAATCTGATTAACATGAATGGCCAAAGTGAAGAATACATATAGGAGAGCAAGTAAGTAACTCCTCCACAAAAGGTGGCCAAGTCACCCCAAAAATAGATTGTTACTCCTCCATTAAAGGTGGTGACAAGGTGCTAAGAATAGAAAAGTAACTCCCATCAAGGGAGTTACTTATGACATTCTTATGACACCTATGACACATCTATGACACACATCTCCACATAATCTAGCCTATCCCACAAATGTAGGAAAACTCCATGTAAGCACAAGAAATATAATTTTCCTAATTAAAAAATAGGGAAAAATAAAAACCTACACTAATAATTTCAACATCATACTCCATCACATTTGTGATCCAACCAACATTTTTTCATTCATATCTCTAATCAAAAAGAAGTATTTGACACTAGGATGGTATATAAATATGTTAATCTTGTTTTTATATAACATATTCCTAAACTTCTTTAGAATTATAACAATTGAAAGTACTTGCTTCTCAACATAGGTGTATCTTACCTCATAGCCTTCCAAACCTTGACTAAATAAGAAAATAGGCTGCTCCAAGTTTTATTAATTTGATTGAGTAAGCATGGTAGAGATTACCTCATCATTTCCAAAGGTATACAAGTTTAAATATTTTGAGAAATTAGGACTTGTGAGAGTTGAAGCTTGAGCAATGACCTATTTAATCTCTTCAAAACTCTCCTTCCTTCTTCTTGTCCAAGTAAACACTTCATAGTTACTTAGCATAGAGGTTAGAGGCTTGACTAAATTATTAAAATCAGGAATGAACCTCCTTATGAAATCAATTTTCTTAAAAAAACTTTGTAAACCTTTCTTGTGTTTGGGCAAATCCAATGCCAAAATTGTACTCACCCTTGTAGGATCTATGGATAGGCCTTTCATTGATATAATGTGTCCTAAAATATTTCCTTCATGGACAAAAAATACATATTTATTTGGGTTAAGAGAGATTATAAACTCTCTACATCTTTCAAAAATCTACATAAGACGATTCAAGTGATCCTTTGCATCTTTAAAAAAAATTGTGATATCATCAAGATACACCACCACAGTGTCATTTATTAGTCCTTGAAAAGCCATATCCATTGCATGTTGAAATGTAGCTCCAGCATTAGATAATCCAAAACTAATTTTACTATAAGCATATGTACCCCATTTAGTATTTAATTTTATCTTAAATTGATAACTTTCTTTCACCAAAATCTAATTATACCTGAAATATCCATCAAGGAGAGAAAACCTTTCACTACCTGCCATAACTTATAAAATCTACTCCAAGGAAGGAAGAGGATAATAGTCCTTTAAAGAAACTCTATTCAAGTCCCTAAAATAAACACATAACTTATTTACCCATTCTTCTTCCTAACAGGGACTAAGTTTTCTAACCAAGATGAATGCTTAATAGGAAAAATGATTTTGGAATCAATCAACTTAGTAAGATCCTTCTTTATGAGAAGCTCAATCTTTGGATTGATTGGCCTTTGTCTTTACTTGATATTCCTAGAATTATTATATATATTTATGTTATTTTCAGCTAATTTTGGATCAAATCTCTTCAAATAACTAAATTCCCATGCAAAGACATCAAAAAACTCCTTGCATAACTTAATGAAATCATGTTTTTCTTCACTAGTACATACCTTCCCAAGTGCAAGCAACGTATCCTTGAACATTTGTACTTTATCATATATTTATTGATTATTATACATGTTTACCTTTTATTTATTCAACTTGTCATCATCATTGAAGATAATCTCAAGTGCGACTAAGCCTTTAGGGAGCTTGTTTGACTTTAATTGTAAAATCTACCCTCCATATTACTGCTATAGTTTGGACTAATTTTTGGAAGAAAAATTATCCTCCTCTTGTATAAAAAGTGTTTATTGGTCACTATAAAACACATTACAATTAATTATATTATCTGGTATAGAGGGCCTTACAATAAACTTGATATGGGGCTAGTTATTATATTCTCTTATCCCCTTTGGAATATCAAAATAAGCTCCAATTGATGCCAAACTATCATCATGTTTGTTTTCTTCTCTTGGTATGGATCAGATGTTGAAAGATCATAAATATTAAACAATATCCCACACTATATGCTTATATTACTTAAATAAAGAGTTCTTAGTCACATTTTGGCCTCTTACTTGATTCACAATCAACTCACTATCACCATACATTGTAACTCTTTCACGCCTCTTTTTCTAGACCACTCAAGGACATGAATGAGGGCCTCATATTTTGTAACATTAAAATTACAAGAGAAGTGAAATATTAAAGTGGAATAATACCTTTCCTTGGATGGTGAAACCAACATTGCTCCATCACCTACCCCAACTTTGCTTCTAGATCCATCAAAGAACAACTTCCATAAACCATCCATGTCTTCACTTAGATTCATCATGTTTGGCATGAAAGAGCCCTCATCATGAATGTGATACACTCCAAGACCATATTCCTCTATTAATTTGTAAGGAACATATTCTTAATGTTCATCTCCCCATTCATCTAAATACAATTAGAAACTCCTTCAAGAGAAGATGTTGGAGATTAATCTATATGAAGTTTTTCCTCATAAATAATGGCATAATTGACATATGTCACTTTAGTCATGTAAGGCTCTAAGTGATTGTGATGGATAGGACCTGATTAAATTTTCACCTTATTATCATATTTTTTCCTAAAATCCATATAGGACTAATTGGCTACCAAGGATCCACCTATGCTATCTATAAACTCTCTTGACAAGCAAAGATCAAAGTATGGAGGTAAATCTACCACAACTACATCATGAGGGATAGAAAAAGTAGGACAAGTATGTAAAATAATATTTAAATCCTTGACTACTCCCAAGATCTTTTATGGTGATCCATCCAATTATAGGACTCCTTTGGCCATTGGTTCATACTTGAGGCCTATTTTATCCACTATTGACTTGGGCATAACTGAAGTACTAGCCCCACTATCTATGATGCAATTGTGAATTACACAATCACCAATGATCAAGGATAGGTAAAAATTAGGAGTCTTATTATTTTTATTCACTTTTTGATCAATGGCCTGAGTTCCATTCATCAAAACAACATTTTGACTCCTAACTGATCCAACTTGCTTACTTAGTTATTGCAATTCATTTTGAAGCATGTCTTTTGGTCCTAGTATTATCAATAAATCTCATAAGGAAATATTCATATGTATCTTCTTCATCTAGTCCAAAACATTTATAGAAGGATTACTCACCTTGAAAGGCTCTTTGGAAGAACTAGTACCTTTTAGTGTAGCTTGCGAAGGTGGATGTGTAGGAGTAGGCCTTACATTATAAAACTTCTAATTTTCTTGCATCTTAGAGGTTGAGTTAGATCCACCAACCATTGGAAATGATTTAGGAGTTAAAATAGGTCCTTGATTATCCCCTTGTGTCTATTCAACATCCCTCTTCTTAGACCGTAGAGGACACACTAGCATTCACATTTCTTGAATTTCCCAAATGATTGATGGCATAAAACTCTCCCTCCAGATGATTTATGAGAGTAGAATCATATTTTGTTTATCCATTATCCATTACAATTTTCATTCCAATTTGCATTACATTTTACATTGGCACCTCAAAAGTGAAAACTTGAGATGTTTGATTACCTTCCATTATCATTTCTCAACCAGACATTTTATTGGCATATGCAACTTGGCTTTGATTTTGGTCATAGGAGGGATAGCATGGTTGTTTTTGAAAAAAAATATTTTGATTTGGAACAAGAGCTTTGGAATATGATGGAGTATTTAGATTATAACTTTGGTAATATTTAGCTTAAGTGATTTGACCTTGTCCTTGATTGTTACCTTGAAAAGGAGGCCTATTTGTTTACCCAAACTGATTGTAAGACTGGTATGGTCTATAACTTTGAGTTTGTTTCCTTTTGAGGGAAATCAATTCATTAGTAATAATTTGGATCAAAATCTTAACTTCATGAATCTCATTGGTAGGGACAATGGTAACCTTTTAATAACTAGGCAAAGGAGCCAAGGTAGGTAATGTAACTTGACTAGGAGGCTGCACATCAAGGAATAATGGCATTGGTGGCCTAGGAGAAATCTTCCCTACTTGAAAAAGATAATTCTCAGCATTGACAGATATCTCATAGGCATCAGGTACTATATTCCCACCCATGGATTGAATCATCATGGATACATCACTATTCAATGCTTTTAGATAGTACAAGAAGGCATAATTTGGAGTAGGTCTCATAAAGGCTAGGATCCTATCCCATGTTTTTAGAATCTAGTGTTAAAATATTTTATAAACTCTTGTGGTGTGCTCTTGATAGTGGTCAATTTCTCATATAGTGATAGATGATCACTCTTCTCTCCAAACCTCTTAGTCAATAAACCTCCTAGTTCATCCCATAAACCAATAGAATTTTTAGGTAGAGTCCCATACCAATATAAGGCCTTCCCTTTAAAATATAATGCTAATAACCTAATATACACATTCTCTTGAGTGATATTATGTATATTGCATAATTTTTAAATGTTTCTAATATGCTCAATGGGAGCAATAAGACCTTCTCCGCTAAAATATGGAACACTTTGAAGGGTTTCTCTAGGAATTTGGTCATATTAGGCAAGATTTAAAGGAGATGATTTGATGAAAGGTACAAAAGGTTGGTTTATAGCCATCTTAAAAAATATATTATGAGTATTAAAGGTTGAACTTATTAGGAACTTGGACTTAAGAACCAAGTCTCTTGAATAAAGATGAGTATTCATAAACCTAAACCTTTTGACATAATATAAAGGTAATTGCACAAAATCAAAGGGTATACCTTTAATAATAGACCTAGTAGTCACCTTTGGCATGGAAATTAGGGACTGTCAGGAACCAAAGAGTTTAAAACTTTAGTGGAGTCACTAGGTACTGAATGTAGATATTCTTGTAGCTGTAACTATGCCAAAACTAACACCAATCTTAGATAATCTTCTAGGACTTAGAGTCCCACTAGGAGTGACACAAAATATTATCACTTAGATTTTTACCTCTTGAGGAGATACCTATATCTCCTCATCCAAGTGGAATAATGGAAACATATCTCTTGTTGTGGGTAACAATTTGGTGAGATGAATCTCTAGAAGGGCTAGCTCCCTTGATACACTCTTTGAAAAACTCTCTTACCTATCAGATTTACATGAAAATGGTTAAAAAGACAAACTAATAAAACTAAAGGTGATTCACCAATATTTAATTTCCTCCTATTGACTAAACATATACTACTTAGAGGTAAACAAAGCTTCTTTTACACAAAAATCACAACTCAATATGGATTATTACATCAATGTTTCATATGCTAGGTTTAAGAGGTATTTTTATGTTTAAGATGGTAATGGATGATTAATTTATTTAATATAGTCATGAAACATGTCTAAAACACACATATAATTAAAATATAACATTACTAAAGACCTACAACAATTACTCTTCCACACATTTGGTGAACAATCAAGGATAACATGCTAGAAAAAATGATCTTCTACTAGACAAAACTAACAAGATTGAAATAAAACTCAATTATACATCATGTAATTAGGAAAATTCACTTATTTTATTATTTAAAGATGTATTAAACTACAAAACTAGCTATGGTTTCACCATCAACCAATGGAGGCTACTAAAAAGAGCCAAAAGAGTAAATATTTATAGCCTTTGAGAGAAGAGAAAGACAAGGGAAGTCCGAAGGCCACTTTGACACTTGTAAATCTAATAAAAGGGGATAAAATTATATGATAAATATTTATATAATGAACCATGTAATTTTAGGATGACAAAGTGTCCATACATGTCATGAAACTTATGAAAGTTGGCATAAAACTCCCAGTCGTAGCTTAGAAAATTTCCTTCATAATTTCAAACCTATTTTAATGTCCCAAAACTGAATATGGATAATTATGATTATTGGAATGATATTTAAGGCCTTTATTCATGCCTCTCCATACATTAGTTTCATTCCTACTCATCTGGAAACTCATGGTAGGAAGCTATCACTACATGTAGTCTAAAAACTCCTTTTTTAGTCACCCCTCACACTTGTCTTCAAAATTAGATTAAGTTTTCCATGAAAATCCATATAAGTGAGTTAATGACACTTATAAATACTATCCATGGCCTTAGACTATTCAGGTACACCTTAAAAAGGTTCACATTTGGAGTTTTCACCCTTCTCACCCTTGTGTCAACTATGCCATTTTTGATTGGCTAAGATGAAGGCTATTGTTTGAACACTTAAAATATTTTTCAAGGATTTAAATGACCATGAGGGGTTATAAAAATTCTATATCATTCATATAAACTTTATTTCATCTTTTTGAACCTCCTAGAACCTAAAAACCACAAAAAAATGTAAAAAATACCCTATTTTCACCCTATTTATACAATTCCCATTGACACTTGGATGCACCCTATGAGAAGAGGTTTTATATTCTTATAATACAAGTGTAAAAATTGGGACATCTCACTTTATGTGAATGAGAAAACTTGTGAGATGAACCTCTACATATAGGCTAACTCCCCTTGATGTATCATTCAAGCATATGTCCCTACTTCTAACAATTTGGGGGTTGAAAAGAGTTAATAATAGCATGAAAAGTAAGCCTAATATATGAAGGTGATACATAAACATATTTTCTCTACTCATACCTTATCATGCACCTTGAAAAAAGGACAAGTTACATAGACACTTCACTCAATATCGACTCTCTCTCTCTCTCTCTCTCTCTCTCTCTCTCTCTCTCTCTCTCTCTCTCTCTCTCTCTCTCTCTCTCTCTCTCTCTCTCTCTCTCTCTCTCTCTCTCTCTCTCTCTCTCTCTCTCATCAATGTTTCAACATGGGGTATATGAGACAACATAGGTTAAGAAGACTTAAGGAATAGACATTCCAAGACACTCTATTGAATTATTTTTTCACTATATCTACAACCTCACTTGACACTTCTTGTTGAACTAAAAGAAAGAGATCATAAAATACTAGGTATAAATGGTTGTGACATCTGAATGTTAATTAAAACCACACTTGCACAAGACTAAAAACTATCATTTACACTTAGTGAAATCATTGAATGAGGTAAAATTACTTGTCTGTATTGGTTGAAGGCAAAACTTTGGTAGGGTTTCACCATACCTAGCAGAGAGATCCCTATACAATGCTAAAATGGCTTCATTTATAAAATTTTTGAGAACAAAAAAGAGGGAAACTCAAAGGTCACAAAAAAACATGTTCAGGGTTGAAAAAAAAATTATGTTGCACATATGGTTGAGTGAGAAGCAGAAAATGAATGTATCTTGAGATATATGTCCATGTAAAATCATGGTAGACTCTTCTGAAATGGTGTAATGAATCTTCTACCATTCTTCATGAAATTGCCTCCATCAAAGACCATCTATGAGCATTTGAAACCATCAATAGGGGAGTTGACACATAGCAATAATTAAGGGAAAGGGAATTCAATTCGACAATTAGAAAATGATTTCCTTAATTTCTAGCCATCTTATAGACACCTATGTTTATAATTTCATAGAAGCCCTTTGATTTAGTTAGTTTCCAGTAATGACTCAAACCATCAACTTACCTATTTTTTGCTTACTTTGTCTACACTAGATTCTTGGGATTTTTCCATTTATCATCTCCACATTTGCCCTCAAGTTCCTGCCAAGATTTTTAATTCTAATGACTATCCCATGACCCGAAAGTTAACATCCATAGACCCGTCATGAATTCCTTTGAGATATTTTCCTCAGACACTTTTCTATTTCCCATAAACTTTTCTTCATTGGACACTTTCCCACAAACTTAATGTCTTCAAATAAATTTCTTTAGATTTTTTTCCCTTGTATCAAACAAAATGTTTGAAAGAATTATACGTAGGCCTTTTTTAATACATACAATTTTATGGACTTTTACTAAGTGCCCTTTTTGAAGGGAAAGTTTCCTTCGGCTTTTGAGAAATAGACCTTAAATTTTCTAGAAAACTTTCCCTTCAATGGTCCCTTTGACCTTTTATTGAGAAAAGTGCCCTTTGGATTTCTAGAAATAGACCTACAAAGTTTTTACAAATGAACCTTTTGAAAGGAAAATTATCTCTTCAATTTTTTGTAAAATACCCTTTGGGTTTTTGTAAAGTACCTTTCAAGTTTAAAATGAGCCCTTTATCTAAGAAAAATACCTTCAAAATTCTAAAAACACCCCTTTAGGAGGATTATAGGATGCCCTTTGAAAAAATTTAAGTGCCCTTCAAAAAAATTGAAGTGGACAATTTTCTCGAAAGACTTGTGACCCTTAGCTCAAAAAAAGATACCCTTCAAGAAAATTTCTTTGGACAAAATATCAGAAACAATTCCTAACACTTAAATTAAAAAATTGAAAATTAAAGCTCTAAAAGAATGGACACTTGTACTTTTACCATGGGTTTTATGTGGAACACCTCCTTTAAATTAATTCTACATACTAGACCTAGCCAAAAGGTATAGACTTAGATAGTTCTGATTTCATATAGGGGTGCCCAATTTTGACCTAAAGGGCCAAAATTTGGTCAATAAATTAGTGACTCATAGGGATAATATGTCTGCTATACTGAATAGACTAGTAGCCTAATTAGTCCATTAGGCATAGACTCATCTAAGGACTGAAATAAATAAGAAACCTTGACCATCACTCAAAACTTTGATCAACAAGACAACTAGTTACTACCTCAACCACATAGAGGAAAATGACACACACAACAAGCAAGCAAACTCACAAGACACACACATGTGCATACACACTTAGGATAAAAATAAGACACAACTAAAAGAAAACTAATATGTACATCTAACATGATATGTTTCTCCTCCTCCTAGATCAAAGGGGAAACTTATTAGGTCTCTTTCATGGTAAGAAAACTCAAGGTGGTAACCAAGTAATTTGCTAGAGTGAAAACTTGGTGAGTCACCCTTTTTATTTGCCATCTTGATTGGCATGTATTCTAATGCATCAAGTTCAAACATATCTTCCACATCCATGTATTCATATTTCTCTTTGAGGTATATTTCATGTTGGTGTAGTCCATCAAGGCATCAATGGCTAAAATATCATCATTATAGGGCTCATTTGACTCATGGATCCCTTAGTATGTATCATGTACAAACTCATTATTTTATATCTCTTTGATAAGATTATCAAACTGATCTCTTGGGGAAGGGTGGCTACTATGATGTTTGTGCTGAGGCAAAATCTTTCTAACTTATTCCAAAAAACATCATTTCTTGCTCAAAAACTCCTTCTTCAATGCTTCTATAAAACCAATGTTATCCCTCTCCTTCTTGTTCACAAATAAGAGTCTTTAGCTACTCAACAACATGCTCTTGAACCTCATTCAACTCAATTCCCATGTCCTAGTCATTATCTTCATCAAAGCAACAAGAAGGTTCATCAAACAAAGGGAAAGAGAGCTCATCATGATTACATTATCCATCTAGCCCTGACAAGTGAAGTTTGTCAATCTCATCTTCATATTGTTAGAATATTTTCATGTATGTGTGACATATATCTTCTCCTTGAATCATGCCACCTTCAAGATTAACTTACTCAACCTTATCTCATGAAAACCTCTTAGAACAACCACCTCTTAAAATATGATTTGACTACATTATTCATCTTTGATAATGCATTCCACCTCATGTTCATGATGATGATCACCATGATGATTCTCATGGGGAGTACCTATAATTATATCATATTCATCATAACTTATAATATCATTTTGATCAGCTAAAAAATGCATTTCTCTTTCTCACTTACCTCCCTCAAAATAGGTTCCTCTTTAGAAGGGAATGAATTGAAGGGTGAATGGATAGTTTCATGAGTTTGAAATGTAATAGTTGGAGTATCAAAGGTAATGAAAGGTGAAGGAAGTGAAAATCAAGTGTGGGATGAAGGAGAGGACTTAGGAATGGACTTTTAAAAGAGGCAAGAACTAGTGAGCTCAAAATTAGATTGGTAATGAGAAGTGGGGTATTCTATAAGAAGCTCATGAGGAAGAGGAAGTAAACCTTGGGATAAAATAAATTGATTCTCTTCATTCCACTTGACCAATAGTTCATACACATCATATGTATCTTGATAACTATGTTGAATGGGTGTAGATGGGGTGTGTTTAGACATGTCATCTTCTATTGGGTCTAAACCTTCAATTACACCTTGACTAAGCAACCTCATTCTTGACTCTAACTTTTTAATTTACTTGGCTAGATTATCTTAAAAGAGTTTTTCTTGGAGATCATATACATCATCATGATGAGGAGGAGTATGAGAGGTTTGACATGGAAAATAAGAGGTTTATTAAGGAAGGGTGGGAGGGACTTGAGGAGGACTAGCTTCATTTTCCACTTCACACTCTTGAACAATACTCTTCTTTTCTTTATTACCCCATAATTCCACTATTTGATTCCAACTCAAGATCTTAGGATTGGAACTCTCTTCTTGAGAATAGTTAGAAACTTCATCTTTCTTAAGGTCTTGATCTGGTTCATGATAGACATTTCTCTAACTTAGAATCTTGACATCATGTTGAAGGAATTGAGGAGGTTGAGGGAGACTAGGGAGAGTTTTCACATGTATAAGAAGAGTTGCTTGAGGATAGATGTGTTATTTTTCCAAAGGAAATAGGATGACTTATTTCAAAAGAGGGATCACAGTCTAAGGAATTGAAATAGTTAGTTCCCATAGAAGGCTATTCTAATGTCCTTTGGTGTTAGATTTCTAGGTGTAAAGGATTAACAACAAGATTAGTTAATATATTAGATGGGTTAGAAGGTTGGCTCATTTTATATTGGTGCGCAAGTGATATTTTATAGAAAGGATTTAATTTATAATGGGAAGGTTTATTTTTAATAATAAAATGCTACTTTGGGATGGAAAAAGGCATACAAGGCTAATTACCTTGAATGGATTGACTCCTCCATCTTACTAGTTTCTCTTTCATGGATTGTATGGCTTGAGCTTGTTTAAACAACCACTCTTATTTGTACATTATCTATTTATGGTTTTTATTTTTCTCATTCAACCTATCTATTTCCAACATTTACTTTTTAATCTCCAACATTATCTCCCTAGCACTCTTGGATTGAGAAAGAGAAGGACATTTAGGAGATTTACTTGAGGTTATTCCATGAACAACATGATCTTAATCAAAACTATATGAACACAAGGTCTATACTACTCAAAAATGGTATTATACATATAAAATATGATTTGCTGATGCACTAGGGCTGATTGACCAACTGATTTAACTTAGAGTCACTATTGGTGTTGATTAAAATGACTCTAAAGGCTGATTGGTTGAAGAACTCACCAAGAATTATTCAATTCCTTGGACAAATAGTCCCACTGGGTATGTCAAAAAAATTTGGCACTTAGATGCACCCTATGAGAAGAGGTTTTCTAGGCCTCTAATCCCAGTGGAAAAATTGGGACATCTCACTTGTTGTGGGTGAGAAAACTTGTGAGATGAACCTCTAGTTAAGGGTTATCTCCCTTTGATGTATCATTCAAGAACATGCCCCTACTATTAATACTTTATGGGTTGAAAAGAGTTAAGAATATCATGAAAAGTAAGCCTAATATATGAAGATGATACACCAAAAAAAATTCTCTACTCATACCTTATCATGCAATTTCAAACAAGGACAAGTTACATATACACTTCACTCAATATCAACTCTCTCTCTCTCTCTCTCTCTCTCTCTCACACACACACACACACACACACACACACACACACACACACACACACACACACACACACACACACACACACACATTAGTGTTTCAACATGGGGTGTAGGAAATAACATAGGTTAGGAAGACTTAAGTAATATGCATTCTAAGAGACTCTATTAAATTAGTTTTTCACTATATCTACAACCTCACTTGACACTTCTTGTTGAACTACAAGAAATATATTATAAAACACTGGGTATTAATAAGAGTGACATGTGAAAGTCGATTAAAACCACACTTGAATAAGACTAAAAATTATAATTTACATTTTGTGCAATCCTTGAATGAGGTAAGATTACTTATCTTTATTGGTTCAAGTCAAAAATTTTGTAGGGATTCACCATACCCAACAAAGATATTCCTATATAATACCAAAATGGCTTCATTTATAGAATTTTTGAGAACAAAAAAGAGGGAAGCTCAAAGGTCACATAAAAAAAAGCTCAAGCCTAAGAATAGAAATAGTTACAGTTAATGTATGGTTGAGTGGGAAGAAAAAAATTAATGTATCCTTAGATAGATGTCCATGTAAAATCATGGCAAACTCTTCTAATTTGGAGCAATAACCTTTTTTTATCCTTTGTGAAACTACCTCCATCAAAGACCATCTATGTGTGTTTGAAACTATCAACAGGGGAGCTGACACATAAAACTACTCAAGGGGAATGTAATTCATTTGAAAATTTAGAAAATTCTTTCCTTAACTATTATCCATCCTTTGGATACCTATGTTTATGATTTCATGGAATCCCTTTGATTTGGTCGGCTACCAATAATGATTCAAACTATCAACCTACCTATTTTGTTATTATTTTGTTTACACCAGATGCTTGGGATTCCACCATTTGTCACCTCCAAATTTTCCCTTAGGTTCCCACCAAGATTTTTAATTCCAATAGCTAGCCCATGACTCTAAAGTTGACATCCATGAACCCATCATGAATTCCTTCATGATATTTTCCTTAGACACTTTTTTGTTTTCCTTCAAGTTTTGTTTCCCTTAAAATTTTCTTAATTGGGAACTTTCCTATAGACTTAATTTATTTAGCTAAATTTCTTCAAAATTTTTGTTTCCCCTTGTATCAGACAAAATGTCTAAAAGAATTAGTCTTAACCCTTTTTCAAAGCAAATAATTTTATGGACTTTTGCTAAGTAACCTTTCTGAAGGGAAAGTGCCCTTTAGATTTTGAGAAATAGACCTTCAAAGTTATTGAAAATGTCTTTATCCAAAACTTGAAATCTTTGATTGAAAGATAATTCAAGAAACAAGAACAAGACAACTCAAATAATGCTATCTCTGGGAAGAGATGTTTTATTGATCAAATTTACAGACCCAAACATATGCTTATCTTTGAGAAGAGATGTCTGATTTCCATTTTAAGTTAAATCTTCATTTATACATGTTTTTAAGGTGGGGGGAGGATTTTGAAGGTCACCAATCTTGAGGGAGATGAATTGGTTCAACTTCCATGATTTAAAACAATACAAAATTTGAGGAATTACTATTTTTAAAAACTTTCTATTTTTAGACTACACTACTAAAATTGAAATTTGGGGCACTTAAATTAGGTTTTGGGGTAAAAAATCATAAATCATAGTTAAATTCCATCTCACCACATTCTCCTCATTATTATATTTCCAACGGTTCAAACGGTGAGTCAATTGGAGCTATGATGCAAAAGTTATGGCTCCCAAAAGTTCTGTCATTAATAAGAGTAGACTTGTCACTTGAATTGTCACCTAAATTGTTGCCCAGATCATTCCTCCCTCCTTGGGAAGTACTGGTTCCCATTTCAACAAGATTTTTCATCAAGTGTGGTAGTTTTACTTTGATTTGATTCCTGATGCAAACTTGGAATGGACTATGATTTATGAAACTATGCAGGGCTCGATTGTTCACCATTTCTATCTAACCATTAGTCTATGGATGGAAGGCCATGAACTTCTTTAGCTTGGTATCTATTTTCTTATGTTTTTATGTTGTTTGTGTAGTCAGGGCTACAACATCATCCCTTTTGAATTCTTGTGGCTTGACCATCATGATAACAAATTTCTTGGCACTAATTAGAGAGACAGATGTAGAAGGTGGTACCTCTGGTACCCTATAGCACCATGTTCCAAGAGTGAGAGTAATCCTTCAAGTTCTTGATTCATATATGCCATGTTGATCATACATGAATGGCTAACCCTATAGTACATCACAAATGTGTAGATTGAGCACATCACATAAGACCTCATCTTGAAAAGATTTTATTGCATATGAGAGAAGACATTGGTGGATGACATGGAGGTTTCTCCCTGGACTCAACCATCCAATATTGTATGGCTTTGTGTGAGGCTTCATGGACAGATTTAGGATTTTCACAACATTAGCAAAGATTAAAATCTTTTGACTTTCACTATCAAGAATGAAATGCAGAGGCTTACCTTTCACCCATAACTTAGAGTGAAACAAAATTTAATTATCATCTAGCCTCTCCTCATGGGTCTATGATGAAGCAATAATGGCTTTGGGCTTAGCATCTACAATTTTTTCTTTAACCTCTTCAATTGCAGGGTCTGTATGAAACAAAGTAGTAGATGTTGAACATTGTGACTTAGAAAGTAGGGACTTGATGGCTTGACATTCTTTTTTGGAGTGAGTTCTAGATTTGTGATAATCACACCACTTCCTATTCTTTCCTTCCTTTTGCTTCTAATTTTGGCCTCGTGTTTGACCTTCTTTGTCACTTTTCCATTTTGAAGGCTGACTCTTCATATTCATTCTTCCATGCTTCTACTCAATCTTCACTACAAACTTATACACCTCACCGATGGTTTCCAAATTGAAGAATTCCATTTCTCCCCATATGTACCATTGTATTCCACCATTTTATTTTAGAACCTTGTGTTTCCCACTTTTTTGGATGCCCAATCTCACAGATGGAGAATGAAAAATGTCAGTGTAATCTTAAACAGACTGTTCCTTACCTTGGTGAAGTTTTTACCACTCTATATACAGATCATCATATGCTCTAATGGGGTAGTATTCTTCCTTTTATAACTTCTATGAAATCATCCCAGGTAGGTTCCATCTCAAGGCTAATATCATCTGCATTGAATCTCTTTTTGTACACTTCCCACCAATTTTTGATAGGCAATGATGCTTTCAAAAGAGAAAAAATGATCTTCTCTTTATCAGTGAATTTATTTATAGAAAAATAAGATGACAATTGATCTAACCAATTTTATACTGCATCAACATTGATTTTGCCTTCAAATGTAGGGATATCAAAATTCACCTGAACCTTGAAGGGTGTTAGGGTAATGGAAGGATGTGGGGGTGTGGATGAGGAGCCAAAATTTCCCATTGAGATTTGTTGGATAATTTAAGTGAATTTTTATAGCATTTGTCTTTTCTTCTATTGGAGGGATTAATTCATCATTTCCTTGAAATGATCAGATGTCTCGGTGTTATCCACCATTTGAAGTCATTTGGAGTGAATAGGTGGATAGTCTGCTGGTTCTATTTTCCACCCAAGCTTCTTATAATCTGACCTCATCCTCAAGATCATACACTCTAAAGACAAAATACTTTGATACCACTGATATAAAACTCAAAATATTTGGTTCAAATATAATTCAAGAAACAATAACAAGACAATTCAAATAATGCTATCTCTAAGAAGAGATGTTTTATTGATCAAATTTGCAGACCCAAACATATGCTTATCTCTGAGAAGAGATGTATAATTTCTATTTTGGGTTACATCTTCATTTATATATGTTTTTAAGGTGTGGGAAGGATTTGGAAGGTCACCAATCTCGATGGAGATGAATTGGTTTGACTTCCATGATTTACAGCAATACAGAATTCAAGGAATTACTATTTTTAGAAACTTACTATTTTTAGAATACACTATTAAAATTGAAATTTGGGGAACTTACATTTGGTTTTTAGGGATAAAAAATCATCAATCAAAGTTAAATTCCATCTCACCAAATTCTCCTTATTCTTATCTTTCTAATGGTTCAAATGGTGAGTCAATTGGAGCTACAGTGCAAAAGTTATAGCTCCCAGAAGTTTCGTCATCAATTGGGGTAGACCCATCACCTAAATTGTCACTTGAATTGTTGCCCAAATATTGTATTTTTGAAAAATTGTAAATGGTCCCTTTTCCCTTTTTATAATAAAATTTCCTTTTGGATTTCTAGAAATAGACCTTCAGATTTCTTGTAAATGAACCTTCCAAAAGGAAAATTGTCTCTTCAAGTTTTTGTAAAATGCCTTTCGAAAGGAAAATACCCTTTGGGTTTTTGTAAAGTAAATTTTAGCTTTGAAATGGGACATTTATCTGAGAAAAATACCTTCAAAATTATAAAAACACCCCTTTCTAAGGATTTTAGGATGCCCTTCAGAAAAATTGAAGTGCCTTTTGGAAAAATTGAAGTGGATAATTTTCCCAAAAGACTTCTGACCCTTAGCTTGAAAAAAGATACCCTTCTAGAAAATTGCTTTAGAAAAAATTTCCAAAATAATTCTTGAAACCTAAACAAAAAACCTTAAAACAAAACCTTTGAAATAATGAACACTTTTACTTTTACCATGGGTTTTGTGTGGAACACCTCCTCCAAAGGAATTCTACATACTGGACCTAGCCAAAAGATATAGACTTAGACAGCGAATATTTCATATAGGGGTGCCCAATTTTGACTTGAATGGCCAAAATTAGTCAATAATTCCATAAAAATCATCTTGGTGGGAGATATACTAATGTATTCATCTCCATGTTTCAATATCTTTAATTTCCAAACTATGTCATCAGGGCAACTTTCCATGTTTGTTTTCTCCATCAAGTCATGATTGAGGGTTTAATATTTAGGTAATTTTTAGTCTTAATATTTGTTCAGAAATATTTGATTTTGTACTACCACTAAATTCCCCAAAATTCATGATAAGGGACCTTTTTAACCCCTCCCAATTCCTTTCGTTATCATACAAACTTTTAAAATAGATATGAACATTTAAAGTCACCCCATCATGCTTGTTTCTGGCTTTTTGCATGGTTGGGATATCTCCAAGATGAAATTATCTTTATTTTATATTAATATACATAATAAAAGTTCAAACATGTCTATTTACACCTCGTCAACATGTCTTAATCAACTAGATATCCTTCTAAGAGTTACAAGTGAATATGGACCCCCAATTAGTTCTTGGTTGCTTGAAGGCCTAAAGTTTTTAACGTGTAATTTTCAAGTTTGATCTACCTAATCTGATGTTTCAATATTGGTATGGTATATAATTCTTATTAATTCTTCATTGAAACTTTTATTATCACCACATAACCTCCCAAGCACTCCTCTTCTTCTTTTCCTCTCATTCACTAACTAGGCTTGGTGAAAGCTTGCCTAGTTAGATTGTGTGCATGGGTATTTGGGTCATATTGAGAGTTTTGAGCCTGAATTAGTGTTAATTGTCATATTATTCCTTCCATACACATTATTATATGTTTAATTAGGTTTCCAAAGCTCAATATCAAGCCCTTTTCCCATTTTGTACTCACTAGCTTGCTTTACTAAAGCCTAATTTTCCTAGACTAACTGACCTCTAAAATAAAATAGTGAGGTATATCCCTCATCCCCATGGAAAATTGATTATTTTTTGAGTTTTTAAAATTCTTTTTTATGATTTATACTAGAGGTTTTATCTTTATTCTTTGGTTTAGGTGTCTAACCAGCTCTAAATGCTCACAAAAAGGCCTCTAAAAATCTTATTTTCTTGATTTTCCTTCACATCCTCTTAATGCTTATATGTTGTTTAAAAATTTTCCTAATTATCAATCCATGATTATTAATCTTTTTATTCATCCAAAAAAAATCTCTTCTATGTATTTTTCATATTCACCTATTGAGCAAACATGGTTTGCTAGCCCACTAAATAGACTAACTTGGCTAATGGGAAGAGTGGATGAACATGTTAAAGCTGACTTGGAGTGTGAGTAAATAATTCATTAATAAATAATGGATCATATTAATTTTATGTTAAACATTTTCTCTTCCTCTAAACACCTTCATCTCTTTATCTCACCTTCATGTTCAAGATTGTAACATGGTGACTATAGGTACACACAGGGGTCTAAGAGACACTTTGTATGTTTGTTTCATCATTTTTATAGTTCATGAATTCAAAATGGCCTGAATTGAGGTGGTTACCTATTATTTAATTAGGTACAAACTCTCTTTAACCCTACCTATGCACTTTTGCTTACACTAGACTAAGTTTTCCCAAGATGACTGAGAAACATTATGTCTGACAATTGTAGGTGTGTGTGAACTCTTTATACGTGGGTTATGATGTGAAAAGGACTCATTAAATCCAAATTTAGGTTAAAAAATGCGTTTTAACTATTATCATCTATAGAATCCTTCAAATACCACTTTAGCATCAATTTCTAGGTCACTGGTCCTAACTAAGATACTTTGCCCTACTATAGGTCCTGCTTGTAGGTGTCTATGCTTCTAATTAGATTTTCCATTATGTTAAAAGAATACTATTAAAAACCCCTTGATTTCACACAAAATTATTCTCCTCCTAAAATCAGTCTAAGTGTCCTACAACAACACCTAAGCACTCACAATAGCTCACTACCTTTAATTGAGACACTCCTTTTATTTATTCATAAAGGTGTCCATTGCTTAAAATGAGTTTGGTTATGATTATTGAGAACCTCCATTGAACCCTTTTTGATCAAAAAATGAATTCTTAATCTTGTACTAACATTTTAAAGTCCTAAATCACCATTTGAGTATCAAGATTGGGGTCATTGTTCTATACCTTATTGTAGGTGTATATTCTCCATACAAGGGCCACCTGTAGACACTCATGAAGCTTGAAAATCATGAATCAACCTTATAGTGATGGTATCCATGCCATTTGTACACTATTTCACCAATTTAAATGTTCTTTCCATGAAGGGTGTGTTCATTATTTCTCCTAAGATATCAAATATCATTCAAACTAGCAAACCTATAGATAAAATAACATGCTTTCAATGATTTTATGGGTCACTTTGAGGCTTCCAAATCTCACCTTGAACTAACCTTATATCCTCCATTCTTGGTAGAGGTCTATTATATGCTAGAGATCACAACACTAACCTCATTTTGTGCCTTGAAACCTTTTAAAAATATGTCATAAGGGGTCTACAAAAACCCTCTGGAGCTTTGTTTTGATATATTAAGGACTCCCCTAAACTTAGTTTCTTGTCTCCTCAACATGGTTACACACTTATTTTGCCCATTTTCTATTTTTTATGGGTCTATAAAGGCTTGATTATCATACCAAGACCTTAAGTATGTGTCAAGTTGTTTCAACCTCTCCATAGAAGCATCTTAGTACCCTATTTAGCTACGTGTAGATGGATATTTTGGTTCACAAATAGTGAATTGAATATGAGTAGTATGAAAACTACCCATGACCATGGAGTTTGTATGATTTCATCAAACATTTTGATACATTTTTATCAATCCTAAGATATTGGAACCATATTAGGATTTACTCCTCTCAACATGATATTAGCAATGGCCCTTTTAGGTATGTATTGGTTTATGTGTAGATAATGAGAGTGAAATAGAGCAATAAGGTGGATAGAAGGCCTCATGGACAGCTCAAATCTATTATCAAACTCTTAAAATTTAATATTTTCACTAAGAACACCTTAAAAAAAATTCCAACACCTCTTTTACAATGTGAAACTACTTGCACACATATAGAATATAGTAATTAGGAGCATCAAATAACTATTTTAGCATGGTGAATAAACTTGTGACCGGACTTTCACCTTTTCCAAACATTTCAATGAACTATTTACCACTCCTAATGGCTTAGACAACTAATACACCATGAATACAACTCTAGGAACAAGATGAACAAGCCCATACATATGACTGCAACTAAGGTTAGGCATATAGATGATAATGGAGAATGAAAAGATTGTAAGATACCCAAAAGATGACATGGTGAAACCAAAACATGGAATGAGGTAGTAATATGACCATGAGACATATGTAACATCATTACCCAACTACATGAGACTCCTATATGATAAAAACACTATGAAAATAAGAATAACCTTTAGTAAGAATGGACATGGTTGTAATTCCCTATAACATGGACTAACTTACTCATAAAAACATCATGAATCATGAAACTAAGAATGGAAACCATTTGGGGAGGTAGCCAATATCTTCTATAACCAACATCACCAACTGGTTCATATGGATTTAACCACAATTGAGTAAAACATATAGGGTACACAAAATAGCTATTAGAAAATTATAATCAACATCATAAGGATGGTTCATGAAGTAAAAAAACACCGTTATTATATATATATATATATATATATATATATATAAATTAAGGTCTTTGAGTTTACTATAACTTCCAAAAAAAAATAGTCCTGAAACCTCTTTGATTGTTTGTACTAAGAAAAAACTTGAAGGTCACTTCTATATGCCTAGAAATGCAAAGAATTATAATTGTTTTAGCCTCAAAATGTAAATTCCATAGAAAACAAATATATATATGAGTGTTAGGAAGGTGAAGAGGCCTTACATGATCTTTTCCCACATGCCATTTGTCATTTATTCTCTTTTTCAGTTGTTTCTTGAATTTTAGTTAAGGAACCTACAATATTCTAATGTAACTAATACCTAGTATTTATACTAACATATTGGATTCTTAAAAGGAAAAATTGACATTTGAACACCTTGGGAAATGAGTCACTAGCATTTATGACCCTGAAAAACCCACTAAATGATGCAAAACTACAAATTAACTAATATGACTAAGACCAAAGCTAGGATGACATTAAATGACATAAAATAACATACAATACACCCTATTAAAATATATTATACCCACATAAAACATATAAAAAAAATATGTTTTTACCTATAGGGGCCCCAATATGACCTAAAAGTCAAATTTGGTCAACAATAACATAAGGTGTTGAAGTACATCAATAAAATTTCAACTTATATTCATGTAAAGATGGATTTATTAATTTATAAATCTCTAGGGAAAGCTTATCACAACATTTCAAATATTTAATGTAGAGTGAATATGAAACAACATCTCACCTCTTCATATAGTGTCTTGTGCATACAAATCACAAGAAAAAATAACCTAATAATTCCACATACTGTCAAAAGGCTCATGCACCCTAAAAGTCTAACAAAGGAAATAATAACCTAAAATATAATTGGTGTCACTAACATTCTCATGTACCCTGAATTATTTTCACTATTATCCCAAATAATCATTATTTCACAATATACATCATGTCTTATAGGCATAAATGACACTGATCAAGATAGTTATTATCTGATCACTAGCTCCCTTACACTATAAAATTTATAAGAGCATGAAAATCTCTTCCACATGAATTTTTTGATTAAATAACAACCTCTACATGCAATTATTGATAATGGAACTCATAATATCATATTTTTTCAAGATGCAAATCAACATCTCACACTTCCTACTATGGCACATTTACACCCATATTCACTTAGATTACTTCAATAAGGTAAATGCATATAAGTATGAACATGATGTAATTTCAATGAAAAATTCAATCTAATGGAGGATAATGTCACTTTAAATGTCACAACTCTATAGGTTTATGATTTACTACTAGGAATAACATAGTTATATAATTGTGATGTACACATCAGTTGAAGTAGAAAAAATAGACCATTCACATCAAATATCAATTAGATAACCTTTTTGAATCATATCTTATGGCCAAATTCACATATGTATTGATCAAAAAATGTTTCAACTCATCTCACACACATAATCTTATGCTACACATGGTTTATCCTGAGGTACCTCATGGGAGAGCAAGAAAGCATTGGTAGTGTACACTATCCAAACATCACCATAACAGTAACAAATTAAAAAATAAGCAAAGTGGTGTGGTAAAATATTCACATAATGGAAAGGCCTCCAAAAATACTATGTTGTAAATCACCTCATCAATTTTGTTCTCAAGTCACATCTTCATAACATAACTCTCTACCATATATCATTTTGGGAGTGATGTAGTATAACCCCAAATATAAGTACTCCTTAATTAGGAAAATATTAGTGTTTAACCCTAAAATGAATGTATAAATCCTAACTTGGTGTTAATAAGGTTAAAAATATATAAATTATAATGCACAAGGGTGATAATCAGATCTACAATAGGCTAATTAGGTGATAAACTCAGATATAAACATGCACTATATTTCATATACTGAGAATAATCTAAATATATAAAGTACAACTAATCTATGCATGAAAATGACAAAGAAATAATATACTTAGTTGGTTATGATTCTAACATAATGTTAGATCTAGAACAGGTAGAAATTAGTCTACAAGAGATTTTGGAATAGTCATCAAATTTTATATTTGACAATTTTGGAGCTCTAAACACTAACATTATCTTGGGATGGTTGCATCGATGTTACTATCTAGGTTAGACATAACTATCATGTATGGAGTACCTATTAGAAAAGGATGCAACCACCTGAATGATTCTAGATTTGACCTTACATTCATCTACTACATTTAGATCTAGGTCATTGACTATCGCTTCTCATGAATTTAAAAAACCCTAATTTTTCATATTCATAGTGAACTTGTGGGAAATGGGTTAGTGGTAACATGGTGTCAGTATGAACCCAAAGACCCTTATGCCAATGAGCACTACCTAATTAAATAAAAATTTAAAGAGGGACTTAGACTGATGTAGTTCTCCCCTATGTGTTAGTATTTATGAATCCTACAATATGTGCAAAGTAAGTATAATAATGACCTAGCTTGTAACTTGGAAAATTGAGATTTTTGTCTTCTCCTTTAATAATTCATACTTATAGATGTTTTGTACCTAGGATAGTATGTAAATAAGGAAGATTTGTTAAATTAAATTCTCTTTTAATGCTCTTTAGTAAGAATATTAGGTATTGTTCTCATGTTACTAGGTGAGGAATGAATGAGGGTTGACCATGTATTTATATTAATCCCTTTAGAAAGTACCTCACATTAAATCACCTAGGCCAACCATTGAGATACATTTAATTTTAAAATTAGATGACTTTAGGGCACTGGACACTTGTGTTGAGTCAAGACACTAATGTTGATGCTAGTGTATGTCCCATAGATTAGTGTCCTAGTAGAAAGAAAGTTGGTTTAGGTTCAAAACTTGCATAGATGGAAGATAAGTACATTTTAAGCATTCTAGATAAGATAAAATTCCTAAGTCATTAAATAACACTGGTCAGACTAAGATATAAGCTAAGGGGAATATTATAGAGTAGATGCAAGACTTTTGGAAGTGACAAAAGGTCTAGAGATGAGAGGAACAACTAAGGTTTGAGTTTTCCATGTGTATAAGACTAAGGTGCTATATAATCCATATATATATTCTATGTTTACCCCCTACACCCCCCCCCACCCATCTAGTAATGAAATTTCTAGTTTAAAGGAAATAAATGTGTACCTAAGTGTGTATAACACATGTTGTCTTTGTGTGTTCCCAACATGAGTGCTTTGTCAGTGAATGGCCTATAACCAAGAGCATATTATAGTATATAATCATTTCATATAATTTGGAATTGAAATTACTTGAAATAAATTGAAATTTAAAGAGCAAGGTTTAGGAGTACACTTGTGTGTTAATATAAACACCTTTACTATTAGCAAGTTGATTTGAAAAATATATATCATTATAAGGATTTAAATATGATATTAGGATACATATAGATAAATATATAAATTTCATATATAAAAGGAGAGAGATATACATATATAGAGAGATTGGAAGGCACATGCCCCTAACTTTGGAGAAAAAGTGAAGAGTTGAGATTAAATCAACCATGAAACCCAATGATACTTATAACTTGGTGATACTAGATGATATAATTAATCTCAACTTGAAACATGTTAAGATTTAGTGGTTTAATCACCTCAACCATAAAAAAAATCAAACCAACTATTATAGTATATTGGCTCAATAAAGTTTGTAAAATTTTAATCAGGGTATCTATACATGAAAGAGTTTTACAATATGAAACTGATTTGAATTTTGTAATATTAGACACAAATTTCATAACATATGCACCTTAGATATGTCTCATGATAAAAATATGTATAATAATGATACCAATGTATATAATTCTTCAAAAAATATGAATATGAGTCATATGACTATGTGTTTTGGCCAATTCAAAAAATTATGTAAGTTTTGATAACATGCTTCCAAAGCATGCCCCCACTATATATAGATAAACATAAAAATTAATATAAGTAAAAATGTGGATAACATGTTTAAAAAACATGCCCCCACTATAATTTTGAGATGTTGAATACTGAATAAGTGTGGAGAATATGATTCCAAAGCATGCTCCCACTAAATCTAAAAATTATGAATGTGTGAAAGCCATGCTCATATGACATAACCCAACTAAATCTTAAAACTAATATAAATACCAAATACTAAATATGTTTGGAGAACATGCTTCCAAAGCATGCTCCCACTAAATCTAGAAAATGTTCCAAGTGTGGAGAACATGACCTTATGACATGCCCCCATTAATGTTCCCCCTCTTTGAGATGAAGGAAAGATAGGAACTATTGATTACCTCACCTCAAAAGGATAAGTCAATTGTATAATCTATGAATGGAACCATGTATTATATATAATGAACATGTCTAGGTAGATATAGCTTTGAATCACATATAATCAATGTGATCACATGAATTCCTAAGATGCATGATAAGGATCATGGAAACATCTAGATAGTAATAGTAAAAGATAAAAAAGCAAACAAACACACACATAAGATCACTCAAAAGTAATTCAAAAGCAAATGGTCCAAGGAGACCACAAATAAAGGGCATGTTTAAATGCCACACAATAAAAATGATGCGACTTAGTCAAATTTCCCCAAAATCAAGGATGACATATTTAAATATTCATATAATAAATAGTGACATATGAAAATGTCAATGAAAGCATGCATAGGCATGGCGGTTGTAAGTAAAGGAACATATTCAAATTCTCTAACAAGGAATGTAATAAAAATGTAAGATACTCAAGGAAGTGTGTAAAGTAAAGCATAATTAACCAACATAAACATGTCATAGTAGCCAATGGATGCCATGTGTTAGGGAAAAAAATGTCAAGTGTATAGAATATCAATTACATTGTGTAAGATATAATAATGGATAATAAGCATGTGTACATACATATGTAAGCTCAAACATGATAATGAAATGTGATCACCAAACCATATAACCTATGTGTATCAAGATTAAAGAAATGGATTCCCCCAATATCTACCTTAAATGAGTAGAGGGAAGACCTAACATCTAAAATAGGAAGAGGTCATTTATTTTATGTATGCCTGTATCACACTCTGTTACACGTGTGACACACATGTGTATGTAGGAGTAACTGAGTATGCCAATCATCAACACAGAACTAACACATAAATTCTAAAGAGTGAATATAACATGTAAGTGGCAAAAATATTTTTGGACTTTTGATTGTTTTTTATGATGTTTTTGGTATTTTTGGAATATTTAAAGAGTCCAATCAAGGAATTCCTCATCATCAAAAGGTATAAGACCACCTAGAAAATTTCTTGATATTTGTTTATATCACTACAGTACCACCACTTCAATGTTTTTGTTTAATGTTTTACCTAAAGCTAATGGTATAGATAAATAATCATGGTCATCATGTTGTATACAAATTTATGTGTTGATATTAATAAAATTAATACATATGTTTTTAGTTTCTAACTTAGCATGCGACTTGGCTAGATAATTTTGTCCAAAATTTAGTTTCAAATGTGATTCATGGCCTAATATCCATATGGTTGATGTTTACACACATGGGATGGATCCTCAAGATTATGCCATGAATGGAAAGTATATTAGTTCATCTGTAGAATGTCCCAATTATGTGAGAAAAGTAGTACCACAATTTATATCCCACTTGTTATAAATTTGGATATGGTGTTAATATAATCCATCAATATTAGTAGAAATAGTTAAGTCCTCATGATTTATTCACTTTGATAGATAGTTCCTTTTTTGAAAGATAGGAGGGATTTTGCCTTTTCCTTGTGTTGGACACAATGTGTATGCATCCTTAAATTTTATATCTTTTAATTTGGTTCTTTAGTGTCTCACATTAATTAGCATATAACCACTGATTCAATGATATTTATAGTATGGTATCATGTATTTTATGGTTAGAATTTTATTGCATGATCTATGTCTAGTAGAAGGTAAAGAAATCATTATATTCTCAAGTAACTTGGATGACATCGTATCTAGTGTATCTTTTTGCATTATGAACTATTAAATTTTATATGATTCCTTTTGATAAGACTCCACATTATTCACATGATGAATTTCCATTTGATCCTGACAAGGTTGAATCAATATTTTTATCAAAGAGGGGTGTATGGAGTAATAATCATTTACATACTCATCTGCTAGTTTTGTTTTGCATTTATCTAGATTCAATTATGTAATATATATATATATATATATATATATATATATATATATATATATATATATATATAAGTAGATTTAGATTATATGTGCCAATACCTATACATTTAAATAGGTTATGTGACAATTGATCAAGTAGACCAAATTTTAAGTTTCACATTTTTTTCATCTATCATATCATAAGATATTTAATCATCACGATCATAGTAATCTAAAACATAGACATATTTTTGCTCAATATTGACTAATAAAGGAAGCTCAAATGTTGGGGGTTATTGTAGTTTTACTAGATCTTTTGGTAATTTTTATTTATCCAAGTATGCATATCTATGTGCACCTTAGATTTTTATGCCTTATTTACATCTAGAAATAAAGGATCTATTTTAATTAACTCACCTATTTAATACATATGTATATGTTGAAAAGGGACACATTATTTAGGTGGTACCACTATAGGGATGCGTTTAGTTTCAAAATGTATCTTTTTAAAAAATTTGAAAGGTTCATCATCAACATACATGGATAATAAGGTTCCCTCATTTATGAATTTTACATAAATATGAAGCGTAGATGGGGCAACTTCCATTAAATGTATCCAAGGTTTACTGAAAATTAAATTATAATGTAAGGATTGAGACATGACATGAAAAGTAGTTGAAATTATTTTTGGTCCTAAGGTCACATCTAATGTAATTTAACCAATTAGAAGGTTATGTGAATTGTAAAACTCTTTTATGTGTATAATTATGTTTTGAATAAGATTTGTGTTAATAACCATAGTGGTTAATAATTATATGCTATAAAAGTTTAAGCCCAATACATTATCAATGAGCACCCTTTTGAAACCTTTATTTTCCATTGTCACTTGTATGAACAGAGGAAAATTTTGGTAAAAAATATCTTTGGATGATAAATCTATTGGATAAAAGGTAATGAGCTTATTATTGTTCTTGAGCTCACTTGGAACTTGTGTCTCATGCAATACCTCGTATAGGATATTATTATAGAAATTAAATTGATTTAGTATCTCATGGATTGAATTTTTTTCATGTGTATTTATAAATTGGTTAATAAGTTCATATCCCTTAGATTTTATTACAAGCTTATGTCTATAAGGCACCTATTTTATTTTCACAGGTGAGGAAATAGGTTGACCAATCATAAATTTTCAAGTAATAACACCATGAAATGTGGAATCCATTATAAGTTATCAGATAATAATGGTGTGAGATGGTAGCTTCATTTTAATAATACTTAGGTAGAGTGAATGGTTGAGAGCATGCATGTTGGCATCTATATACTAGATCTATAACATTTCAAAAGGAATTTGGAATAGAGATCAAGTGGTGTTTCCAATTTAGAACCCTCTCATTATTAACATTGATTTACTTAACTTATCAAAAAATGAAACTAATTTAGAAAACCATAGAAAATTTAAGGTATTATACCATGAATTAATTTATATATATATATATATATATATATATATTGATAGAAAACATGATTACAAAGTTATAACAATCAGGAATAAATAATAGAAAAAATCATAAAACTCTAATTATCCTAGGGTTTGATGTTCAAATATTGGGTTCATTAAATGTTTAACCCTAAAATGGATGTATGAATCCTAACTTAATGTTAAAAGGGTTAATAATATGAAAATGATAATGAAAAAGGGTGATAATAATATCTACAACTATCTAATTGGGTGCTAAACTTAGATATAAACATACACTAAATTTTTTATGTCGAGAATTGAGTAAATATAGAAATTAAAAATAATAAATGCATGGAAATGATAAATAATTAATATAATTAGATATTTCTGATGTTAACCCAATGTTAAATATGGAACACATATAAATTAGTTTAAAATAAGATTTTAGAATAGTCATCAGATTATGGATCTAACACTTCCTGAGCCTTGGACACTAATATAAACATAGGACGATTATGTCGAAGCTATTATCTAGGTTAAATGCAAGTTTTCTATATGAAATACATATTATAAAAGGATGCAACCACCTGGATGCTTCTATAATTGACCTCACCTTTGTTCTGGTACATTCAAATTTGGGTCATGGACTATTGATCCTCATGAATTTTTAAAACCCTAATTATTCATCTTCATGGTGACCTTGGGGGGAAATGGATTAGTGGTAACATGGTGTTGAGATGACCCAAAATAGCCTTCTATTAGTGAGTTCTACCTACATATCCAATACTCCAAAGAGGGCCTTAGACTTATGTATTTCTCCCCTACATGTTGGGTTGTATGTGAATCATACAATATGTGAAAATCAAGTACTATAGTGACCTCGATTATATTGAAAAATTAGTCTCTTGAGCTACTCTTTTAGTAATTCAAATTGTATATTTACTATTCCTATGATTAGTATGGAAATATGGAAGCTTTGTTTAATTGAATTATCTTTGAATATTCTTTGGTAAGGATATTGGGTATTTTTACCATCTTACTAGGTGAAGAATGGATGAGGATTGATATTATGTTTATAGCAATCCCTTTGGATAAGTAACTCAAATTAAATCACTTATGTGAACCATTAGGATATGTTTTATTTTCAAATTATATGAATTTAAGTAATTGGACATTTGCATTAGGTCAAGATACTAACATTGACACTAATGTATGTCCTAAACATTAGTTTTTAGGCATTAGGAAAGTAGGTATAGGTTAATAAATTGTAGAGATGGAAGATAAATACATTTTAATCATTCTAGACAAGATAAAAAGCCTAGGTCATCAACATAAGGTTGTCCAAACTAAGAAATAAGCCATGGGGTTTAATATATAATAAATGCGATACTTGTGGAAGCAAGAAAAGGTCTATAGCTAAGAACAACCAAGGTCTGAGTTTGCCAAGTGTACAAGACTAAGGTGCTATATAATCCATAAATATAATCTACAATTAGGCCTAAATCTTATCCTTTTTGTTTTCCTATAGTCCTTTATTCCATGATATATGTAACTTGGCACACTTTCATATAATTTCACACACTAAAAAAATCACAATGAAGAATCAGTACCCATTTCCATAAATTGACAAAGTCTTATATTATATCTAAGGAACTCAATAGTTCACCAATATTGACAAAAATTCAGGTTACCACTAGGTTCCATTTCATCCTAATACATCTATAAAATAAATTTTAAAACAATAGAATGATTGTATGAATGTATGTTCATGCCTTTTATCTTGACCAATGCACCACAAAATTTATGATATTAAGTAATGACATAATTTGGCCATTTATCAACTCATTCACAAGTATATACTTATATTACATCCTCATCTACAATAATAATTAATAGGATCACCTAGGGTACATCTCACATGCCCTAGACACTTTGCACAAGATAGAATTTCAAGACAAATTATCCAAGTGTTCATTTAGCATTGAAAGCATCTAATAACTAGGCTACATTATCAAATGTAATTTATATATGTATATCTATATAAGGTCAAGGTGGTTCAATATTGGTAAAGTTTACATAATCTCACATAATTAAGGAACTTTCTTGGACTTTTTGACTTCTACTATAGGTTCATTCTCAGGTTCTCTCACATTGCATGGTATCTTAGTTAGATCATGTGGTCTAAAGAAATATCAAATTGGAAACATTATTAATAACATGGTTTTGATGTTATTATAAATCACAACATTACTCATTCCTTTTAACTTCACACTGATGCATTTGAATATACACTTAATACAATATATTTATAGCATGGGTATCTATTTTCTTACCACATCTATAGAGATGTTTAGAAACACAATTCAAAGATACTCCACCTATGATAAATAATTATGATATTATGTAAAAAGTGATGAAATGGAAACAAAAAATTCTAGGTAAGGATATGGTTTTTAATTTTGATCATAAGATACTTTAATTCCTACACACATAGAGAAAGATATATAATTCATGGCACATAAAGTGGTTGAATTATCTACAAGATTTTTATCTAGTGGTAAAGTACAAAAAGGGAAAGCATAATAAGATAACACATTTATTTAAAAAACTATAATTTCATTCACTCATCATAGTGTTTTAAATGCACGATAATTTTTTTAAATGAGTATCTCTCTATTCATCAGACAAGAGCATTGAATATGCTTACACTTCCCTTCTAGATGGAAAATAAGTTTGGGCATTCTGATTCTCTAGAAATCATCTCTACAATCTTGGATGTATTTGTGTTAATGATGACACACCTCTCCAAATATTCATTTGGTAAGTTTTTATGACCTTAACATATAACATGTCTATGAATATGTGTGGCTAATCTATGTCTTACATCACCTTTTATATTATATTGTCATATCTTTATATGTTCTCATATAATTAGTAGGGCATTTTTATAAAGTAACCATAGCATAATTATGGTTTATATATGAGGTATTAAATAGTATTTTTGCATCATATTACAAATTATGTTATTATTTCATGGTTTTAGAGGTTACCCATTTGAAGCAGCTCAATATTATTTATCAAATTTTATGATCTTATGTCAATTATGAGTGTGGATTTATTTATCTTATTATCATTATTGCATTCTATTATTGTCGATATTCTCATGATATTTGCATTTCTATCCATTATTTTTAACTAAATTGATATATCCAAGTAATTTCAATATAAAAGGTATCATATATTTGATTTGGGAAAGGTTTCATAGTGTAACTTTAAAAATATAGAATAAATTTTATTATGTGAGTTGAAGGATAAAAAATTTATGATCCACAAAGATTTTTTATGTCAATGCAGTACTGTTTAAGTATTTTAAAAAAGTATATAATTTTTTTCATGCCCTTTTAAAAATTATAAGTCATTGAATTCATCTCAACAAGATATTCATAATGATATAATCCTCTGGTGTACATTTATTTCATCTATAAAACCATCTACCCTATATTATAGAACCTAAACCCTAGAGTTCATTTTTTGTTAATATTAACACTCTAAACCATAGAAAATTTCAAGCCACTCTACGCAAAATTTATAAAAAAGGATAATATGGAGTCTAAAACTTTTAATTTGGGGATTTTCGGTTTCGTTAACCAACTTTGAGAATATTTAAAAACATGGTGAAAAAAATAAGATATAGATGTGGTCAAAGGGGACTAAGAGGTAATTAAGTTATATTTTAGCACCATCAATGTGACATTGACAACTCTCTTGGATATTATTATATCAATGCCACAATATAATACTTACATATTGATTTTTGTGGTTTCTCCAATCAACACTAAAATTTTACCTCTAAAATTTAATATTTAATCATTTTATTTTAAATAATTTTATGAAAAAATTTATTAGTAGTAGCATCTATGAGAATTCATCACCCACAAAATAATAATAGTACACGCCATGGAATTTTATAGGTTAAAAACTAACTATTTCATGGTCATAGTAAAATTACATTAAGGAATATTATGAAAATGATGGTCTATGGTAAAAAGTAAACATTTGCCATAAATGATCATAGTAATGTAAAAATATTACTACCAATGGTAAATAAGTTAGTAGGGTCAATTTTGTCAAAAATAAATAATATTTAGTTTCTAATGATTCAAAAATAGTTATGTCATAAATATTTTGAAAATTTTTGGTCTATTTGTATGAGAAGTTTAGGAAAAATAAGTGAAATCTAAGAAATATTTTTTCTATTATTATTAAAATTGTTGAATTTTTTTTTGTCTATTATTAGAAAATGTCTAGGAAATATTAGGTGATTCTAATATTAGGTGGTTATATGGGATTATATTTTGTGGATTATGCCATGTCAAAACTAATCCTACATAATATTGGTTAGATATGATTCTTGTCTTATCTTGGGATTAGGTTGAAAGACTTGAGATTATATAAAAAGATATATATCTTCCCCTCACAAACACATTTTAATATATTGGCACACACAAAGAGTCAATAAGGAATACAATAAGAAGGAATATTATAAATATAGACTATGGAGGAACCTATTAAATTGTGTGAATGTGAATTTTCTCCCAAAAACATTATAGGAATAGCTATTGATTGCAGTCTAAGGAGGTGTTAACACTTGATGGAATCCATATTCACCTATTAGGTGAGATTGTATACACATAGTTATAATAATAAAGTTATCTATTTCATTATATTATTTTGTAAATTATTTGAACCATTTTTACTATTGTATGTCTATTATGTTTTTGATTTGTCTTTAGAATCACACCACCATAACCAAGTTGTGCATTGATGAAAAAATAATATCAAAACAAGTTCTTGGTGGAAAATTTCTTGAGTCAAATATTAGGTTGACATTTTTGGTTATTTTTCTAGGACTATTCCTTGGCAGTGGTAGCTTTTATATTATTTTTAGGGTTAATGTATGGTTATTATTCTAGTAACCTTAAACTCATATCATGAGAGTTTATTATAGTTAGCCTAACCTTACTATGGCAATTTAATTTTAACCATTCATAGTGTTCACCATAATAATTTTATTATTCATCTTGGTCATTGTAAAATATATTGTGAAAAGTATTTACCATAGTAAATTAATTTTTTACCACAATAATATCACATTTTACTTTAAATAGTATTTACCATAGTAAATTTAATTTCTACCATAATCATTTTAGTTTTTTTTTAATCATGAATAGTGTTTACCATAGAAAATTTAGTTTTTACCATGGCCATTATAGTTTTTATTGTGACCATTATATCATTCACCATTAATTTAAAACAAAAAATAAATAATAAATATGAAGGAAAAAAAGTGATGGAAATTTTTAAAAAAAAATATTAATCATATCCTCTTGTATTTTCTATTATTGTGGATAGTTTACAACAAAATATACAATATTAAGATCTTGGGTTTTATTTCATTGGATTAAATTGAAAGTTGAGAATTTTTTTTTTTTTTTTTGGAAAGGAATAACTTCCTTTGGAAAAAGAGGATGGGTAAAATTACTCTTTTAAAATCTAATCTTATGAAAATGCTCTTTCCTTCATTCAAGAATTGAAAAGATCTTGATTTTGTAATGAGCTTCTAAGAAATGAACAACGAGTACTATTTGTTCATACATTTTGAGATGTTTCATCACTTATATGTCTTGATACATTAAATAAAAATGTTAAAAGTTAATGGTTTTTGATTTATGATAGTTTTAAAAGTATTTGGTGTACAATATAAATATTTAAATCTCATGATAAACATCACAAAGTTGGCCCAAGGAGAAAAATAAAATATTTGGAATTACCATGCACATGTTCTATAGTTTATAAGGAATCTTGATACTTAGATTAAAAAAATAAGGATTGAGATAAAGACTAATGACTAGTGTGGACAAACTTTTATGTAAGAACTTCATCAAAGGTATGAATTAAAAAAAGACAATGGTTGAAGAATGATCATCCAAAAATCCACGGGAAAACAAAGGAAATCACAAGAAAATAAGAAAAAATCATGGAGGAATAACTTGAGTAAGTTTCTAACAAGGGTGAGGCTATACTAATGTATTTGGCCTAAGAACTACAACCATTAAAAATGACCACTTCTTCCTTTCTTGTTACTTCAAGTGAGTATGACGATTTATTTAAGAAAATGGATCAATTGGTTATAAGCCTTCTTCAAGGGAAAGATTTTGGATGCCAATACTCCCAAGGAGGAGATAGGGGTCCAAGATGATCTTTTTTGAAATTTTATGCTGAGTATAGATAAAACAAACATTACAAGTCTAGTTGTCTAAATAGATAATCTTTTTCAAGGTCCAAAGATAAAGGAATATACGTAGTAATAAATCTACTAAATTTGATTGTAGAATATTTTGAAGAACATGTAGTAGAAATATAAGGTGAATATGATAAATATGTTGTATATGTGGTGGATGTATGTTTAAAACAATTATCTAAACAAGTTGATATGGTAGAAGAATTTAACAAAGTTTCAATAAATACAAATAAAACTATTGATAATGCCAATGGGGATCCTATTAAAATTGATGATGATGTTAATAAATTTGTAATATCATTAGAATATTCTAATAATTTTGATGTAGACATTGATTATGAATAGGGTGACATGGATGTGTCATTAATTTACATACTGCAAGCCTGACCTATTGTTGCACCTAAAAAAATTACTAAAAAAGAGTTTAAAATTTGGTAAAGAAATGTACAATATTTAGATGGTGATTGATGTACTAATTTTCATGTTGACACTTTCAACAAAAGTTACACATAATTTGTGATCACATCAAATGGGTATGATGATGTTATGTATGAATAGAAATAAGTACATTTTGTAGTTGTTTATAATGTACATGCACATTCTAGAGCCTATGATCATATGGGTTTGTCTTGTGATGATGATGAATTTCCAAATGTATTTTTAATAGACATTGATGAAATTCTAAGTATATAGATATATCAAATTATTTAAATGATTTCAATTTTCCTGATGGTTTTAATAAAAATATCATCCAAGCAAGTCACCCATATTCTATTGTACCTAGAGTCTTGTATTGGGTAGGATATTATTGAAAATATAAGAGAGATATCAATAAATAAATAAGAAGGTAACTTATTGAATAATTTCATGATGGCATGTGTGGAGGTCACTTCTTAGGGATCTAAAAACACATAGAATCCTTGATACAGGTTATCATTGGCCAACACTTTTCAAAGATTGTTTTAATTATTATAATAATTGATATCTCTCAATCACATAGGAATTGTAAGAATTATTCAACACCATTGTGTCTTATTTTATCACTCACCCCATTTTAAAATTGGGGAATTGACATTGTGGGACCACTTCCACCTACTCCAGCTCCAAAGTGATCACAAAATTTTACTCTAAGGATGGGATACAAGTTAAGGAGGGAGAAGATGTCAACACTAAAATTTTACCTCCAAAATTAATTCTCAATATTTTTCTTGTAAATAATTTTATGTAAAATGCAATTAGTATTATCATCTATGAGAAGTATTAGCATCTACCAAGGAATAATGATGCACACCATGGAGTATGTAAAGTAAAAAACTAAATATTTTGTGGTAATGATAAAATTACGTTAGGTATTATTATGATAATGATTGTCCATGGTGAAATGTAAATAATTTTTTATATAGTAATGGTAATGTCAAAATATTACTTTCATTGGTAAATACTCACTAGGTTCAATGCCATCCCAAATATATAAAATTTTATTTGAAATGATTATAAAAGAGTGATGTCATAAAACTTTTAGAAATATTTGGTCTATTTTTATGAAATATCTTGGAAAATTTAGGTGAAGTCTAGGAAATATTTTGTCTATTATTATGGAAATTGTGGTAATCATTTAATCTATTAGAAGAAAAAGTTGAGGAAATATTAGGTGAGTCTAGTATTAAACAATTAGGTGGGGGTTCTATTTTGTGGTTTACACTATGTCAAAACTAATCCTACCTAACATTGGTTAGAAAGTATTGTTGTCTTATCTTGGAGGCCTTGAGATTATATATAATTATGCATTTTTTCCCATAAAAACCACATTTTAATATATTGTCACACATAAATAGGAAATAATGAAGATGACAAGAAGGAGGATCCTAAATGTATACACATAATACTTTTGACTTTTATCGATTACTAACACTCTATATCTTGCAGGAACCCATTGAGTCACAATATCTCTAAGTGAACACACCTTAAGGAGTGCACCTGAAAGGGGTGGATAGACCATTGGTGCTTTATAAGGTTGTTATCCCTTTCTCCACTTGCAATCTACAATCTTGTCTCCTAAAACCATTTACCCTAAGCTTATTCTTCTCATTTGTACCCATTTTAGTCATTTATCACATCTTTATCCTCCTTTTTATTGACTTTACCCCCTTTCACCAATTGATTATACTAGGTCAACTAGGTCGACCCTATAAAGTTTTCAACCTCTGATTACTGTACAAGGTTGACAGGGTTAACCTTGTATTGTTTAGGGATATTTTTCACTTAGAGTTTTGTTAGCCCTTTGGCTGACCTAGCTCAAGACCTAGTGATTTACTTCCAAAAAACATATAGGGTCTACTAGGTCAACCTTGTACAATTGACATATTTGAAAGGATTTAGGGCAAGATCTACATATATATATATATATATATATATATATATATATATATATATATATATATAATTTCATTTCTAACCATTTGAGAATAGAGAAGAGAAGAAGAATAAGTGCAAATGAACCTCTACTTATTAACCATTCTACTTGAGGAATACAACTTAGGGTTCCATAATTTCTTTGGAGATACATATCTTATCTTGTGGATAAGTCTTTTGGATGCATAGATAGGTTATGTAGCCTAAAGCTGAGTTGTCTTTGTTATCCTTACATACCACAATAATATCTTGTGAAGCACCTTGGCCAAGGGAGAAATTGAGGCTCGACAGGTTCATCTTCAAGGTAAGTATTCTTAACTTTATTTCTCCTTTGTAAGAGTAGATAGATAATGTAGCTGTACTTCTCTCACATGCATTAGGATACATTGACATGAGCATATGTCTTCTATGCACATTTAGTTTAGTTTATTTTGTTTTTAACCCCCACTTTGTACCATAAACTTTGGTACATAGTACATTATATTTACTTTCTTATTTACTAGAATAGAGTGATCATTAAACCTATGACTCTTTTAGGGTTTTTGCATGATTGTGTTAGACTGTAAGCTTTAAAACCCTTCCTAACATGGTGTATTATGACAAGTGATTCCCTAAATAGGTCTAGTAGATCCCCATATTGTTCATGCTCCCATTTAACAAATGTATTCCCAATTAGAAGTGTAGGTATGCTCTATCTTCTTTGAGACAGGATTTATTTATAAACATGATGCACTTTTGATTGCATATATTCTAGTGAACTTGATGTGAACTAACCCTTGTATAATTTGTTCACCATATTTCATATATTTCATTCTTTCATCATTATTTTTATCATATATTTTCCATATTTGATCAACTCAATTGACGTAATATCTAACTTTTGTGTACAAAATTTTAGGTACAAGCTACTAGATAAACCTTGACAACCTAGTACATGTTTTTAGACTTTCAGACATCCAGTCTAGACTATTAGGTTGACCTATTCATCCATGTACATTTTCAAGCACTCAATAGTAGGCTTCTACAAAGCTTGATTGACCTAGTCAACCTAGGTAACAAAATTTTCAAGTATATATCAAGGTTATTGAATAATAATCTTAATTCTCTACATCTTTGATCCACCAAGTTTCCTTTCTATCTCTCTATCTATTTCTTTACAATGTTTCATTTTATAGTTTGTAGTCTTTAAAAATGACCCTACACAATCAATTGTAATTGACCTTGCTGACCTAGTTCTATGTTTTGTGTGCTATTTGGATAACTAGGTGAACTCTATCAACCCTATTAATTTTTAGACCTTGCTTCTATAGTATAGGTTTGACCTTATCGACCCTATTCTATATTCTATGCATACATTGTTGACTTTATCAACATTGTACCTTGTTTCAAAGTTGGAATTAACCTTATATCATAGTCATTAGTTCACAATTTATTTTCTTGTTGGTTACATGATTATAATAAATCACATATATTAATTATATGGTTTTAAATTAACCATTTAGTTTCACTATTTTCTATTTTATGTACACATGACCAAATCACAAAATCTAAACAAGCATTTTAATATTTGTCTACCCAAGGCCAACCTACTTAGATTTCATCACCAAGGGGGAAGCTAACTTGATGTTTTGGTCAAGTATAAAGTTTTTTTAATGGTATATTATATCTAGGCACCTAACACCATTATACCTATAGTGTGTGAAGTGAGGGGGTAAGCCCCAATACCAATCATGTATCATTACCACTATAGATCCCTTTCCACCCAAACTACCTGAAACCATCCTTAAATTTCCATTATAGTTCCTTTCTTATATCTAACTTTCCATCACATTAAAAATCATATCATAATAATATAATAAACATTAAGGTTGATTTATTATTTATCTACTTACTTTCTGAGTTGATTTCTTGCTCTTTGCTCAATTATATTTTTTATATAAAAAACTTTCATTAGCCATCATTGGTATAAGGTTTTATACTGTGTGATTCAATTGGATTGGCTGACATTAATATAATTTGAATATTTGTTTCCCTTAAATTATTTATTTTCAAATTACTTACAAAAATTATCTTATTTTAGTTCTCAATCTATTATAGGTTTTTTAATTGCCTTCTTATTATACTGGAGTGACCTAGTTGACCCTATACCTTTTTCTAGCCTCTGTTTACTGTACTAGATCAACCCAATAAACCTTGTACTATTTGTAAACCCTATTTTCTCTTTTTCTAACCTCTGGTCATTGTGATAGATCAACCTAGTCAACCTTTTACTATTTGTAGACCTTATTTTTGTGTTAAGTTGACTTGGTCAACCTTGTACTATTTCTATCATTTCCTATTTCTTTTATTTCTCATCTCTCTTTATTACTCTTCATCATTGGCTTTTTAATTGATGAAAATATTAAGTTTTAGTCAATAGACATGATGAATTTTACTAACCCTCATAGGGTCTCCAATAGACAGAGTAGGGCTCATCTCTTGGATGCTAGTAATGTTAAGATTACCACTCGCACAATGAACTATGGGACCCCTCCTAATACCTAATCACAACATAATCCTCTTTTCTCATTAGAATATCAACTTGAATTAAATTATACCCTTCAAATTCTCTTCTTTATCTCTAAATTTCCTCAACATTAAGGAAAAGATCCTTTTAATATTTACAATCTTATGATTAGTGGTCAATCTGAATAGTCTCATTCACTTACTCCTACATTCTCAATTGGATTTGGGGGTACCACATTCTTTAATTCTCAACCTCTTCCTTCAATTATGACCCCTTCTTATACCATGACCTCTTCTTCTCTAACTTTTTCCACCTCCATACTAAGTATATCCACTAACATGGTAATTTTTACATCTAGTGGGCCTCTCATAATATCCACTATCCTTAATCCTTCCACTAGTGCATATTTTACTACCCAAGGTGATCATGCTACTAGTGCTTCTTTTTTTAAACCATTCACTAGTCCATCTTTTACTACACAAGCAAACTTTTCCACTAGTGATTCATATTCTCATAGTTCTTCTCAAGCTTTTATCAACACAAATAGTGGTATCCAAGCCACTAATACCACCTATAATGCTTCTAATAATGCTAATAAAACAAATCAACTATTATTAAATACTCAATCAAATGAATACCTTTCAATTTGATAACAAAAATCAAATGATGAGAATACAAAACCACCTTCTTCATCTTGAATCTCATCCTCAACCAATGGCTTGAGGCACACATAATTAAAATTTTCCCCCTCCTCCTTTTTGATATTATCAAGGTAATCTCATTCCTCAACCTCCTTTGGTCAAAAAAACCATTAAGCATATATAAAATGAACCTATCACTACTCAAATTTCTAACATTGATATAGGAGGTATCACACCTATAATTTATTATAATAGATCAACCAATCCCACCATTCATCTTAAAATATTTGAAAATATTGATAAGGATTGGGTCAAATCAAACACATTTGATGCTACCAAAATCTTATCCAAAACTCTCATAGGTGATGCCTTGTGTTGGTACAACCAACTTAGAACTCATTCCATTACTAGTTTGGAGGATTTAATGAATGCTTCAGTTCAATAATTCTAAACTACTGATCTTCTTGAAAACACTTTAGCCCACTTCATAAATTTCAAACAACTTGAAAATGAAACTTCTCAAGCCTTTTTTAAAAGGTGGAAAACTTTTTCAAATAAATGTGAAAATAATATGGTCGATGATAATATTTTGCATCTCTTTACCAATTCCCTTTTTCCTAAACTTCAATATCAGGTATGCACTCTCTCTTCATGTACATTAGAGGAGGATATTGACCAAGATAAATGACAAGATTTACTTATGTGTCAATTTTAGCCACCCCAACATTCTATAGGTCCTCATATTTTACTTAAGAACAAAAAAATTCATGTTACCAATGATGGTGTTATAGATTCTAATGACACCATTCATAATATTCAATCTGTCATTCCCACCCCTTCATTGGAACCAACTCCCCCTTCTCAACAATATACCAATTCTCACTTATCTTCACCAAAAAACATTAATGTTCACAAATCTCTATCTTCATTTGAATTTATTAAGCATTTACCTAGGCCTCTTCCATGAGAACTTGACCCCACCCATCCTATTAAATCTTGGTATGATCCTAACAAGTTTTGTTAGTTTCATGCTAGTTAGGGTCATTCTCATGAGACCTATAGACAACTTCATAATTTAGCTATGGACTTTCTTCTGGGTCATAATTTTGATCATGATTATATCATTATAAAGAATCAAAAATCTTATGAAATTTGATTTTAAGGATTATAAATCACATGATAAAACTCAATATTTAAACCAAGGCAATGCCCATTTGGCTATCTACAAAGACTCTTCCTAATCATCAACCTTTCCAAGATAATCAAGACAAAGCCACCCCTTCCAAAAAAAATGTAAAATGTCTTGTTGAACCCACTTATAAAGAGAATGTGGCTAACATGACTAATATGTGAAGGGTGGTTGCTTTTATCAATTCCCAACATATCTACACTCTTCCTTCATCTAGAACTAATTTTTTTTATTCTCCTTTGGATAACACTTCCTTTTATGTTTATAACACCATTACTTCATATTATAACACTAATGACACTCAAATTTCCACTTACACTTCTTTTACCAATTCTCAAAATCAACTTGAACCAGTTATTTCATCATCACAACATAATTTACAACTTTGTTCTACACCTTCTTCATCTTATCAACATAAATCTCAATGCACTTCATCTCCTCCTTCTAAGGACCTCCTTAATCATTATGCCCCTATATCTAACAACCTTATTATGGGTTATGATGAGTGGATCTCATTGTAGAGCTCACTAATTCTCCATCCCTAATTTTACTCCTTGAGATTATGAGGACTTATCCACATCATAGAAACCATATTATGTAATTATTATTTGAAATGAATGTCCTTCATCCTCCCCTAGTAAGATGGGAGGCAGTTGGATCTGAGGGTAGTATTTAAAAATTATGTGAAGAGATGTATATCAACATTGATGAAATTATGGACACTTCTCTTTCCTTAAAATTTCCTATAGGTTCTATGATTCCTAAAGATATTATGCGTCATGCAAATGATCCTCCCTTATTAATTAGTGTTTAAATAGGTGATATCCAAGTTAAGTGTGAATTTATTGATGAGGGTTTTGGCACTTACATTTCTTCTCTCAACTTCATTAAGACCCTTGGATATTTAGAATTCAATCTCAAGTCTACACATAACACCTACCAAGGATATGATCTAAGGCAAATACCTCCTCTATGTTTTTTGTGACTTCCCATTACCATCCCACCTATCACCATTCACATGAAGTTGATGATATTTAACTTTCCCCTTTTTTATAACATATTTTTTGGTACACTGTGGACCCATCATATGAGATCTATTACTTTTTCCACCTACTAAAGCATTAAATTCCCTCATAATGGAGCCATTTATATGATTTAGGGTGATACTAACCCTTAGAATTTCAAACAATTCCAAGACCATGGTATCTTCAATATTCCTACTCTTAAACCTTTGCTCAATGTTACATTTTATGAGTCTCAGCATCTTAATTTTCCCATTAATTCAACCTGAGGTTGCAATGGGCATCTTGAACTCATTGGGAACATTCCCCCTAACCTCTTTAATTTTGATGATGATAAGCCTAATGAGATTAACTGAAAGATTAAATATTCTAATCTCTCACCTCACCTCATCTCGTAACTTCCTTCTTCTTTTTAGCCTCATTATCACAAGCCTTCTTTTGATGATATTCTTGTAATCTTGATCAAGACTCAAAATTCTATTCACCACACTTCCTCAGATGATAAGGTTATCCCTACTTGTGTCATTGATCTTCACACCCTATATTATGATGATGGTTATCCTAGATGATCCATTCTTAAGTGGTCTTGTATAGGCACATGATACCAAGATTATTCATTATGATTATTATTTAATTGAGTCTTTTAATGTATCTTCCTATTTCTTATCATTTAAAACTCCTAATTTTAGTATTTTTGCTCTTTATCATAGTGTAAATATGGTACCAACACCTTTAGTTTATGAGGGTACTCATAGGATTATACTCATGGATTGTGTTATGACTGGGCCTTAACATTTTTCTAGATAACTTGATCACCATAGTTGGTTTACTCTTAAGATTAGAGAAACCCTAGAACTTCTATAGATCCCTCTTCTCCCTTAATAAATGCCTCATTGGAAACCATTCCAAATTCTTCTATAGTTAATCCCATTATTTCACCTACTATAGTTGAGCCTATTCCTATTCCTACTCTTATTGAGCCTACCCATTATTCTCATCTCATTACTCCTTCCATTAAGCCTAGTTCCATTCCTCCTCCATCACCACCTTCTCTTGGTGATGGTTTGATTCATTTTAATGAGATGGCTTCATTACCCACTAAATGGGTTGATGATTCTTCTTTGACTTATTTCACTCCTATTACACCTCCTTCTATGAGTTCTTCTCCTAAGATCACTCACAAGCATATATGTTGCTTCCATGGGATAAATAATCATTTTTATACCCATTATCACAAGTTATGATAGTATATTGATACTTTTCATCCTTCTTCTCTTTCATCAAATAAATCCATGCCTTCTTTGAAGGTTATACATGAATATCTACCTTAGTATGTGAGGTGTATTGTCTATGGCACCAATATGGCACCGATCACATTGATCATTACTGCATCCTTTAACAACACCTTAAGGATCACCTTATAGATATTCCCAGATGTTCTTTCATTCCCCCTATAGGTCATTCCCATAACAAGTATCCTCCTTCTTCTCCCATGGTTACACCTCTAGTGGTTCCATCCACTCTTATGGTCCCTTGATCACCTTTTGTGCCTCCACCCATGATTCTTTCACCTATGGATCCTTCTCCACCCATGAGTCCCTCACCCATGGATCCTTATCCATTAGTGAGTCCTACATATGGCATATAGTCCACTCCCATGTATTATCCTAAGCATCCCTTGCCTAATTTATTTCCTTAGTATGATCTATCGAGTATTCCTACTTTTTTAGTTAAGGAGATTAGAAGAGAAGTCTTTTCCTCTTTTTTATTAAAGATTAATGAGACATTAGTAATAATTCATATCCATCTTCCTAGATATTTATCCAATGTCTTGGATAATGTGTGTCACCAAATTTATTATTACTTATGAACACATGCATGGGGCCTTTACATTTATATTTTTATTAGATGTGGTCTCTAATTTTATTTTTATTTATTTATCCAATGTCAAAATAATATTTTCCTTATATAATGAGTCCTTACATTTTATACTATATCTTGCTTACATTGTCATTTATATTGGCATATGATTGTCTTTATTTATCATTGTCTTATATTTATTTCTTGAGTTTTTCTCAAAACTCCCTTCTTGCCTTCATGATTGTTTACTTTCTTATCTCTTTTTTTCAAAGATAATTATCATTGTGACTTGGTTATACAAACTCTATTCCATTTGGTTCTTGTCTCCTTTTATCATGTGATGAGTTAGCAAACAATTCATCTCATTATAATTTCCTTTCACCAGTCTACCTTTGGATCTCCTTTTTCCCTTCTTATTTTTTCATAAACTAAGCATATACACAGTTGAGACTTCAGATCACATGCTAGTTCATTATTAAGCCTAAGTATCCTAGTCAGTCTTTGTCTTTGGTTATTTAGCTTCCTTTAGCCTTAGCCTAAACCTTATTTATTGTATCACTACATATCTCATGATTGGGCATTCCAAGTTTGTATGGAGGAGGAATCATTAAAATACATAAAAAGTTAAAATCCAAATCATTTTTACAAAAGGAAATGATATAAAAGGAAAAAATATTCTTAAAAGTCAAATCACACTAGAAGATGTGATTTAAGCACATATCTTTCTAGTCATAGCTCAAACTCCATAGTTGTCCTCACAATAGAGCTGAGGTCCTTTAGGGTATGGTAGGCTAGTAGATTAGAAAAGGAAACTAAAAAAATCTGTTAGTGCTACCTGCTTCTCACGTAAGTACCCAATATTCACAATATATAGATGGCTCTATAAGGGGTCCTAAGGAATGTCGAACACATCATGGGAAGGTAGGTCCATTTTACTTTCCCTTGTATTAATCTACAATCATGAATTGATCTTAGTAGCACACTTATATGCCTACAAAACCTTGTGTCTATAATGAATAGGTTTTCTTTGTACATTGATGGTCACTAGTCACTTAGTGTCTTCTCATTTCCTTAGTATGCCTATTAAATCCTAAGGTCTTCTCATAAGATGCCTACATTATGATTTTTACATTTCCTTTTTCATTCCCTATATCCCTCATATTTCCTCTTGAGAAATATTGATTTGTCTATTGATCACTCCCCTTGGGATTTCATTTGTGAGTTGCTTTGTAAGACCATGGATAGGACTTGGACATCCTCACAAATTACCATCATATCACCTTCCTATTACCCACATCCTTTGTTACCTAATTGTCTCAATTTTTACACCCTAGTGGTGTTCTCTTTTTGAGTTGTAGTGTAAGACTATGGATAGGACCCGGCATTCCTCATAAATTTTTCCAACAATATAAGTCACAAAAAAAATTACATGTGTCAAATATAAGATAAGATGTGATTGATTATGAATTTACACATCATTACCATGCTTTCAAACTTGATTTAGTGTGTTTTATGCTTAATTGATTTCTCTTTCATTTTCATCTTCTTATTTTATGAGTGCATGTAAGAATACAACCATTTCTTGAATTTTTAATACTTCCCAAATTAAATTAGCGTGATAAATTTAAGACATATTTTTTCCAATTTTATTTTTCTCTTATACTTCCCTATGTGATTTAGTATAATTGATTGACTTAATTAATTTGTTTTTATACCATTTGTGTCTTTTTACATACCTTTCATTTTATTACATTATTTATATACTTCCCAATATGATTTAGTATGATTTTAATTATTTTCATTTGGTACAAAAATATTTTACTTTGGTTTATAAAAAATTTCTTTTTTACCATCTTGTTTAAACATCCCTTGGTTTTTTTATACTTATTCATTTTCTTGCTATTAAACATTTTCCATCTTGAAATAGTGTGTACTATATTTTTGATTGATTATTTTTTTACCAAGTCTTTTTGCCTATTTATTTTTAACCATGTATGTGTTTTAAATAATGCTAGAAGAGAAACCATATATCATATATTTCCTATAGCATATACAACAATAGATAAATACATGTGTTAAAAATAAATATATCCAAATCATCCACAACCATAATGATTATAACATACACAATCAACAATAATATGCCAAAATAATACATCATATACATACATGTGTGTGTGTGTGTGTGTGTGTGTGTGTGTGTGTGTGTGTGTGTGTGTGTGTGTGTGTGTGTGTGTGTGTGTGTGTGTGTGTGTGTGTGTGTGTGTGTGTGTGTGCATGTGTGTGTGTGTGCATGCATGCATGCGTGTGTGTGTGCATGTGTGTGTGTGTGTGTGCATGTGCATGTGCATGTGTGTGTGTGTGTGTGTGTGTGTGTGTGTGTGTGTATACATATATACATCTTTATATATGTGTGTGTGTATATGTATATATGTGTATATATATATGTGTGTGTGTGTGTGTGTATACATATATAAATATGATGTACACACACACATATATAAATATGTGTATATATATATATATATATATATACATATTTATATATATGTGTGTGTGTGTGTATATGTATATATGTATATATGTGTGTGTGTATGTATATATGTGTATACACACATATATACATATATACATATACACACACATATATATAAAGATGTGTATATATATATATAGAGAGAGAGAGACACACACACACACATATAAAGATGTATATATATATATATATATACATCTTTATATATGTGTGTGTGTGTGTGTCTCTCTCTCTCTCTATATATATACACATCTTTATATATATGTGTGTATACATATATATATGATGTATATATATATGTATATATGTATATACATATATATATATACATACATATATATACATGTGTGTGTGTGTATATCATGAATTTTTTATACAATAAATACAACCATATATACAATGTTTTAGCTCTATGGTTGGGCTCCATCCTATCTTTATCATGGCCTATCCACACTACCTATTAAGGCATCAATTTAACTCATATGAGTAGTACACTATAAAGAGGTAATCTACGATATCAATCCATCTACATATCCCTATACATTTGCCACACATGCCTATACCTATTTCAATTGGGATAAGGTTGCCATGTGTGTCACTCTCTCCAACTCTTACACTTGTGTCATATGGGTTAGGGTCACTATATGTGCTTGTGTCATTTACATCACTATAGCTAGATGTGCATCTCTCTCCTCTACTAGGGCTTACCATGCACATATCTCACCTAGACCCATCTCTATTGGTGGCTACATCCTCTCTTAGTGATCATATCTAACTTGTTGCCTCCCCTACTAATCTAAACCAACTTGCCTAAGTTGGGGTAAATGGTACAGTGGGGTCCTCTAATGTAGTAGGGTCATATGATGGTAGATTCTCAATCAGGATGTTATTGAGTGCTCTCCTCATAAGGGACTCCCATTTCTCCTCCTCATCCCCAACTATGACTATAAAAACACACCTAGATAGATATTAGATCACTATTATATCTTGAAATATCTATCTATCTCTACACTCTATTTCAAAATAAAAACTTAAGAAATCAATTTAATCATCTTTATTACTTATCTATGTCTTGGCCACTATGGTATCACCATCTTTATGACCACCTGCCATAGTATCTCCATCCATGTGGCCTCCTATCACCTACCTTGTAGGTTACCTCCTTAGCTCAAACTTGGCTATCATGGTTTACATCCACCTCAACATGTGCTTGAGTGGACTCTATATCATCTAAATCTCCTTTGGCTCACTTTCTAGGCCATAAAAGATGGTGATAGTCTCCAGTCTCTCTTACTCCACCTACCTCCATTAATGTTGTGTCCTCAATAGTCACTAATCATCTCACTATGAAGCTAGTGGTGGTATCTCTGGTGCCACTACCTCTATATCCCTCTCCTCCTACTTTGCTCCCTATTGTGTTTGCCTAGTCCATGGTCACTCATGACATGGTCTAAGTGTTGTCCTCATCATTGATGGTCTTAGTCCCCTCTTCCCTCATAACTCTCTCACATGCTGAGCCCACTACTCATGCATCAATATTAGTGTAACTAGATAAGGTAAGACCATCTATCTTAGTACCCATGCCACTAGATGTGTCTCTCTCCACTAGGTGTAGTGTTCAACCACCTCTATCCTTATTGTAGCTAGTACAACTATGTCCCAACTCAGCCATGTAGTTGTTATGTAACCATATGGTTGCCACATTATGTTTATGCATCTCACTATATGTAATGTTGGCACATGGGGCATGACCCATGCTACTTGGTCATCTCTCCATCTCCACACTTGAGGAGACCTATCATGAATTGCATGGGAAAACCTAGTCCACTGATACATGGGAAACCTCTCATATATGTAAGCCATCAATTATATGATTGGTCCTATCAATTTCTACCCTCTAAATAACACCTCATACAAATCATATACAAGCTATATCTAGATGACAAAATTAAGATCATATAGTACTCCCTCCTCTAGGATCATCCTACTCAAGGCTATCATGAACAAAAGTACCTTTCCATCTAACTTGTGACATATCACTCATTATTTCATAAGCCCTATCATAAATTTATAGATATCTAGAATATATGATGCATATACATCAAACATACTAACTCTCCTCCCCACTAATATTATCTTTTAGCCTATAGCCCACATGTGTAAGGCTTTCCTCTCCTCCATGCTATATGGTATACCTATAGTCACTTGTGCTCCTACTATCAGTAGTCCTAGGATGGCATGCACATCCTCAAAAATGATAACTACCTATATGACATCCCCATCAACCTCCCAACTAAAGGTGTTAGTCAATCATTCCCAACATCCAAGGAACATGACTAATATATCCATGCTCAGGGGAATCTTGCACATATTAGCTATCCCTCGTAGGCCTAGATCTACTAGTTTAGATTTATCTCCTATCATCAAACACTCTAGTAGATCCATTAGCCATGATGCATCTACCAATCTCCAAAATTTGGGTCATCCTTGCAATCAATAAACAACAAAAGATGTGTTAGATCCTCCATGTTGTGTATAATCACAATACATTATTTTTACAATTGCAATAAAAATAAGCCTAAAATACTTTAATTCATTCATTTCTACCTACTTTTAGCCTAATTTGTCATTTTTTCCCTTAGACATTTTGGGCCATTCTAGCCTTTTTTTGACCTTTTACATGGATTTCTATACCATTATGGTTCTTTGGTCAACCTAGTTTGACCAAAATTTCCCTTTTTTCCTTGGTTGACTTAAAAATATAAGTCAACTCTCTTATTTTCCCCTCCTTAGTACTATGTTGTCATTCTAGACTTTTTAGATTAGTTGGTAAACTATACTAGGTCAATAATGTGCAAAACATATAGGGTTGACACATACTTATTAGGTTGACAATATGGATTTTACCTATTTTCAACCTTTGACTGGTTGACCTAGTTTTTCACTACTGACCCCTTGTATTTTCCTTAAAAAGTGCCCTTTTATATTTTTCTCCCTAATTCATTCAAACCCATTTTCCATCTTGGTTTTCCTACCTATAAAATCTAATTTGGATTCATTTTGACATATAAAAATGCTAAAAATGATTTTTTTTCTAAAACTACACTCAAATCATTCAAATACTCTAAAACGAGCTTAAGATTCATAGTTGCATACCTGTAGTGCACCCACTGCTACTCTTGGAGCTCCCCCTCATCTAGCTTGTTGTCCCCTCGCCATCCTAGACCTTTTAGTCTCCAGATCTCTTTTTATCTCCTTCATAGGTCAAAATAACCAAATGACTTCTTTTCCCCTATTTAAAAACACTTTTCAACAATTCAAAATTTTAAATTATTTTCCTACATATTCCTTATTTTGCCTATATATTTATTTCTACTCATCCATTTTTAAAACCATAAAATGCATTGCATTCATGATGATGTATAGAATATTTTCCACTATTATATGCTTATTTTTTGAAAAATTCAATTTTTGGCTATTCTTTGCACTAACTTCTACAAGTTTGCTTGGTGTTCTTCACATTAGATGCCTTCAGTTTCTCTTGTAGTCTACTTATTTATCTACAACACTAAGGTAAGTAAAGGTGTGTGTTTTTCAATTCTATCCTTTCATTTATCTTATTTTTTTACTTATTACACTTTACTTAACATCGATATTATGTGTTATCATGTTATATTTCTCAAAGAACCATCCCATGTTGAACTTACAAGACACGTGATGAGATTTGAGTAGGGAATATGTATACACATAATAATTTTAACTTTTATTGATTATTGACACTTTTTATCTTGTTATAACCCATCAAGTCTCAATCTCTTTGAGTGCATGCCTCAAGGGGTGCACCAAGAAAGGGGTGTGTAGACCATTGGTACTTCATAAGATTATTGTCTCTTTTGCCACTTGCCATCTATAAAATTGTTTCCTAAACCAATTTACCCTAAGATTATTCTTCTCAATTTTACCCATTCTAATCATTTGTCACATCTTTATCCTTTTTTTCTTGCCTTGAAACCCTTTCACCAGTTGATTGTACTAGGTCAACTAGGTCAACATTGTATATTTTTTAGCCTCTAATTATTTTATAAGGTCGATAGGGTTAACCTTGTAATTTTTAGGGATATTTTTCACTTGGAGTTTAGTTAATCCTTCGATCGACCTAGCTCAAGACCTAGTGACTTACCTCCTAAAAACATACAAGGTCAACTAGGTTGACCCTATATAATCAACATATTTAGAAGGATTTAGGGAAAGATCCACATATATATACAAGTTCATTTCTAACCATTTGAGAATAGATAAGTAAATAATAATAAGTATGAACAAACATCTACTTATTAACCATTCTACTTGAGGAATAAAGCTTAGGGTTCCATACTTACTTCAGAGATATAGATCTTGTCTTTTGGACAAGTCTTTTAGATGCATATATAGTTTGTGTATCTTAGAGATGATTTTTATTTTTTATCCTTACATACTATAACAATCTCTTGCAAAGCACCTTTGCCAAGGGAGAGATTGAGGCTCAATAGGGTTGTCTTCAAGGTAATTATTCTTAAATTTATTTCTCCTTTGTAAGAGTAGATAGATAATGTAGTTGTACTTATCTCCCATGCATTAAGATTATATATACATTGATGTGAGTATATGTCTTACATACATGTTTATTTTAGTTTTTTTTGTTTCTAACCCCCACTTCATGCCACAAGCTTTGGTGTGCAATAGATTGGATTTACTTTCTTGATTAATAAAATAGAGTGAAAATTAAACTTAGGAATCCTTTAGGGTTGTATAATTGTGTTATATTTTAGGCTTTAGAACCATTCAAAGCATGGTTTATTGTGACAAGTGATCCCCTAATTGGGTCTAGAAGATCCCCATATTTGGTCATGCTCCTACTTAATAAAGGTATTCCCAATTGAAAGTGTAGGTATGATCTGTCTTCTCTAAGCCATGATTTATTTATAGACATGATGAATTTATGCTTGCATACACTAAATATAGACTCTAAAGGAAGCTACTAGATTATGTGAACGTAAATTTTATCCCAAAAAGAAAAATTGGAAAGGCTAGTGAGTAGAGTCCATGTAGAGGTGGTAACACTTAGTGGAAGGTAGATTCATTTTTTGGGTGATATTTTATACACATAATTATATTAATATAGTTATTTATTTCATTATATTCTTGTGTAAACTATTTTTCTTATTGTCCATGTATTTTGTTTTTGATTTGTCTCTAAAATGAAATCACCAAACCAAGCTATGCATTACCAAAATAATCATAACACTGGGAGTTATTAGTGAAATATTTATTAAGTTTTGGAATGGGTAGACACTCCCAACTAGAAAAAATAAATATTAAATACATGTTCGAGGAACATGATTCCAAAATTAGAAGTACACAAGTCTTATTAAAATGATCTGGTCACTTTGATCAATCAAATGGAAATTGCAATTTATCTACATTAATGCACAAGTTTTATTGTAAGGATTTGGTCACATGTATCAATCAAATGGAAAATTTAATTTCTCTAAATTAATCCCCACTTGCACAAAATTTGGTCATGGCATCTTTGTATTTGTAACCAAAGTAGTTATTTTGGTATAGATAGTTAAGCATTAAAAATAAAAAGAAGGGCCTTACTATTACTTATTCAATGTTTACTGATGAGATATATATGAACTATCATAAAAATTCCATATAAAACTATATTATATAGTTAGAAAGACTGAGACAAATGGGAGATATACAATATTAATTTTTATTAGTTCTAGAATATCTATTTGCACATGGATGAATTCACCAAAGACAACCTGAATGACCTATTCTTGAGTGGCCTCAAGGATAGCATGAAACTATATATTTTCATGTTTAACCTAAGTTAATTATTAGATTCCATGGTTTTTTCACATGAGGTAAAATAAATATATTTGGTAAAATGGTGATATATCACTAATATAAGAGAGTTCATTATTACGACACACTCATTCTTCTAGTCTACTAGTTTGAATCCTCAACAAACTAAAGAGAAATGAGAGAAAGGGTTATGTTGTAAATATTATAGAAAATGCATAAAAGAACATAAATATGTTGAGAATAAAATTTTATACATTAAAATGGAAAATGAATATGAATAGGATGATGAAGTATCGTGTGAGGGTGAGGATGATCTAGAGTATTAATCTAAATATTCCCAACCAATTATCTCATGCCATGCACTTTTAAGTATAATCACTCCACAAACTTCAAGGCTATGGGTTTCATAAATAAATATAAAGTGAAAATGCTTATTGAATGAGGGAGTACATAAAAACTCATACAAAATAATTTGGTGGCACACTTGAATTGTTTTGTTTATCCAGCTCCATAATTTTAGGTCATGACTAAAAATAGTTGCACAATCAATTGTTTAAGGAAATTACATAGTATTAATTTTTTGTATGAGATTAAAATATAGACTCTCCTACATTTTATATTCCCATTGGTAGGGATAATATAGTTTTTGGTTTTCAATGGATCAAAACATTTAGAATTAGATGAATTTATAGTTTTTTTTTTTTTTTATTGAATTTTCATTATGAAGGTATGAAATTTGAACTACATGAATTGTGTGCAAAGTATGCACACCCTGTTAGTTATCATTGGATGTAAAGTATTCTTAGAAAGGTGATATATGCATTTTTATCATAATTTTTTCCTTAGAATTAAAATCATCAAAGATGTTTACATTTCTTGATCTACATAAGATTATTGATGAACACTCTATTATTTTTGGAGTGATGCCAAAAATACCACCACTAAAAATGGAAAATAGTCATGTAATTCAAATACTAATATAAACATAGGAATACAAGATGTTTTATTCAAGTGTTAGTATGATAAAACCAATAAAAACACATAGATATCTAGAAACTCAAGCCTATCTACTCAAGGAGAAAGATAACAATGCGAGTAACAATAAAATAAGACAAAACACAAAAAAAATTAGCTTCCTTGTGAGTAATATTTTCAAGTTGGACTTAGAAGAATTTGAACAATCATGTGTTTAAAGAGTCTTTAATGATGGTGTTCCTTGCATCATTTATCCTTGTCACTTTGGCTTGGCTCGAATTGAAAAAATTAATCTATCTCTTAATAATTTAGCATTATAACTCTACACAAGAAAGCTTGTTAAACAATAGCCTTGGAATTTCTATTTATAGGTTCTCCAAATAACTCTAAATCAAGTGTAGTTAGATTATAATTAACCATGGTTAGTTTAGGGATGTTATATTCAATTAATATTTGGGATAAATATCCCATTTATTAAGCATGGCTCTTTATTTCTGAATTTAAGGCTTTATTGGAGATATTTTCAATTCCTTGACTTTGAGGATGATGAGATCATCATGACCTCATTTTTATTAGAATTTCCTTTTTATAAAATTGATACTCACTAATTACACATGGAAATTTCACTTAATTAATTAGTTGGATTTACTTAATTAATTTTGCTTAGCTTTTTTGCATTTTAGGAATTTGTTAAGTGCTCTACATAATGGGTCAAAAGGCCAATATTTCAATTTGACAAGATGTAATTTGAATGGAAATGAATCTATGGGAGGTTAATATTGCATAAAATATAATACCCTAAATAGGTATGCTTTAATATGATTATGTGTAATAATGTCCAATGTGTGAATGAAATTGGGACATTTAGTGATTCTTAGGATTAATTTGCATTATTTGATAAAAATAAATTTAAAATATAGTTTGAACATGATTGAAGACAAAATGGGGTGCATAAAATTTTACCCTATGTAGTAAGGCATTATAGGACACATGCATAGTAACATATTCTCTAAGAATAAAAAATTCATTAATGCCTTAGCTAATACCCCCAAGGGTGAGCGATGAATCCTATATACCCCCTCAAGGGATTGGGTGGTAAATAGAGTCATAAAACATTCCTTTGAAAAGAAGAAAATGACATGATCTATAGGTAATAAGGTAGAAATATTGATTTTCGAAAAGGAGGTTATAATCAGTGGCATAGTGATTTTCTCTAGTAGAGAAAATGGGTCCAGATAATGATTTTCTCAAAGGCAGTTATAATCATCAGCCTAGTGTGTTACCTTAGTAGGGAAGATGGGTGAAAATAATGATATTCCAAAAGGTGATTATAATCATTAAAATAGAGATAATTCCCTAGTAGGGAAGACAGAAGCATAATATGATTATACTTTTCCCTAGAGGGTGGATATGATCAGTGAATGTCTAAATAATTTTGCCCTATTATGGCAAAGAGGTAAAGGGAGCTTATGTACTAAATCTATACTCACGTATTAACAAAAATTTGGCATAGAGGATAAATATGAGTTTGGGTCCCCTATTATTATGGAGATGCACATCTTAACTAGTAGTGATTACTATTCATTTATGATGTAATTATTGTGCACTAAGGTGTTGTTTGGGATATGTCAGTTGTTAATAAGGAGAATTGCTATCCACTACATTGTTTGATAGATATATTGGCCTAATTTTTGTTATATCTTTTGATATTAGGTATCATAGTTATAAACAACTATAATAATAATGTGTACCTAAAGTATTGAAAAAACTTAGGTTAAATGTGAATACAAATCACTTTAGTATAATATATGAATAATACAATACCAAGTGAATAGAGTGTAATAAATTAAGTGTAGGAGTGAACACAAATTCACAACCCTAGTACAAGATATGGGCAATCAAGACTTAAGTGTAAATAAATTGTAACAATCCTATGGAAACCAAGAGGAAAGGAAACACAAAAACATAATCTAACTTCAAAAATTAAACAACTCAAGCCCAAGTGATGAACAAGACTCAAGCATAAATTAATTGCATTTAGATAGACAAAAATTGAAAGGAAAAGATATTTAAAAATAAATAAATACTCTAAGGTGCATGAAATAAATAACTACTCTAAGACAAAAGAACAAACAACTAATCTAATTATTTTTGCATGTCTAATAGAAGTGTTATGCTTGGCATAAAGGTTTTCCCTATACTATAAAGAATAATGACTTTAGAATAGTATAAGAGAATAAAATAAATAGAAAGGGTTAGTTGAGTTGACTCCAAATACACTAAGCAAGTGGACACTACCTACATAATCCCATGGATATGAAGTCCAACATGCAGTTCAAGATAAATGTGTACTCTTAGGATATGGATGGAAGAAAAATGATGATAAATAAGAGAATAGGCTTTTATAATGGTGAGATCATAATAGAGGTTGAGTGGGAATTAGTGTCTCATGTTTGAATGTACATGTTGATCTAACTCTAAATGCACTAGGTAATTATATACTACCTACATAGTCCTATAAACATAAGGTATAAGATGGAATTTAGGATGAATGTAGTTATCCTAGAAATAGGATGAAACACTATTAGGAAATAAAATGGGTAAATGGCAATGGTCATGATAAAAGCCATGAAAACACTTTTGTTATACTTACTAACTAAGAGATGCATGTATTGAATGGAATACATATAATCTAAATGTCCTATCTTATAAAATGATGAGAACATTTATTGAAATTGCTCACAAAATGGTCAAAAATTAAATTAATCACAAAATTATGAGAGCATTTAATGAAATTATTTACAAAATGATGAGATTGTAAATGACTTGAAAAATAGCAAGAGTGTTGGAAAAAAGGGTGACAAAGATGACCTAAATGTAAATTAAGCATTGTCTACATAGTCCTGAAGGACCTCAAGTCAATGTAGTTTTTGCCTTACAACATAGGATTCAACTAGGTAATGATGAGTTCATAAATAGGTAATGGTAATGCACATAACAATGATGTGGCAATATGGGTAAAATGGGTTACTCCTAGGCTATAAGTAATAATTATATGAGTCTGTAAAGCTAATTTTCCCAAAGGTGATTATAATTAATAATATTGATGATTAGATATAATGTAACAACAATGAATAATGATATTTCCAAACCACTGTCATACTACCCCAAGATAGTGCTTCTTTTTGAAAAAAGTGTGCTCCATGAATCACAAAACTGAATCAATTGCTAAAACTTCATCTAGATCCAATATCTAAAGGTTCCCAAGGTACCAATAGATCAAAACCAAAGTCAAAAAGGGTGGGTAGGGGAGGGTAAAACAAACTCTAGAAAATAGGGAAGGTATGGGAGGAATGATATATGCTAAAGTGCAAGGAAGGTTATTTTAGGGTGTAATTTAATCGATCCTCATAGATAATACCTTAGGTATCTCAAGAAAAATAAAACTTGAGATGTATTATGTTCATCAGTTCATCCCCATTCTGGTGTAGAAAACTTGTAAGCTCTAAATCCATAATTATCAACAATAATATAAGGTCATATCCAATTAGTCTTGAACTTACCTTTATTATTTTTACTAATAAAAATATTATTTTAGCTTTATTTTAGGACAAGATCACCAAGCTAAAAATCTATGTGCCTCACATACCTATTATACTAACTATGTAACCAATTCTAATATGCTTGAAGGTTATTCATAGTGGATATGTGTTTTTTTTCTAGTAACACTAGCTCTTGTAGATGAGCTAATCTATAATCCTCATCATCAAGGATGTGTTTCATTGAGATGTATAGAGAAGGAAACTTGACCACAACAAGAATAATGGCTTCAGTGCCATAAATAAGGGAATATGGTGTGGCTCTTATTGGAGTGTGGTAATTAGTAAAATAAACCTAGAGGGTTGGAATATTTATTAGTGTTAATCATGACCAACATAAGTAGTTAACCTATTAAGGATATTGACAATGATCTTGTTATATGCCTCTATTTGGCCATTACCTTGTGGGTAATATGTATTTGAAAATTTTGGATAATGATAAATTTAACATAAAATGATTTGATATCCTTATTTTTAAGTAAACCACCATTATTAAATATAATATCATATGGGATACCATAACAAAAAATGAGATGGTTGAAGATGAATTTGAAAATGTGCTTTCCTATCATGTAAATAAGGGGTATAGATTCAACCCATGTAGTGAAGTAATTGGTAGTGGTAAGAATATGCTTATGTCCACCTGAAGAGGTAGGGTTAATATTCCCTATGAGATCAAGTCCCTACATTGAAAATAACCATGGTGTAGTTATTAGCTTGAGCGTTCATGTTAGATCATGGATCAAATTTGCAAGCCTCTATCATTTTTTATATCTTTTAATGCAATAAGCTGCATATGCTTCCATGGTTGACTAGTAATAACTATTAAGTAGGATATTTTTATAAAGGACAACTCCACTAGTGTGAAACCCACAAAATCCTTTGTGAACTCTCATTACTAAACTAGATTCTATCAAAGTTAAAAAACGAAGCAAAGTTCCATCAAAGCTTCTATGATAAAGGGTTGGGCCAAGTAATATATAATGAGATGCTTGGTGTGTGAAGTATTTTTATTGCTTATGTGAAAGGTCTAGTGGAAGGACTGGGTCATGGAGATAATTATATAATTTTGAATACCAAATAGAATTGGGATAAATGTTATCATATATATTTTCAATGGTTGAGGGTTCATGAGTAGGCACTAGAAGATGTTCAATGAGGAATTAATAGTATATTTCCTTTTCTATGCTATAAATTAAAGAACCAAAGGTATCCATGACATCCATTATCGTATTATTATCTTGAGATATGTGTTCAAATCTAATGTGATAAATATGTTGATTGAGAATGTCTACCATGGATTTATAAGGTATCATATTATCATCTTTGGTTTGGAATTGGTTTATAACCTAATTAATGATAAGTTGGAAATATCCATGAACCAATAAGTTTTTAATGTTTCACATTAATAATAGTTAAATCCATACAATGAGTAATTCATACTCAACCATGTTATTGGTACAAGGAAAGTTGATATGAAATGATTTGGGAATGAGATCCACCTATCATGAAAAACAATCCTACTCTTGACCCATGAAATGTGAATGGACCATAAAAATAAAACTTCCATTACTTTTCCTTAGGAGATGCTTATATTAAAATCATAATAGTCTCAACTGGTAATGCAAAAGTAAGTGACTAAGTGTTTAAAAAGAGAGCTTCAACAAGTTGATCTATATGTAACTTTCCCTTAATGGATTTTTAATTGACATATTCAATCTCAAACTCACTCAGAAGCATGATACACTTAGTCATGTGACCCTATAAATTTATTTTTTTATAATAAATACTTGAGAAGATATACTTTGGTAATGAACTTGGTCTTGTTATTGATCATGTAATGGTGTAACTCCTGGGATACAAAGACCATAACTAAATAATATTTTCAATTATCATATAATTGTGTTTATATGGTAGCAATGTACAACTTAGATAGTACACTTCATGTTCTTTCCCAAGTTAAACATGTTGGTCTAAAATTTCCCCCATGGAATTTTTTAGTGGCTATAGGTAAAGTAAGAATGGCTTCCCTAGAATTGGTAGTAACAGAGTAGCCAAATTGGCCAATTATTCTTTCAAGTGATGAAAGGCCTTTTGACATTCTTCATCCATAAAAAGGTAGTGCCTTTCTTTAATAAATTAATGAAAAGATGGAATTTATCAACCAACTATGAAATAAAGCATCTAATAGACTATATTTTGATCTACAAGTTGTGGAACTACTTCAAAGTAGAAGGTGGTAGCATCTTGGTAATGGATTGAATCTTGGTAGGATTGACTTTAATGCCTCAGTGAGAAATAATAAACTCAAATTGTTTTCTTTAAGTAGCAATAAAGATGTGATTATTGGGATTAAGAAGCCAAACCTTGTACTCACAAAGCCTTTCAAATATTCTTCATAATATGGTTGGATGGTCTACATGGGTCTTAAATTTATCCAATATGTCATCAACATAGTATTTGATAAATCATGTATCATATAATGGAATATAACAATCATAACCCTTTGGTAAGTTGCCCATTCATTCTTGAGGATAAATAACATGATCTAATAAAAAATGTTCCCAAGGAATGGTGAACTTTGTATTGTGTTGGTCCTTTAGTGCAATCCTGATCTAGTTATATCCTAAAAATCCATCCATAAGGAAAAGCATTTCACACAAAGCTATGGAGTCAAAATAATGTAAATTTTTGATAGAGTAAAGTCATCCTTTGGGCAAGCCTTATTAATTTCTCAAACATCAGTGCACAATATAATACCTTATGGCTTTTTTTTAATAGGCATAATAGTGGAGATCCACTCTAAATAAATAATAGGTATAATACATCTTACATCTAAAAGTTTCTCTGATTCTTTCTTGACCAAGATGGAAATGAAAGGATGCATTTTTCTCAATTTTTTATTAATTGGGTTAGCATTTAGATGAACCATAAGATGGTGTAAGACCAATGATGGATCTGAACTTGGAATATCAAATTATCCATGAAAAAATATCTATGAACTATCTTAGAATATTTGTAATAACCTCACATTCCTCATTAATGAGAGACATGCTTAATTTAATCCACTTGGGATCATCTAGAGTCCTAATGTTGACTTATGAAGCATCATCTACAAGGAGAGTAGAGACATATTATAAAATAGTTAGTAAAGATGTAAACTAGATACCAATGGCAAATTCATCTAATTAGATTAGTTCTTTAAGTTTCCCCAAACAAGGTGAATTTGAATCTCATAATGGTGTCCAAGGCCATGTAACAAACACTTCAAGACATTCTCAAATAATTTCATCAAAACCATGTTTTTCCTTAGTACAAAGTGTAGATTCAAATGTAAGTTCATTATTCGTGGTCTCTTGATCTTCATTCAAATAAGGGTGACCATCCCCATCTAATTGTACCTGAAATGGGTTTTCTTCAAGAGACTAGCCTTTTAATTTACATTTTCCCTAGTCTAAAAGTCCCTTAATGAGCTTTTCACTTTGGTATCTTAATATTTTCTTTTTTAACTTTTGGCTAAGGGTGTTCACACACTCTTTTAAATAGGCAATGGGATATAATTTGGTAAATAAACTTTATTTATGTTCTCCCAAAAGAACATTGTATCTCAAGCCCCAAAAATCACAAAAGGCCTCATCATTCTCAAACTCATCTAAAGACACTATGGATTCTTATTGGTCTTAGTCTATGAGTTGAGGATAATAAAGGATAAGTGGGGAATATCATATTATTGGTATGATGATACAAATGGTATGAGGGTAAAATAAGTTGGTACTATCTAAGTTTTTATATATGACATCATCAAAATATACTATATTTCTAGCATTATCATCATTAGTCATTAGTCTAGGAACATGAATAAGATAGGTGTGGTCACCCCCAAGCAATTTAAATCCACTACCATGAGTTATTTTGTATTTGGTTATATCAATAGGCTCAATAGTAACCTAATAATTTACCCCCAAACTTCTACCTTCATAAGATTAGTTATCCATAATCTTTTTAGGGATGGGATACTTTGTAATTTAGTAGTAATCAACCAAATTATCATTGTATAACCAAGAATTATATTCGAAAAGTGGGTCATTTTCTTGGATAATGGCTAGTGTGAAAATAATAAGCACTAGGATATGAAGTTTTCCTTTCCCATTTTATTGCCATTCTATGTGTACTAGCGTAGATTTGGGCCTTCTATAAGACTTGGGGTTTTGCATAAGTTGGAATATATGGAAGGTATTTTACATCAAATATTCTCATGGACCTTTGTTTGAAATAATAAAATTATTGAAAATATCAATGTGAGGTGTATAATAAGTTAAATCAAGGCTGTTAAGGTCTATATAATTGGTCTCTAGAAATTTAACAAGTATATCCTTATCTTTATCTTTCTTTCATATGGGGTCTAGTCCAAAATAGTAGTTATAACTCTCATACTCAACCTCCAAATGCTTGAAACACTTATATGGTTGTAAGTATCCATGAATATTTACCTCCATCTTAAAATGAGGAAACTTGATACACTGGTGAAAATTTGAAGGTATTGCATAGATCTCATGTATCCATGGTCTATTTGTGGATCACAATCCATGTTTTGTAGTATTTTTGGGTAGTTAGCTTTTTGGCATGAATGTGATCATTGAGTTCGGTAGTTTATGTATTGGCCTCCTCTTTCTCAAGTTTCCCTTATTTATTTATGGCTAAGTCTCAACTCTTTCCACTAGTTCCACATGGTACCTTGGTGCTCATTCTTCATGAAAATGTTCCCAGCTCACCTAGGAGTAGTGTCATCTTGACACATGTCATCATAGTGTTCCTTAAGAAGGAAGGGAGTTATTTTATAAAGTAAAGGCATGTCATTAGCTGATGAAGTAATGGGAAAAACCAAATATGTAGTTATAATTAAGAGGAAATGAACCTTCCATGTGTCACCCCCACACTCATCCTTTGCAAAAGAATTCTTAGCTTCCTCATGAGTAGTGCCAACTCATCACATGGAATCATGACACTCTTTAAGAGAAAAGTTTTATTTTGTTATAAATTTTAACTAAACTATTGGCCAATGAGGTTAAAAATGGGACCTACTATCCAAAGCATCATGACACTTATCCAAGGCAAATTTCTTTTTGTTAGAGCTTCAAGCAGTGTCATTGGTTGAGGGTAGTGTGCCTCATTTCCAACAAGAATTATAGAGGTAGTTTTAATGGAGACACATGTCACCATGATACTTATTATAAAGCATTATATAGATCATAAGACATCAATAGTTGTGCCATATTTAAGATTTTGAAGACCAATTTCACTCATAAGCCAAAACTCCCCCTTTTAGTTACAATGGCCTCATCATGACTATGAGTGCTAGATTTTAGGTGTCATTTTCTCGTAGGGTCATTGTGCCTATATATTATGGGATTCATTATTTTTTAGAGGGATTTGTTTAATAGTTTCATTTTTATGACTATTATCAAATAGTAGCCATTATAATAGTTTAATTTATGAATACAAATAATAGTAGTTGTTTTTGATTTCAAGCCTTGGTAGGTACCCCTCACAAAAGGGATTGAATATTTTTATAATGTGCCTTTGGGAATTTCATATCTTTTTATCCATACAAAAATGAGGAGGATGTGGTATTCTATGTCAATTTTTGTGGAATCAATTACTATCTATGATTTCTACTCTCTACTTCCATAGTGTTGGCTCCTTCTTACCCTTTTCATCCCCAATTAATTCAAAGACTTGGCTTCTAAAATCCTGAAGGTCACTTCACAGACCATGAATTCAGTCCCACATCTATAAATCTCCCCATAGGATATTGTTTTCTAAGAGAAAAAGTTTTAGGCATCAATAATTCCCTTTTTTAGCATGCCTAGTGGGACAAGACTACCTACAATCACTTGACTAGAAGTTAGATTTTTGGAGCCATAAGCCCATCACAAGGTCACAAACATCACATAATGCAATCTTGTTGCTACCACCTCTAATATTTATAACTTTCCAAAGGACAACAATATCTAGTACAACACAATAACCATACTAAATGGCAATCCCATGACCACTAATAAACTTTGTAGTAGGAAATAGAGGTAGCCCACTCATTCCTCTAATAGACTTGGCTATGTGGGATCATATTCCTACTAATGACTTAAAGGCACTCCTTAAATTCATAGGAGAGGATTTCAAAATTATGGTAAAACATCTTCAAGATGTCACTAATGTTTGTATTATGCATTATGTCACCTAGAAGAACATAACCTTAAGGCTACTAGCCACTTCTTTCAAAGGGAGAGATTTTGACTAGTATCAATGTTTACCACCAAAATCCATTACCACTTGGGATGACTTGGGAAATAGATTATTTGAATGATTCAATAAGAAAGAATATTGGTCATCCCTCTTATAGTAGTTAATCACTATTAAGATATCCCCACAAGAGGCTATCATTGATTTCAATACTAGGTTTTATAAGACTTGGAAAATAATCTTGGTAGCAACTCAATATCCTATAGGTATGGCCATTATATTTTACCTTAAATCCTTCAATTTAGACATAGTAGTTACGATTTTCTCCTTTGGAGGATAGACACTACCAGATGCATATGAATTAGCTACTAGAGCGGAAAATAATTTGATAGATGCCAGGAAACTTCCCCATGACTGTTGATGCACATGTTCCAAAAAATATCCATGCTACTACAAGAGGAAGTCCCAACCACATAAAAATCACCTCCTTTCATGTATGTATATATGAATACTCAAATAAGCGTGTCCTCTTCATCCACACTAGATAAAAATATAAATGAAATGAAGAGCATCTTGTGGAACTTCTCAAATGAGATTATGAATCTCAAAAAATAGCAAGCTATGCCCTCAAAGGCCCCTTACTAAAAATACAAAAATAGAAGAGAGTTGTATCAACATAATAAGTATCAGGGATGATAGAGGCTAAATCACTAGGTGTGACTTGCAAATCAAATCATATTGATTATTGATCTTTTACTAATGGTCTTACCTAGTTCAAATAGGGAATTAGTCACTATCCAAAAAAACATAGAATATGATTCAAATTCATGGTGATTTCTATGTAATGACCCACATACACCCAAAAATTTACTAAGAGGTAATCTACATCAAAATGTTATCGAGTAATGAAGACAAGGGAATACACTTGATTCAACTTCTTATGGATACCAATCCCCAAATGTTGAAAATGTCATCCTAATGGCTCAAATGTAGGGAATGCCCTTAGAGAAAGAAGAATAAATAGGATTAGAGCATGCAATTTTCTCTTTGGTAGAGGGTGAAGATGTATTTTATGCAAGTGAGATCCCCTCATTGAAGGCCCTACAAGTCCAATCATACTACTACACCTGATCTAAGAAGAGACCAATTGAGGCCCAAGAAGCTTTTACAAGGCCTAAAGTGACTTTTGGAAAAAAATTAGGACCCCAACCATCACCCCTGGAAAGTCAAAAATGGAGTGAAATAATGTAATACAAGATAAAGGACCCCAAAGTCTTACCATAAAGGTCTTTTAACATGGTAGAATAGCTATAGAAGGCTCTAGCCAATGTTTCTCTCTAGGATGTTTTATTTATTCCTAAGTATAAATATCTACTATGAGAAGCATTGGAAGACAAAGAAAATCTTTTACAAGTAACCCTGACTATAGAGCAAGTACAAAACAAGGAAATGAATCCAATAATAATGTGCAACATCATGTACCATCCACATTCATCAAATCCAAAGTGGGGGTAAATAAAACAAAACCCACCCTATTTTATTTAACTCTCATTATGGTGAATAAGATATTACATAATTCTATGATTGATTCTAGTGCCAACACCATAATAATGCCCAAATATATTGTGGACACACTAAAACCTCAATATGAACCTTTGAATAAAGGGGTAATGCAGTTGGATGGGAAGAAGGTCCAAACCATAGGTATTATCAAGGATTTTCCCCTAACTTTGTATTCTTGTCCTAATATCATAGTCCCCCAATAAGTTGTGATAATTGACATCCTTTTAGTCTTTAGGTTATGTCTATCAAAATATTTCACTACCAAGATAGGTGGATACTTATCTTTGGATAGGTCTCACTTGATTCTAAGAACCAAATATGGCTCAAAATTAAAATTATTGTCTGAGCTGATACACTCAGATCATACAACTAATAATGCTATGATGAATTTTGAATCAATGCACACTTATTTATTGAATAAATAAATGTATCACATAGAAGTGATCAAGGAAGAAATAGTGTTAGACAATAAGAGATTATAGGAAGAATTCTTCATTAATGAATTCATTGAGAATGATCCATTCATGAAATTTGATGCCATTGGCCTCCAAACTTATGTAATTCATGACGAATATTAGGTCATCCCCAAATTCATGAAGAAAAAGGAGGATCAAAGAAAAAAACCAAAAATGAGTCCAAATTTTAAGCTCTACATTTTAATGGTGCAAAATGCAATACCAACTCTAGAGTTGGTATCTGATTGATGTCTCTAGCTAGAAAATAGACCCTTAGGGCCTTCTGTTTCTAGTTTGTTTGCATAAATAATGAAATTGAGAATGAATCAATGGTCTATGGCTTTAACCTTGCTGAGCGCATGGGCATGAAACAATTAAAGGTATTTGGAGATTTTGAACTTATAGTAAGGCAAGTGAAAGGAGTCATTACTATAAAGAATATATGAATGAAGTCTTACCACCATCAAATATGGGATCTAATCAAAGTGTTTGAATCATTCAATATCCAAGTCATTCTTAGGTCCATGAATGCTTAGGTAGATAGAATGGTGGTAATTATAGACACCTAAATTTGGCCATCGATAATCTCTAACCATGCTTTTGGCCATTTTCTACCCAAAATGTATAATTTGGCCTAAAAAAACTAAAACACACTAAATCATGTGAAACTGACATATCCAAGTGCTGATTTTGGCTAGGGTATCACTAAATGGGGTAATGTAATTTATGGGCTAGGGAACTTTGATCAATTTATTTTGAGTTAAAATGTCAAATTTACACCTAGGTACTCTGGATTGCTCTTCCCTATCAAATATTTTTCACAATACTTGTGCCTTTGTTATTTATTTTTGGGAACATCCTAAATGGGAATACACATCCAATGCATATGGCAATGACTTCCAATTCTAATCTAGTCAAATTTTGGACCAATAACAAGACATTCTAATCAATTTGAGTAATTTGTGCATAATATGATTAATCATGATTAAGAACTAATTAACCCAAATCAAATCCTAATTAATAATTCCATGGAAACATGTTGAATACTTATTTTTATAAATGAATATTGAATATCTAAATCATCAAGTGACCTCATTTCTTGGGAAGACATTCTTAGGTCATAAATGCCATAAATATCAAGATTCATGCCCTCCATGCCTCATCAATGACTTATGTGATGCCCTCCATGCCACTTAATTTCCCCTTCTTCTAATGTCATGATGAGGATAATTACAAACTTAATTCCAAAAACTAAATTAATCATCAACCATACATCTCAATCTTGAGATGGATGGTTGAGGTTGATTCTAATCAAATCCAAAAATCTATAAATAGGAGGCCTCACAACATCATTTCTAACCTATTTTGGTGCAAATATATTATGCTCAGATATCTTCAAAGCTTAATTTGTACAAAGTTACAATGAAGGATTGGTTTTAAAAGCTTCATACAAATAGTGTTGCCATGCCAAACTCATCCCAAGCCAAGCCAAACCACAAGCCAAAGGTGCTAAGGAGAGATAGAGGTAGCCAAGCTTCCATTGCCAAGGATTTCATGAGCACAAAATTGAGTAAGCCGCTAATACAAAGGCATTTGGAGCATCCAAAAAAGGTGAAAGAATTCTTGTGTTTTATTCCTTACTTTTTAGTTATGTTTGCCATTTGTTTTTGTTAACTAATCTCTCCCTAGTGTCTAGGCCTAGAGATGTTATGCTATTAGTGTGTTTCTTTAATTTCATTTTCATTTTGGAAATAACACCATACTAACCATCCTCTCTTGAGTCAAATTCCTAGATCACATAATAGCACACCTGGTGGGACTAGATGTATCCTACACATGAAGGAGATCATTTTTCAACTCTAAAATATTTGTTTGAGCCTTTAAAACTCTTGGAAATTAATTTTCTAGCTTTATTTTACCTTTTTTGGTTGTCACAATTTTACACAATAACCAACAATAGTAAGTAATACTGACATTAGTTACCTAACTTAACTAGTATCGATTTGCAAAAATAACATCAGTTAGATCTCAGTTAGCCAGTAACTAATATTAGTGGTAATAAATAACATAAATCACTATGTTTTTATAAAAACATATGCTCAAGATCTACTTTTTCAAAGTTCATTATTTCAAGCTAAAAAAAGATTCAAAGCTAAGGACATGCTAAAATTTTTACTATAGGACCAAGATTGATATTTGTTCAAAACATGTCTAAATCACCTTTGCATTCTTAAAAATCAAATAGGAATCTTGTTTTGGGTGTTTAACAAAGAATTTAGATGTTTTTAGTGAATGTTTTCAAAATTTGCACCTAAGACCAAGGGGTTAAATGAACACCACCAAATATTTCATTTTAGGTTTAAAATTGAACACACTTGTCAATTCTTGTTTGTAATAGTTGTTTAATCAAATTTTTGTATGAAAAAAAGAGGAATGTTGTGTGTATGCTCTTCCATTTATCCCCTTTAAGGAACCCTTGGAATCAAAAGTGTCATTCTTATTTCAAGTAGCCTAGTCCAAGGCTTAGAAAAAAAGTCATCTAAAGCACTCCCTAAAAACTTGTCAAAGTTTGGGTGATCTTGAAAATGACCTTGAAGTCTTTGTATTAGTCATTTATTTCATGCAAACTTGGCTTATGAGGGGGACAACATTATCTCCCATTAGTTCTTTAGGGAATCTTTGACCTAGGGTTTTATCTCCTGGCATTGACTTCACTTACTCCTTTGGAGTTGTACATAGGACATATCTGCATTTGGACATCACACTACACTAAGTAAAAAGGACTAAACGTTTTTAAAACTAGCCAATACCATGGTCACCTAATTTCCATGCTTTTTTTTGTATTGTTTGACATGAAAGTCATTATGTAATTGATTCCCCTAGAATGATTGAAACCTTGCTAGTTTATATAACCCCACATTAACATACCCTTACTAGGATTTGGAGGATTATACTTAGTGTATTTTGGTCATTTTTGGTTGGTATGTTTTGAGACTAAAACTTATTTTTTTATTCATAAGCCATGTCAAAAAAATGTATTTGAGTTGAGGAGGGTAGTGTTATGCTACCTAAATCATGTTAGAACATTTTGGAGCCCTTTGAGTCTTTTGTAAACATAACATTAACCACATAATTCAAGCATGCTTATGTAGTTAGGCTACTCAATTTGTTTAAAGACTAGTTTAGCTTGTGCCAAAACCATTTGTTTCAAACCATATCATGCATACCATTTGAACCATTGTCTTATGCCATCATGCCATCTAATCTTGTCCAAATGTTTTGGTCAAATCCTAGTTTTCAACGTTGAGTTTTCAATTAGCCTTGTTAATTTTGGATTCAAACATTGATTGATTTTTGTTTAGGCCTCAATTCTTGGGGATGATACATAGATCTTTCTCTTTTGGTTTTCATAACTTTGGTTAATTGATTACCCTAATTTAAAAACTATTGATGGTTTGTTTGTTTGAAGCTTATCCTCATCATTGTTTGTGCCTTTATTTGGGAGAGCATAGCATTTCTCAATGAGCCTTTTATCTTATACCTTATGCTAATTGATCATGTTTATGTTTGATTTAATGTGTTAGATCTATGTCAAAGTTGTTTCCAAACTTTTTAGATTAAATCAAATCACATCATGCCTATTTTTTTGAACCTAGCTTTTGACTCCGCATTTGGACAAAAGACCTAGTAACTCAACTTCTCCCTTTCCTAGTTTAGACCTTGTTTGGAACACTTTAACTTAGACCTTTGACATGCCATTTTTTATTCAGACACTTGACCTTTTGTGCATATGACATTTGACATTTGATGTTATACTATTTTATGCCAAGTCTTACCATAAACCATTTTAGAGATATAACTCCACCTTCAAACTACATTGGAGATATAGTTCCACCCCTTTGACCAAGTTGGACCAAGTTTGAACCATTTGTCCTTTGGATCATTTTTTAGAGTTTGTAAAACTCTAAGCCTTTTTATTTTTGGAGATTTCATCATTTACATGTATATGTCTAGATAAACTTATGGTAGAGTCACTTACAATCCAAATTATGATAGAATGGCCACACAAAATGAATTTTATGGATATAGTCAAGACCCCAATGATGTTAATATGGTTTGTGAGATAGATTTCTATCTATCTCATATTAATCATTCATGGGATCAAAGTCACAAAACAAATTATAATCTAACTTGAGACCTTGATTGGTATGAAAAGGCTTGTGAGGAATACTTTGAAGACCCAACAATAGATAATGTTGTTTGGTATATGGATCCATACCATCTTTGCAATAATCAAGACATTGAATATAGTCAAGAACTAGCTTATGATCCAACTTTCAACTAAGATGATATGGTTTATGAAGAATACTTGGATGCTTTTACTTATGTAAGTAATCAAGTTTCACAACAATCTTTTTGTTATCCCATCATCAGCTACCCCTAACTCTTCTTTTGATTATATGAGCCATCAAGATCCATAATATCCAAGGACTACCATTACCATTCCTAGACCTAGTCCTTTGGCTTATGTTAGCAACCAAGCTCCATAATGCTCAACCATTTCTATACCAGGACCTTGTCTTTTAGCTTTTGTAAGCAATCATGCTCCACAATTACCTATCATTACCATATCAAGACTTTATCCTTTAGTTCATGTGAGAAATCATGGTCCCCAAGGCCCTACCATTATTCAACCACAAGTCATTCCTCATCCAATACCAATCTCAACCAAACCTCAACTAATCTAATCATTTAAAGACCAAGTTATGTTTAAAATTGGTATTTTCCAACTCATTGGAAACTAAGGCCAAGATAATCAACCAATCCAAGATGCTTTTGTTGAACCAACTATTTGTGATAAGTCAACCTATGATGAATACCCTATTGATCCTATACTAGTTATCAAGGAGTCTCACTCTAACAAACCAGTCTTTATTGAGTCACTTCTTAATGATTATAACCACTTTTGGTCAAATAATTACCTCAACTATGTGCCTATTTTTTAAGAGCCTCCTATTGACAAGCTAACCTCTAAGGAGTTATCTCTTGACCTTTTTCCCATCCTAGAGGAGTCTCACTTTGACAAACTAGTCTTTGTGGAGCCCATCATGCTATTACAAGTTTTTACTTATCCAATACCAAATATTCAAGAAGACATCATTATAATAAAGTACCCATCATATGAAGAAATAGAGTTAGAGTCAATTTTTACTCTTAGAATGACATCAAAGTTAGCATCAAAATCAAAATCTGAATCAACATCAGTATCAACATCAAATTCAGAGTCCCTTGAGTTGGAATCAGATTTAGATGAAGAATATGTTCATGGATATTACAACATTGGTTGCACATGCCTTGTAAATTAGTTTGAATAAATTTGTGATCCTTCTATAGCTTTTGAGGATGAGTACTTTATCTTTAACATAAGTTATCATAGTATCTTCTATGAGGATTGTGTAGCCTCTCCCCATTTCATTACCATTCCATAGGCCATTACCATTAACTAAAATAGCCATATTATTGACATTACATCTCCCACAAGTGTCGATTGGGACTGATAGAATCACACTTTGTTAAATTACATCCATGGTGACATAGCAGTTGAAGAATAACAAAAAGGCCAAGACAATATTCATGTAGTGGAAGAACACTCTTCTAGTGAAACTTTTTTGAAGGTGCTAGGGGATAATCAAAGTCATAACTCAGCGTCTTCTAATGAAACTTTTTCAAAATTGCTAGAAGAAAATCAAAGTGAAAATTCCATATTCCTTAGTGAAACCTTTTTAAAGGTGCTATGGGACAATCAAAATAAATATATTGATGAAAACCTCTTTGAATCACCAATAGCTAAGCACAAAATTTATTCACTGCTTGATGAAGACAAAATAAAATATAAATTCAAAATAGATTCCTATCTACAAACTAATTAGATGGTAGCTACTCTCAAGATCAAACAACAAAAAAAATTGGTGGTCCTCTTGAGAGAACAAGTCTTCGGCCCCACCACAACTAAAATTATGTTAAATTTAGTATCAACAACATTACATTTGACTAAATGTCTTGATCTTCATTTGTTTCCCAACCCTTTCACATTCCATTATCATCTACCATTCTATTTCATAATCAAACCCACCATCCATTATTTGTCCCTATTTACCATCCATGATTGTACTTTCCTTTGTAGAGGCTAGAAAGATGCCTTATCTTTATGCATGAAGGAATCAAAATCAATGACCAATGAAAATCACAAAAGCATTCTTAGAAACCAAATATATAAGACATTATTGATAGAGTAGATATTCTAACAAGGTGTGAGCTAGTAATTAACATGATCAAGTATTCTATTTGTATCATTTTTTGATTAAGATGTGTATCTCCCCATCAACAATAAAAAAAGAAGTAAAAACCACACCCAAGCCAAAAACATGTACCATATCATTGCCATTACCATTGTTTCATATCTATTTTCCATTTTTGTAGATCCCACCCATTCACCCGACCACTTGGGGGCAACTATCTTACCATTTTATCCAATCTATCTAGACCATCATTATCCTAAACAAGACTATACCATCTTATCATTCCATTCCTATCTAGACCAAAGCTTATTTTTAGTCATCTTACCCAATCTTATTTTGATCTTGGTTCCTTTGGTTCTCTTACACTTTTCATGAGAGGATTCTAATCAAGTTTCAACAACCAATCCAATCTATGTTTCAATAATAGTCTATGAAATTAATGTGATAGTTGATCTGGCAAGATATCTTTCATCTTATAAAATTTGTTTATGTGAGCCTAATTATAACTGTCTATGGGCTAATCAGAGTTTCACCAGTACTGTTACTAACTATAACCACCTATGGGAAAATTAGTATCATTAACCTATGCCATCATATCCTAGTTATAATTGTCTATGGGCAAACTAGGGGAAACACTTGTTTATCATGCATTGCCACATCACTTTGCCATTATTATTTTCATTTGACTAGCCATTTTCTAGATTTGAGAACTTTTTGGGACATATTTGCTTTTTCCCCACCATTTATGTGGATGTAATTACTATGACATGAGGTTATTTTAGGATTATGTGGGTCATGCTCAATTCATGATGAGGTCACCTCAGTCCTCCTTTCCATACGCTCTCACCATTTTATGAGCAACCTAAGCCAAACACTCTCGTTGTTTTGTGAGTAGGTATTTTATCAATCTCTAATGAGTTAAGATACCTCAAAATTACAAAAACATTCATAAAATTTGAAAAAATACAAAAATATTTATCCTATCTAAGCCTAGTCAATTATCCTCGATTTGCCTTACTGGGGCATTGTCATTGTTAGGATGCTTTCTTTTGCTTTTATTTTTAAGCTTTATATTTGTTTATTTATTTCAGTTTGTTTATTTGTTTTTCTATTTATTTGTTTATTTACTGACATTTTTGTTTTCTTTTAATACTTTTTCCTTGACTTAGTCCATATGTGTTCATTAGGTGATTCCTTGTGCACATTATTATTGAATCTATCCATATTCATCCATTAACATTGTCATCATGGTTTTTATCATTGATGCATTATTTTTTGAGTGTTTATTAGATCGAGAGTCAGTCTTTATGCATATTTTGGCCAAGTCTTCATGGTGTTTTATCATAAAGCCTACCATCACATGCTACATAAAAAATTAGCTTCAAGAAGGTCTATAATCAATGCATCCATAGAAGTTTCTCCTTAGTACCTTGGTAAATCCTTTCACCCATCTTGATCAAATTAATCCATTGACCATTCTAGTTGTATCATTATTAAATAGGATGAACATCTCCTCATTGGTCGATACAAATGAATAATTTCTAATGATTAATCTTATTCCTCTATCCATCTCTTTCATCACTTTGCACCTGATCATTTTTAATCTATATTCTAGGTTATATCCTTGAGTTATGCTTGATAATCAGCCCTAACTAGGGAACCATCATCTATAGCCAAATTAGGTCCTCGTAATTATTATAATCACTTATGGGTAAATCATTATTTTGACTTTTATTCTTGATTATAATCACCTTTAGGCAAATCAACATCCTTTTTACATCAATGCATGAAAGCATTTTCTTATTTGGATTAATCTCAACCACAGACTAACTCCACCTTTCTCCTTGTTTCTTTTTGAGAGATCATCCATCAATAAATTTGATGGCCACTCCCTCAAGGGGGCATCATCATAGGCTTCCCAAACACCTTTTGGAGATTTTTTCTTTAAAAATCATCTTCTTTTTGGTATATAGACCATTTCTCATTCTTTGAGAAGACATTTCTTTACCTATAGTTTACAACACCTTCCCAAATAGGGGGAAAATTATAGACACCTAAATCTAGCCACTGATAATGTCCAACCAGGATTTTGGCCATTTTCCACCCAAAATGCACAATTTAGCCTAACAATACTAAAACACACTAAATGATGTGAAATTGACATATTCAAGTGCTGATTTTGGCTAGAGTATCACTAAATGGGGTAATGTAATTTATGGGCCAACTAACTTTAATCAATTCATTTTGAGTCAAAATGCCAAATTTACACCTAAGTGCTCTGGATTTCTCTTCCCTATCAAATATTTTACACAAGACTTGTGCCTTTATTTTTTGTTGTTGGTAACATCACAAATGGGAATACACATCCAACACATCTAACATTGACTTCCAATTCTAATCTAGTCAAATTTTGGACCAATAATAAGACATTTTTATCAATTTGAGTAATTTGTGCATAACGTGCTTAATCATGCTTAAGAGCTAATTAACCCAAATTAAAACTTAATCAATAATTCCATGGAAACTTATTGAATGCTTATTTCTATAAATAAATATTGAATATCTACATCATCAAATGACCTCATTTCTTGGGAAGACATCCCTAGGCCATAAATGCCATAAATATCATGATTCATGCCCTCCATGCCTCGTTAATTCCTTCCATGATGCCCTCCATGCCTCTTAATTTCCACTTCTTACAATTCCATGATGAGGATAATTAAAAACTTAATTCCAAAAATTGAATTAGTCCTTAACCACACATCTCAATCTTGAGATGGATGGTTAAGGTTGACTCTGATCAAATCCAAAAATCTATAAATAAGAGGCCTCACAACATCATTTATATGTTATTTTGGTGCAAAGTTATTATGATCAAATATCTTAAAATCTTAATTTATGTAAATTTATAATGTAGGATTGGTTTCAAAAGCTTCATGCACATAGTGTTACCATGCTAAATTGGTCCCAAACCAAGCCAAGCCATAAGCCAAAGGTACCAAGGAGAGATAGAGGTAGCCAAGCTTCCATTGCCAATGACTTCATAAGAACAAAATTGAGAAATCCATTACTACAAAGACATTTGGAGCATCCAAGGAGGGTGAAGGAATTATTTTGTTTTATTCCTTACTTTTTAGTTATCTTTGTCATTTGTTTTTGTTAACTAAGCTCTCCATAGTATCTAGGCCTAGAGATGTTATGCTATTAGTGTGTTTCTTTGATTTTGTTTTCATTTTGGAACTAAAACCATACTAACTAACCTCTCTTGAGTGAAATTCTTAGATCACAATAATTGACTCTTAGTTTGATCTAGTAACTACTTTGATGACCAACAAACAAGTGGTATAGGTAATTATTAGACTTACTATCCTAGTTAATGATTAGAACTAGCAATTATTTAAGAATGACACCTAAATTATCACATTTATACAATATTCATGTGAGTTTTTATAATATTTATAGCCAAGGATTTAAGAAGCCTATAGAGATCAAATCATGAAACTAAAGTCCAATAAAATTCTAGAGGAGTTGATCATCAGAGAGAATCTATTTGATTCTAATGATACTTGGAATGACAAAAGGAAATTTATAGTACCCAAAGGTGACTAATCTAAGATTTTTGTAGGAGATGGAATAAAATTGAAAGTGGGGAAAAAAATTTCCTAAAAGGATAAGGATCGATTGGTGTTTTTATATAATAGTTACGAAGGTGTTATGGCTTGGACCTATGATGATCTAAAGTGGTATGATTGCAACATAATCTAACATATCATAGATCTGGTTGAAGGATTTAAGCCACTCTACAAAAATAAAAGGTTGATAAACCCAAAAATTGAGTCTTTCATGGCTTAGGAATTGAAGAAATTAACTGACTCAAGGATCATATACCCAATCAAGCATTTGAATTGGGTATCCAACCTAGTTTTAGTGAGAAAGAAGAATGGAGAAATTAGACTATGTGTAGAATTTAGAGGCCTAAATAAAACATCTCTAAAAGATGATTAACCCCTTCCTTCAATGTAATATATCCTAAAAATAGTATAGGGTGTATAAATTTTATATATACTAGATGGGTTCTCAAGATATAACTAGTTATGGGTTAATGACAAGGATCAACATAAAACCACTTTCACTATAAAGTGGGGGACCTTTGCCTATAAAAAATGCCTTTTAGACTCTTTAATAGAAGGGATAATTTATATTGGGCTATGGATATATCCTTTAAGGTCTTGATTAAAAAAATCATCCTCATCTATTTGGATGATTTAATAGTATTCTCTAAGAAAAAGGAAGATCATTTTGATCATTTGGAGAAGATTTTTAAAAAATCTCAAGAGTTCAGGGTATCCTTTAACCCCCCAAAAATGTATCTTTAACATCCCACAATGAAAAATTGTTGGGATACATGGTATCCAAATAAGGCATCTCTATTGATCCAAATAAAGTGAGGGATATTAAGGATTTAGCATTTCCAGTCAACAAGAAAGGAGTCCAGTCCTTCCTAGGGAAGATCAACTTCATTAGTTGATTCATATCCAAATTCATAGGGATAGTAAGGATAATTACATTGATGTTTAAGAAATACCAAGATATCAAATGGACCACTAAAGGGAGAAAAACATTTTATAAGATCAAAGAAGTGATATCCACCACTCTCATTTTGGTCAATCCCAACTTCTCTAAATTTTTTATCATGTATGTTTATGGTAGTAAACATAACTTGACAGTTATACTAACTTAGAAATAAGATGAAGAGAATAATGAGCATCCTAATATGTTATATTCAAGAACCCTATATGGATATGAGTATAATTATAAATTCATTTAGAATTAGGCTTTCACCATCATTAAAGGTCTCAAAAAGTTTAGACACCTGGTGATGGGAATTAAGGTGATGATATACATGGTGCATTTTAGTGTTAGAGAGTACATCATGGAAGGATAAATCACTAAAAATATGGCAAATTATATCACCAATATCCTATAATATGACATAAAATTTAGACCAACCAAGGTAATATAAGGTAGAGGACTTTTTGAGTATCTGGCCCAATGCACTGATACATTAATAGGTAAGCACGATGTACAAAAAAAGTTTTAGTGAGTCAGTATGAAACTAATGGGGTCCTAGGTTATTAATAGAATCCACTTTATGAAATTTGGGTGATATTTGAATGACTTCCTTATGCACAAAATAAGATTTTATAGGTTGAAATGGGCTATTTATATGCTAGTCTAGGGAGTCATTTTGAAAAGGAACTTTGATAGAGAATTGCTTTGATGTGTTGATGATCACCACGATAGGAAAATCATACAAGACATGAATTTTACCCCTTTTAGTGGTAATTTATTAGTAAAAATAATTACAACCAAAATCATGAATGAGGGATATTACTATCTGACCATGTTTTCATATTGTCATTAGGTGGTGAAAAAAAGCTAGCAATGCTAGTTTTTTGTAGGCAAGCAAAAGGATTTAGCCATGCCACTAAACCTAATTGTGATTAATAAGCCTTTTATGTAGTGTGGATTATATTTCATTGGGATGATAAATCCCATATATATCATGGGTCATAAGTGGATAATCATGCCATGGATTACTTCACAATATGAATTAAAACAACCCATTAAAAGAGGTGACGAAAAATATGATCCTCAATTTCCTAGAGGAACTAGTATCAAGGTTAAACCCTAATAACATGATTACATTTGACAATGTAAAGGATTTCCTCTATTCAAATATTTTAGAATTTACACTCCAAAATGGAATTTCTATTAAAACATCATCCAACTATTGCTTATAGGGTAATGGTTAGTCAAAATGACCAATAAGAACCTCATTAATTTAATCAATAGGATTAACACTAACTGATAGAGGGAGTGGCATAATCATCTTAAGATATCTCTATGGGTTAATTGAATCACCCATAAGTAGTGGTATGAAATAATATATGATAAATAGGTGGTCATTCCCATTTCAATAGAGATTACCACTTTACAATTATTGAAATTTGTTGAGAGAGTGGAAAATAGAGCCATGAAAGTCAAGTTGGTAGAATTTCTCAGTCTTCAATAAGTGAGAGAATAAGTGAGTGATTCTAAGGTCCCCTGATAGTAGGTATTTAAAATATGGTTCGATAAGAAAACATTTGGACTAGGATTCAAGCTAGGAGACTTGGTTCTAAAGTATGATGAAAGGGTAGTAAAATTGATTCAACATGTAAAATTTGATTCCCTATGGAGAGGCCCCTTTCACATCATCAGCAATAGGTAGGGAAATGAATTCAAGTTAGAAAATAAATAAGGTAATGCCTTAGAGATTCTAGTTACTGGAATTAACTTAAAGCATTTCAACTGACTTATTAGCCTCACCATGTACATAGTTTCCATTTCATTAATTAGTTTCTTTTTTTTAATTCTTTCCCTTTATAAATAAGTACCATTGGCATACGTTGTTGTTGTCATCTCATTAATAGTTATCCACACCTTGACTCCCATAATTTTGAATCATATATAAAAGATGGTTATCTACCCTACTCCACCTATAATTAATGTTAGGCACCCCTAATTACAATATTTCCCATGATGATCACTAAAAAATCTCTTATGAGACATTCCTCAAGCATGTGTGTTGCCCTTAACATTTATGGGAACTAAAATTCAAAATGTTGTATGATGATAATGATATAAGTGTTGGACTATAAATACCCATCTCCAAATTAAACCAAACATTTGAACATCTTAAGAATTTCAAGAGAGTATTGAGTATGAGTAGAGTATCTTGAGAGAATAATTGCAAAAAATTGTGAGTAGAAGCTAACATCAAGTGTTTTCAATAATTCTCTAAAGGTAAATAGAATATTTTTCAATAGAGTTATAAGATGGAGACTTTTAGATCCTTGTCTACTAGTGGGAACCCTAGGAAGCAAATAAATCATAGATTAGGTGGTCATGGGGACCTTCCCCTACAATTCATGGGAAGTAAATTATATACTTACACCTTTACATAGCCAAAGACCATAATTCTAAAATCAAGAGTGTCATCAAGTGGAGTTGCAGGGACCCTACACTAGTCCTAAACTTCATAGATGGAATATTTGATCCCAAATTAATTAAGAATACTAAGAACTTGAGGGAGGGCACGCATGTACGCATTATCTCAAAGGTTCAAAATAATGACTTTAAGTCATTTGGATTTAGGATTTGGAACTCCACACTAGCTCAATACATGGTGCCTCTCATGCACCCATGCCTAGAGATCATTACCTTATGTGTGGAGAGATATAACACCACTATAGCATTATCATAGGTAACCACCTAAATATGGACATTAGTGTTGATGTGGTGAGTGAGATGCTCTAGCTCCCTAATGATCCTAGTGAATACATTTATGATATGGAGAGCTTACAGAATGTATGGGACACTCACATCTAAAAGCTAAAGTTCTAGAACATAACTCTCCACATTATTTACATAGAAGTTATACCTCTACCTATCACTCTCATGATCTTTTTTTCATAAGATATGAGGGACTCCCTCTCTATTTTGCATTCATCTTCAGAATGGACTCAGATGCTAATGTCCATGAATTTCCAATTGGGTACAGTATTCCACTTGAAGATAGTTAGTAGGGAAAGGGCCTAAAAATAGATTTTGGAGATGCCATAATTGATGCCATTCATAATCATCTAGAAAATGTTTTAGCCCAAAATACCTTCAAGTATTATTCCTTCCTCCTCTACATGATCTTATACCAGAGCTCCCATTTATTTTCATCATACTTCACTATTTATAACCAAAATGGGTATGTATCCCCATATGGTTATCCCCATCTCCACATGGACCCACATCCTATTGGACATGCAAGATTATCATGAGTTTGTAGAGTGATTTTATCTTTGGTCCTGATTAACCTTAGTCATGAAGCTATTACCTTTAGATTGATAGTTTTCCAAAGAGTGTAACTCACTAGTTAAAAAATTCTAGTCGATTGGTTCTTCAAATCCCATTTCACAATCATTGAGGTCCATAGATACAAGGAAGATCCATTCTAACTCCTACATTTTCTCACAAATAGAACATTGGTCTTGGAGTTAACCCACCAGGTTGATGTAGTGGACTTAGTATATGACATGAGCTAGAATATGAGGGCCCTTTATGATGTCCCCTTTTCAATAGGGGTATTACTATAATGAAGAGGTCACAAGAGAATTTTATTATGCTCAAGTTGATAGATCTTGGTCTAGACCAAATCAATGATCAATGGAACTACATCTTGGCTAGCCACATAGCCACCCTAAAGGCTACTACCCCTTCATCCATGAGCCCTAGCCATACATTGAAGAGAAGAAGTTGATGATAGAGGATGATATAAAGCACTAAATGGATCTATCCAAGATCCCTTTAGACAATCAATAACTATGGGAGTCCTTCTATAAACCATTATAAGATTTTCATCCCATGAAGACCATGACCAAGGGAATAAGAGCATAACTCATCTAGAGAGGATATAAAAAGGAAAATATTGAAGCCTATTAGAAGTATAGGTGGGATATTATTAAAAGGGAGCTCAACTTTAAGGATCTAGACTCTGATTAGTAGTTTGAGAACCTCTAAGATGAACACCATGAAAAAGAAGCTCAAGTAGAAGAATATGTTTTAGTCAAAGAAGAGGAGGATGATACCCCGTCAGGGAAGGACAAGGAAGTTTTTGTGATTTAGAGGCCTACATCCTATCCCCATCCTCTTTATCTAGATTTAAAATAATATTTATAGGCCACTCCAAGGCAACCCATGGCTAGGACATCTCAGCCTAACTCTGAGATACAAGATTCCATCCCCCATCTTGAACCCAAATAGAATAAGGTACATTTTTTTCACTTATTATTAGTTCTTTAATTTGTCTTCACCTTCCACTAAGTCTACCATACTTATGCCATTTACCATATTGTAACCAATCACCTTGCTTTCACTAATTTTCACTTCTCCACCTTCATCCACCATAGTCACATCTATTATGTTGTAATCACCTACCACCCCTCTCTATGACCTCCCACATTTCTTGCCTTCCATATTGACCCTTTGCCCACTCACCCCTGGGGGAAAAATGTTTGTTGCTTCATAATAGTAGGTGACTATTCCTTTTGGGTTGACACAAGGATCTCCCTTCATGGGGGAAATGATTTAGTTATAGGAGTAATTACACAAAAGTTGGAGACTGTAATAAAAGATCAATAGGCCCAAGTGAAAAGAGAAAAATAAAAATGGCAAAGGCCTTGATGGTCCCTCATATGTGGTCATTCTTTGACCCCACATAATAATCTTTGATGATTACACACATGGCACCAAAAGTAATCAAGCCCCAAGAATAGATACAGCTAGAAGATTACTTGATACATACCATCAACCTTAACCTTAGCTATGATAGACCAAATGATGGGTTTGAATTGATGGAAGAAACCCAAAATTCCATCACCATAGACTATCTCAATATAGGATGTTAGTTGGAAAATAAAGAGTAAGAACTCACAAGAGTTAAATCTACCATCATTTACCTGAATGTTGAGACCAAGGCCAAAGATGTAGAACTCACAAGATGAGGTCTAACCTATAGAGCTACATCACAACTGAGAGCTTCCAATTATAAGCTAATCAAAGGGCCCATCTATGAATCCAAGTGTTATAGTTGAAGGCCAAAATTGATGGCTTGAAAAAGGAAAATTAGGTCACAAATAATAAGCTCCAAGAAAAATAATTGAAGCTCACACCGACCCATAAAAGTCTCTTAGACTTGACAAGTGCACAAAAATAGATGTATTAATAGATGTGACAAGAGTCCTTAACCAAGGACTAATAAATCCAATAGTTTAAGAATGACCTTACCACCCAGTCCCAAATTGTAGTTATCTTCCCCATGTTCCAAAACCTATACATTTCATATTGGAAGAAAATTAAGAATGTGGCCCCAAACTTGAAACTAGTGTTTGGGTTCATCACAGACTCACAACAACTGAGTGCATATGTGAGCACATATGTGTATCAGGTCCTTGCCTTTGTATCCCACAAATTTCAAGATTCATAACTCCTAGTCCAAAATTTGTATAGCATGATGGATGGGATGCTCTAGGTAGCAGGTGTGATTTAATAATTTGACTCAAGAGAGGATGATTAGTATCATGTTAGTTTCAAAATGAAAACAAAATGAATTAAATAGACTAACTAACATAACATCTCTAGGTCTAAACACTAGGGAGAACTTATTTAACAAAAATTAATAAAACACATAACTAAAATTCAAAATAAACCTTCTTTTATCTCCCTTGGATGCTCCAAAATGCTTGTTGTAGTGGCTTGCTCAGATTTTTGCTCATGAAGTCTTCATCAAAGGAGTCTTAGCTATCTCCTCTTCTCCTTGGCACCTTTGGATTTGGCTTGGATTAGCTTGGAATCAATTTGGAATGGTAACACTACTTGCTTGAAACTTTTGGAACCAATCTTGCATTATAAATCTGCACAAATTAAGCTTTGAAATGATGTTCATGGCCTCTCTATTTATAGATTCTTGAGAATGTCTAAAATCAACCTAAACCATCCATCCTGAGATTGAGATGTGTGGTTGAGGATTAATTCAATTTTTGGAATTAAGTTTATAATTATCCTCATCATGAAATTAGAAGAAGGGGAAATTAAGAGGCATGGAGGGAATCATGGAAGGCATCAATGAGACATGGAGGGTATGAATCTTGATATTTGTGGCATTTATGGCCTAGGGACGTCTTCCCAAGAAATGAGGTCACCTGATGATGTAGAAATTCAATATTCATTTTTGAAATAAATTATTTAACAAGTTTCCATGGAATTTTTTATTACACTCTAATTTGGTTTAATTATCTCTTAAGTATATTTAAGCACTTCATTCACAAATTACTCAAATTGATCAAAATGCCTTATTATTGTTACAAAATTCAACTAGATTGGAATTGGAAGGTAATGTTAGATGCATTGGATCTGTTATCCCATTTAGGATTTCATCAATAGAAACTAATAAAGGCACATGTCTTGTGTAGAATATTTGATAGGAAAGAGAAATCTAGAGCACTGAGGTGCAAAATTGGCATTTTGACTCGAAATGATTTGATCAAAGTTAGTTGGCCCATAAATTATATTGCCTCATTTAGGGATACCCTAGCCATAATTAGTAATTGAATATGTTAGTTTCACATCATTTAGTGTGTTTTAGTGTTTTTAGGCCAAATTGTGCATTTTGGGTGGAAATTAGCCAAAAACTTGATTGGAGGTTATTGGTGGCCAGATTTAGGTGTCTAAAGTAGGGGTGGTGGATAGAAGGTAGGTAGTGGTGAAGGTGAAAGAATTCTTGGGATATAATAAAGAATCATCAAAATATAAGGCATGTTTGAATGCCTTATAAAAAGTGGTTTGTGATATGAAGGGACATATTGAATAGTTGGTCCAATTGGGACTCCCTTCCCCATTCTTTATAGACAACATAGTCCTCTTAGCGGATAAGATAATAGAGTTACTAATCAAAAATAAAAATGACTAGACCATCTTTGTGTCTCTCATCAAGCACCAAGCATATCTAAAGTGGAGACCATTTATCATCCTCTTGCCCAGCTTGAGTTTCAAATATGGGTGGTAGTGGGAGGTTTGATTATCATCTCCTTCAAGGAGATAATTGATTTAGATAGAGCTTTTGAAGCTCCAAATAAAAAGACTCGATCTAAAGAAGAAGAGTGGATGCCTTTGAAGGTTGATCTTCAAAAGTTGTAATTTTGGTGGGCCTTGCCCATTTTATAGTTTTGCCTTGATTGGTTTGATAAATTAGATTTTTTGATTTCTATTTGTAGGTAGATTCCCTTTCAATTTGCCAAGAAATGTTGATTGTAATCCACAATTTATAGTATTTTTAGGTAGTCATCTTTTTGGTGTTAACATTTTCAATGAGTTTGGTGGTTTATGTATCATATTGATTTTTCTTTGGTTTCCCTTATTTATTTATGGCTAAGTCTTAGCTTTTTTTTGGTTCCATGTGGCACCCCAACTCTCATTATTCACAAAAAGGTTTCCAACTCACTAAAGATTAGTGCCATCTTGACATGTGTCATCAAAACACTCCTTAAGAAGGGAGTTTTTTTATAAACTAAATGATCATCATTAGATGATGAAGTAATGGGTGGGACCTATTGGCCAAATTTGGCCCATATACAAAGCTTCTATTTGGATATATCAACTAAGAAAATTTCTTGATTGACCAAATGATCAAATGACTTGAGCAAGTGAAGAAGAGAGACCGGACCATCATGGCATGTCATGTAGAAATGAATGTGTCAAATTGATTATGTATTTAATAAATTTCACTCATGAGGCCTCTTAGAGTGAAAATATTTCATGGACATGAAGTTCTTCATTCCTAGGATCATCCTTTGAAAATTTCATGTCTTGATGAGCTTGCTATCTCAAGATATAAGCCTTAAAATTAGACTTATAGATTAAAATGTGCATGTAAATTTCAAGCTTAACCCTTATAAAATAGTTTTTTGTATTCAAAAGTTCCCAAGAATTAATTTAGAGCTAATATATGTAAATATATCAAGAGTTAAGATAGGATATAATGGCGAGCATCAAATGATAAGGCAAGTGGGTCTAGGAAGATCAACGAATGACATGTAATCGTAAAAAGTAGATCTAATGGTGACATCAAACTTAAAAGGTTAGTGGACGCTATATAAAACTGAGAAGATACCAAGTTTCATGATTACATTAAACTGGAATAAGATCTATGGCTCACATTTATTCATAAAAAGAAAAATCAATAGTGTGAGCGAGGTCAAAAAGTCAAGGAGTTTAGATTAAGCAAGAGGCCACCATGTGGTGTAAGTGCATGAAATGTAAAACTGAATACAATATCTTGAGGATAAACATGTAATTTTCATGTGTCTTAATCTCAAATACAAATCAAAGATCAATGGTTGATGTTAAAAGTCAAATCCAAGAGAGTTTTGATGGAGGTCGATGAAGATATTTTTTACCTAGGCAAGAAAATGCATAAGAGATAAGTTTGAAGATGATCTAGGTTGAATTAGAATGAATATTTTATGGATTAAGCATCACCATTAGAGATCCATGAAGGCATAATAGGTTTTTTATACCTAATATAGACAAAAAAGTGGCAATTATTATCGAAGTGAGATCAAATAGTTCCTACAAACTTGTAGATTTTCATCAACATAATGATTATAGGAAAATAGATAAATTATATTTGTTGTCAAGTATAATAATACATATTCAAGGTGGATTATGTTTATATATAAAAAATATATGGAGTGTTTCATCTTCCAATATAGTCACAACTTTGACAAACATCCAGTAAAATAAGACATGAACATGGCTCTATCAGGATTAAAGATATGAGGATTTTGTCCTTATAATGAAAACAAGTGGAAGATGATGCAGAATCCCATGAAAAAAATTCTAGTGGCTAGAAAAATAAGTGGGAGAATTAATAGATTTTAAGGGTCTTTGAAGGTTTTCCTTCATAAATAGGATGATGACTCTCTACCTTTAGCAAATTCTTATCCTCTAGCATATTGTCCAACTAATCAAATGATTTAGGGGCTATTGGGACAAATAAAGGTTAACTTATAGATAGATAAATGGTTTTGATTTGATAAAAATAAGGTGAAATCTCATTTAATGATCTTAGATGGCATGCTCCCTTTCTTCTTCTCTTTTCCCTTTCTCTATATCACCCATTCTTTCTCATTTATAAAAGGATGCTCTTTTCTGGGAGTATCAGGGGACTCTCTAAGATATTTCAAAATATACTTATCTTGATTAGGCTAAAAACTATCAAGCATTTGTAAGAACTACATATTGATGCAATAATAGACTTCATTTACCTATCTATTGCCTTGGATCTATGTTGAGTGAGTTGTGCATGATGGCATAGTGAAAGAGAATCTTCCTCATCCATTATCCTCCTTTATAACATACTTTATGTTTTTTCCAATATATTTTAGGTTTGGACTAGTGTTCTACCTAAACCTAGTCCATGAAACACTTATGCAATCAGATGGTCTATGAGGTTGTGTTAAGTAGCATTATCTTGTGCTGATCTAATGTGAGTTCAAGCTTATGGGTGTCTCCTTTTTTTATTTGGTGCATCATCTAGTTAAGTTTATTAGGAGCCTTTCCCCCTTTTTTCCATGTATTAGATTAGTCTAGGTGATTGATCAAGAGGAAATCATTCTTCACCAGAGGTTCACCCCCATCACAGGTTACCCATAGCTTGGGGTTGTACCAATATTTTGAATTAGTCAGAGGGATCCTAAATAAATTTCTCTAAGGGTGCATATTAATTCCATAACAATTTTTAGCATGCCTAATGGGAATTATGACATTATTCATTGGTGAAGATTTTTGATGTTTTTTCATCCAATTAGCCTTTAGAGGCAAGTGTTTAAATATCAATAATGAATTTGAGTATTCATTAACTAGTTTAAGTAACCCAAGTGCCTAGTCATCATTATTTCATATGTATTATCACTTTTTTGATCAATGTGCTTATTCTCTACCTCAACATCCTTCATATTAGATCATAAATATTTATGGCTTCACCCAAGGTAGTTCTCAAGATTTAGTGCATTAGCCTTCTTAAGATCAAGATGTCCCTAGTCATTCCCCAAACTGATCCATTTCAAGTTGGAAGAAAATAATCTTAGTATATCAAAAGTACATGATAGACATTAATATAAAAAAGGGATATAATCAAGATATTCATAATCATATTATTCATGACATGAGAAATGCATTATAACCAATGAAGGAAGAATGGGCACTTATTAAAGGAGAAAATTAGAAAGACCTCTCAAGTGAGATAATGGATGTAATTAGTTACATTCAAAGCATTGAGGATAATCTAAGAAGCCTTAAAGAATAATAGGTCCAACTCAATAAGCCTTATGTATCTTCATACACACCACCTCAGCTCTCATATATGCCACCCATTCTTCCCTAAAAGACCACTCTAAATGACCCTTCAATTGTTCTAAGTTCTTCATGTGTTCCTTAAACCTTCCCTTCTTGGAATTAAATTGAAGAGAGCCTTTAAATAAATAAGGGGACTATTATGTAATAACCTATCAGTGAGACCCAAGATCCCATCCCTCCTTAAGATCCTTTTGTAGCTCATACTAGTCTTCTTGTGTTCCTTATCATCATGAAGCCACTAACCACCTTAAAGAGAAGTTGTTATAAGAGAATATAGATAGGCAAATCAAATATTTAGATATGAAGATGAGGAAATAGGAAGAGAGTCAAAATAAAAAAGAGGTAGCTACTTATTACACATTCCCCTCATGGAAGTCAATTCAGAAAGGTTTCCAAAAGGAAGAGGTGCTAGTTAATGCAACCCAAGCACCAATTCAAGAGCCCCCAAAGAGATCATTCAAATTCCCTAGTTGGAAGGATACTCTCATGATCTATAATAAATATGAAATTCTTCACCCTCCCACCATCTCCCTCTTGGATAAAGAACCTATTCTACAAAGGATAGAGGAGGAGCTTACAGTCACAAGTGAATTTGAAGAGGATAATGCAAGTATCTATGATGAGGAAATCATGATAAGAAGCCCACTTAATTAAAAAGGGGAAGAATCAAGTTTGGACCAACCTTCTTGGCATGGTTTTGACACTAATGAACTAAATACTAATGAGGAAAATCCTCAAGTTGAAATAGAGTAGACCTGGAATGGACTACTGAAGGTCTTCTACATAGATGAAGAAAAGGATTAGAATTAGGAACTAGAGGTTGGTTCACTTTAGGATGAGTTGTAAAATTAAGGTATCCCTAATAGATTGGGGCTAGAGGAAGGAAAATCATACCTTGAGCAAGAAAAATGTGTCATTTAAGGCCTTGGTTGGTCAAATCAACCTTCATTTGGAGCTAAAAAATAAGATGAAATCTTGAGTGATGTTGATGAAGAATACATCATGAGTGCTTAGGTAATGTAGTTTGATGAGCTACCACTTTATTTTATTAAGGAAGACCTTGAGGGTGAACAAATACTTTAATATGAGCATGTTCTTCAAGGAGACTATGATTTAATTTTGCCTAAAGATCATAAGTGAGGTAAAATATAATTTCTCAATGTTTGTATTGACAAGAGGATGTTCTATGAAGTACCTAACTTATTTGAAAGATAATAAGGAGGAGCCATCAATTGTTGTGATTAATTCAAAACAAAAACTTGAGCATCAAAAAGAGCCAAATCATCTTGCCTATCCACTCCAAGATGCTTATATGTCCAACCAATCAAATTAGGTAGGTGAGTTTGTTTTTATTCATATTCTTGAAGAAGTATATCACTAGTACATCAAATATTCACTCCTTATCCATATTTGGTTGGCTGCCCTCAAACATGTAAAACATGTTAGATTAGTTAAAAAGGGGAAACTATTTTGTACAAACAGTCAATGGTTTTGTATAGGTTCTATTATGATTGGTTAGTTTAGGGTGGGTAGATTTTATTCTTTCCTCTAAGTTCCTTTTGCACATTTCCTTTATTTTATGTGTTCCCATCATTAAGTTCCTACATGAATTTTCCTTTGTTATGTTCTTGTTTTCCTCTTTCCTTCAAGAGGAAGTTATCTAGAGTGGTAGCTTTAGATTATTTCATGTCAGATGAGAGTAAAGACTTGAGACTCCATGCCCAATGGATCAAAAAAGGTAACTATTCTAAGTTCTCAAGCATTACAAGCATGCTTCCTTATGAGTTGAAAAATATGTTATCCAAATTTGGACCACATACAAAGCTTTTATGTAGACATATTAGTTGAATAGAGTTTTTGATTGACCAAATGACTTGAGCAAGTGAAAAAGATAGACCAAACCATCATAGCACATCATGCAAAAATGAACGAGTCAGCTTGATTGTGTATTTAATAATTTTCACTTAGGAAGCCTCTTAGAACCAAAATATTGCATGTAAATTTATTTCTTCATGCCTATATCATCCTATACAAATTTCATGTCTTGATGAGCTTGCTATTTAAAAATATATTCCATTATAGTTAAACTTGTAGAGTAAAATGTGTATATATAAATCAAGCATAAGCCTCATAAAATAGTTGTTTGGATTCAAAATTTTCAAATAATGAATTTGGAGCTGACATATATCAAGATCTCAAGAGATAATATAGGATCTAATGGCCTGTGTCAACTGAAAAAGTTAGTGGGTCTAGCTAGATCAATTAATCATGTGCAATTTTTAAAAGTAGATCTAATGGCGAGCTCAAACTCAAAAGGTTAGAAGATACTAAAGACAAGAAAGAAACTAGAAATTTTCAAAACCATGTTAAACTAGTATAATATCTATGGCTCTCATTCATTCATATAGAAAAATATTAATGGTGCAAGTGAGGTTAAAAAGTCAATGAGCTTAGATTAAATGTGAGGCCACCACATGGCATAATCATGTGAAACTAATGGATTGAATGTAGGATATTGAGGATAAATGCATAATTACCAAGTTTCTTAATCTCAAATGTGGATCACATATTGATGGCTAATGTTAAAATTCAAAGCCAAGAGACTTCTGGAAGAGGTCGATGAAGCCATTTTTGACTTAGGTAAGCAAACACATAAGAGCCAAATTTGAAAATTATCCAGGTTGAACTAGAATGAATATTTAAAGGATTGTGCATCACCATTAGATCTCCATGGAGGTATAATAGGTATTTTAGACCTAATATAGATAAAAGGGTGGTAACTATTATCGAAGTGAGATCAAATAGTTCTTGGTAGCCTATTGATTTTCATAAACATAATGACTATAGGAAAACCAATAAATTAGATTGGTTTTTAAATATAGTAAATACATATTCAAGATGGATTATGTATAAATATAAAAAATATATGGAGGATTGTCTCATCTTCTAATATAGTAACAACTTTGATAAATAGTCATTGAAAGTAGACATGATCATGGATCTATCAAGACAAAAGATATGAGGATTTTGTCCTTATAATGAAATCAAGTGGAAGACAATATAGAATCCTATGATGAATATTTGGTGGTTATAAAAATTAGTTGGAGCATTAATATATTTTTAGATCATGACTCACCACCTTTGACAAATTATTATCCTCTAGTGTATTACCCAACCAATGAGAATATTAGGGGGCTATTGGGATAAATAAAAATTAACTTAAAAATGGAGAACTAGTGCTGATTTGATTAAAATAAGGTGACAACTCATTTAATGATCTCGAATGGCATGCTCCCTCTCTTCCTCTCTTCTCCCTTTCTCTATATCACCCATTATTTTTCATTTGTAAAAGGATGCTCCTTTTTGGTAGTATCAAGGGACTCTATGAGATATTTCAAAATATGCTCATCTTGATTAGGCTAAACCCTATCAATCATTTATAAGCACTACCTTTTGATGCAATAATATACTTTCTTTACCTATATATTGCCTTAGATATGTGTTGAGTGAGTTATGTATGATGGTATAGTGAAGGATAATCTAACTCATCCATTATCCTCCTTTTTGAACTCTTTTAGGGTGATTTCAAGCTATTATTGGTCTAGATTAGTGTTTTTCCTAAACCTAGTCCATGAAACACTTATACAATCAACTGGTCTATGAGTTTGTGTGAGCTATCATTGTCTTGTGCTAATCTAGTGTGGGTTAAAGCTTATGGGAGTATCCCTTTTTTATTTGGTGCATCACCTGTTTAATTTCCTTAGGAGACCTTTCCCCCTTCCTAACCCTTTTCCCTATAGTAGCATTAGTTTAGGTGATTCATCAAGAGGAAGTCAACTTTTTCTATAGGTTCACCCCCATCATAGGTTATCCATAGCCTATGGTTATCCCAATATTATGGTTTAGTTAAATGGATCCTAAAGAAATCTCTCCAAAGGTGTAGATTAATGCCATAACATGACCCACTGTGTAGTTATACTGAAGAGGAAGTAAACCTTCTATGTGGTACCCCTATGCTCATTCTTTGTAGAAGATTTTTGATCTTCTGCAAGAGTAGTTATAACTTGCCATGTGCCATCATGATGATCCTCAAGAGAAAAGGTTTCTTTTGTCAGAGACATAAATTATGTTATTGGCCAATGAGCTTAGAAATGGGACCCACTATATAGTTATGATGAAAAGGAAATTAATCTTCCACATGGTGTCATGACTCTTATGTAATGTAGGTTTCTTCTTGTTAGAGCTTCAAGTGATGCCATTAGTTGAGGAAAGTGTGCCCTATTTCCAATAATAATTCTAGAGGTAGTTCCAAGGGAGACACACATCACCGTAATGATTCTTTAAAGCATCATGGGGATCATAAGGCATAAAAAATTTAAATATATATAGGATTTTGAAGACCAAATACACTCATGAGACAAACTCCCACTTTAGTTGCAACAACCTCATCATGACCATGAGTGCTAGATTCTAGGTGTTGTTTCTTCATAGGGCCACTCTACCTATATATTATGGGCTTCATTATTTTGTAGAGGGAGTTGTTTAATATTTATGTTTTTAGAAATATTATTAGAGATCATCCATTATAATATTTTAGTTTATGAATATAAATAGTACCAATTATTTTCCATTTCAAGTCCTTAGCAGGTGCCCCTTGTGGAAGGGATTGAATATTTTTATGCTAGGTGTTCTATGTCAATTTGTGTGGAATTAATTGATATCTATGCTTTATGTTCTCTAATTATATAATATTGTCTTTAATTCATGTTGTAGGATTTAAATCATGCATGCTCTTTTAAATTATCTGTAATGTTTTAAGGGTTCAAGTTATTTTATGTAATACTAGTAATAAGTACATCAAGAATTTTGGTGCATCACCTTAGTTTATTTTAGTTTTATTTACATGTTTCTTCTTGACCTTTTCATCCCAAATTAATTCAAATATCTATATTATAAAATACCAAAGGTCATTTCACAAACTACAAATTTATTCTTACGTCTGTAAAGCTTCCCATAGGGCATTATTTGCTAAGATTGAAAATTTTAAGCATTAACACTACCCAAAATCAAATTATATGAGATATCTCAATCTAGAACATGGAAAAGGGTGTCATGAGTTAAAAGACTAATGAAAATAAAAATTTTGATGGTTCCTTATGATTCTCATTCTTCATTGTCATAGGCCTTAATGGTAATGGTCTATGGCTAAAGGTCGGTCACTATATAGCCTAGATGTTTAATCAAATTTAGAGACACAATATTAGGGTTTGATCCATTATATATGAGGACATGTTTAAATTTATATCATGTTATCACAACCTAAATTTACAATAGGTTATTATGTAGAGGGCCTCGGGATGACATATTAGTTTGTCTAAAGTTAATTATTGACCTAAGGCTAGGTGTCCATCCAAAGCTTGAAATTTGTCTAGCGTAATACCATTGGATACTTGGTATTGGCTCAAGAGTTTAGTAAGGATATTTTTGTGGATGGTAGATGTGCATAACAAATATAGAATAGAGATTTAGGTGGGAATATTTTAGAGTTGTTCCACAATATCATATGTTTTATCCTTAACAACAGTAATTGGATTACTTTTAGCCAATATAGTGGGTTTGATAGACTCATTGGGAAGAGGTTGAAGGATTAGGATTGTGAATTTAAACCACCAAGTTGTGATTTCACAATATAGATTAGGTAAAGGACTATTATAACTAGAAAAATATGGATATGGGCTATAAATGGTAATTCTTGATCACCAGTGTGCTTAGCTACAATCACTGATCAAGGAAGGGTTATCAACATAAAGACTTGAGATGGTAATCCTTTGTTATTATTGAATTTATATTTAGTCACAAGTCAAAGAAGGATTACTAATTTTGGGAGGTTGATAGGTATTATTAGGTAACGGTATTGATTTATTGATATTTAGTTGAGGATTAATGGTAATGGTGGATACATGACCACACTCAATATGACATACAACTTTATTATAGTCATGTGCAATTACATGATAGGTATATTTGTTATTTGGGTCATTTTATCCTTAGTTTTATCTATTTTATGGTTGATGTTTTTTTCTATTATTAGTATTATTTTTGTTATGGTGGTGGTAGTCTTCATTTTTATTATTGTTGATTAGTATTGTTATGTTGTGGAAAAGTATTTTGGTAGGTATCCAAGTTTTGATTGGAAGTAGATTCTCTACTATCCAATTAGATATCCACATTTTCTAGCATATTCTCAATGAGGTGATTCAACTACACATAATAGTGTATATAATTTCCATGAACATGATTGTATTTTCAAAATTCATATTCTTTATACCAATCAGGATAAGGTAATCCTTCAAGGAAGTGTTTTAGAATTATCTAACTAATCATATTGTCTATGGATAATTTGAAAAAAAATACTTCAATAGGCTCACCAAGGTCACTAAATACTATATCATTGGGTATTCTTCTTGGAGGAGGGGTTTGTAAAGGTGTTGGCTATAGCATTTGAGAAGTTGGCTTGGGCTGAGGCATACATTATATTTGCTAAATAGTCTTCATTTATGGAATAAGCTGAGCAGATGATGTTTTGACCTTTTGAATATGATACAACTCAATGACTCCATTATTGGAAACATTCTTTTTGTATTTTTATGGCTTAGGTTTTTCATAGATATTATCCTGAGTTAGTGTAGATATTTACATTTAGACTAGGTTAGGGTTCTAACTTGGGTCTAAATTTTGGTTTTGGCTCTGGTTTTGGTTTTAAAAAGATCATTTGACAATCCATTTATTAATAAGGGACTTTTTAATCTATACACAGTTATCAATGATCTCCTTGAATGTGTGATCATAATGAAGATCTAAGTGAGAAGATATTTCATAGTGAATTTTTTTTGTAAACATAGCTACCAATTATTTATCTAGTAAATTATGGGTGAAGTAACCAATAAGTGCTCTCCACTACTATAAGGAACTCATAAATCTCTCACCAACCTTTTACTTGGCCTGATTTAAATTAACTACCAAAATCTCATACTCAAAATTTTAGGAGAAATGTTTTACATACTTATATGAAAGATCATCAAAATCATATTCCAAAGTCTTTAACAATTTAAGAAGCCACTCTAAGGCCTATCTAGCTAGAATTTGGAAAAAAAAGAAGTAGGTAGATGCAACTATATGCCAATAGCTAGAAAGAGACAAAAAATCATATTAAATTCTCTTGAGGGTCTCCTTTATATTTGTATTTGTCAAATTTTGATGGCTCATAACCTAGAGGAAATGGTATCTAGAGGTATTCCATGTTAAATGGATATGGTCACATGTCATCTAATTTGAACTTCTTGGTCTACTTTCCTATCTAAATAGTTGTAATTACATAATTCATTTATAACATTTTTTGGGAAAAAAATATAGATGATATAATTGGTTTTGGTTATGGTTGGGTGATTAAAGGTGGATTACCTTGATTGGGGTACAATAGAGGAAAGGATTATCATAGAAATTTGGTTGGATAGACTAATCAACTAGGAATATGCATCTATGTATTGCGATTAGGTTGTTGGTATAATATGCATTTTTGGTAAATATTTTGGTTAGGATTTAGAATATCACTTTGAGTTAGAGGTAATTTTGGTTGTGATGGAAGTAAATGGATTTTTGGAAAGTATTGTTCTTGTTAAATTTGATTAGGAACTTGCTATCAACTAGTCAAACTTGCTTGTATAAATGGTGCCTATTTTTAATTAAATCCCTACCTTTGAATATGTGTCACATGTTAGATAAAAGGAAATTATTTCCTAATATGTATTTGTGGTAAGTTATCACCTCTTTATTGAGAAAACACCTATTATGAATTAGGAACTTGTTGGGTACTTGAAATCTATCAATGAAAAATAGGAATGTGTTTTCAATTAGACAACATATGTGATGAAATCACCATTTATTATGGTGGTACATTGGTCTATTTTTATTGTTGTATAATATTAACTTCCACTTGTTGAGGTAGTGTAATATTCACCACTTATTGGGGTGGAGTATTGGGTTATGCCTATATACTTACCCCCTATTGTAATATGTTTGAAGGGGCATCTAGTTTAGGAATGGGAGTAACTTACTATAGTTAGGAAATAGGCATGCCCACCCCTTATTATTTCAAACCATTCATATTATTATTAAGAGGTACATATTGTTGTTAATTATTTTGTGGTACATCCAACCCACCTTGGTCTAAATTGGGATGCACTTGTGTTTTATCCACTAGGTTTTGGACATGGTCTTGAGTAGAGTCCATAATCACTTCATCAATGAATAGGGCATTGAAAATGTTTCCAACGAGAGTAATTTAGGAAAATGGGTCTATATTTAGGCTAGTATAACCCAATGAATCATCTTGCACTCTTATTCAAGGAACTAGCTCTATAAGCATGGTATTCCAAATTGCCATAACATTGAAATTACATGCTAGATTAAGATATGTTTGATATGATTGTTACATTTACATGAATTAGTATACCATAATGCCCTTTCCATTTTCAATAACATTAGTATCTTGGTTTTGCATTGGCATGAGTGCCTGATGGTAACTAGTATATGCTTATTTAATGGGTTTTGATTTGAGGTATGTTATTAGGCACTCTAACTAGACTAGGTAGACTTTCATGGGCAAAGTTTGTTGGAAACTTTTTTCCTACCTCTATGGCCTTAAAAAAATATCATCCCTATTCTTGATAAAGTGATGATTGAATAAGTATAGTTCATAACTTATCATCATGGTTATGTATTAGGGCTACTATTATACTTATTCAATAATGAGTAGCACATTAGCAAGATAATGAGCCATTTTTTTCTCAATCTTATCCTAGATAAAGAGCTATACTAACCAAGTACTATTTTAATGTGTATTTCCCTTATTATACATATCAAGTAGTGTAAGGGGGATATGGATCCATCTCACAAACTATGTTATCACCATATAGGTCTTTAACAAAGGGTTCATTCATGACTACGCTTTTGTAATATAGATTGTACATGGTCCCACTATGTGTGTAGTGAGACATATCTAAACCTATGACTAACATATCATGGATAAAAGGTTAACACTCAAAAAAATTTCTCAATATAATCTATAAGATTGGTCGATGCTTGAAAACATCTTGAAACCTAGTCTAGATAGAAAACTTGATTTATTGTTATAAATGTTTTAAACTTGGCCTATAATGGAGATATTATTGAAAAATAACAATTAAAACTTTGTCCAAAATACCTCTAACACTCTAAGGTCATTTAAATAAATGATCAATAAAAGGCAAATTTGAGTCATGGTCTTAGAAACATGTTTGGAACAAATCTAAACTAGGTCTAATAAGAAAACAAAAACTGTTAGGTATTTTGTCAATCATCATAAAGATAAACTAAAATAACATGATATAAATGTAAAGTGTGAAAATAAATGTTGGGTATTTAATCAAAAGGACTAAATATAGACTTGAAAATTCATGAACTAGATCTAAAAAATTAAATACAATGCTAGGCTTTGGTTAAAAAGAACAAAGCTAGACTTGGACAAAAAATGGTCAAGGCAAAAACATAAAAATAAATCTAACTCTAACAAAAATATTTTGAAACACATGACTAAATTTTGGAACATGTATTTTAAAACAAGCTTGATGTTGACATAAAGCACTCACTCTAGGCACACACATATAACTATTTTGGAAAATTAATCTCAAGTATTCAAATTAAGAGTAATGAGTAAAGCATTCAAGCCCAAGTGATAATAAAGGATAAAATGTAAACTAACCATGCTTAGAGATATTATTAAAAAATTATTGTAAACCTTAGTTTGAGGTGACAAATCAGCTTGAGGTACCAAAAAATAAACCATGTCCTAGATCTAGTAAATGGTCTTTTTAAACCAACTAGAAGTCAATCCAAGTTGCACAATCCAAATATAAAAGATAAATCACCAAAGCCCCCAAATTAGATAAGAATTTGACATAAACCAATCAGATTGAAAATTATCTTTGAAAGATAAACTTAAGCTTGGTATAAAAAGACTTGATTGGCAAATGGACAATGGCCTAGACTCAAATGGGTAGCATAATTATGCATTTTCAAAAAATAATGGTACATGTGGTTTTGAACTTGGTTTTTTGAAACAAGGAAAATGACTTGAAATAAAATTGGTAGCATAACAATGCTATTTTGAACAAGTTTCCAAAGTATGGTTTCAAAAACTCAATCTAAGGAAAAGATTTTGGAGTGATTTAGACAGTGTAACACTTCTTGAATCAAAGAGGTGTACACAACATGTGTTTTATTTAAAATTTTTTGGAATTTGTTTTGATGTGGTTTTGACATAAAATAAATTTTACACCAAAAATAAATGTAAGTAAAAATAATAAGAGAAGCACCTAAGTGCACATCCTACCTAAAAATTAACAACGTGTGCATAGGATTTGCCAAAGTTTCTAATGATATACCAATGCTAAAAAGGAATTAAATGTAAAAAAAAGTTAAGAGAACATGTAGGTAGATTATTTTAATCCCCCCTCAATCTCTCAATAATTTATATGTGGAAATAAACTTGGAGTGACAATGTAATTAACATTTGGTAGGATGTTTCATGGTAAGTGGGGCTTTGCCGAGAATCTACAATTTTTGAAATGATACAAATAGTCCCAAGTGTGGCTAAAACTAGGGTAAAACATGTAAATTAGATTTAAAATCACTATCTTATTATGAAAGGGTCTATTCCCTTACATAACAACTTTAGATGTGAATTGTTTAGTGAAGTACAATGCCTAGCATGAACTAATATGGGTATTCATTAGAATTATCAGGCTAACCACTAATACATTGTTCAATTCTAGTATGCATACCTAATTTGTATACCCAATAATATATTGGCATTGAAATGATGTTAGGAGTTGAAACCCTGGGTCAACACCCTCTTAGAGAACCCATGAGGAGGATATGAACTCCTGCTCATAAGCCAATGCATAAAAATAAAAAATGAAAAAGGAAAAACTTTAGGGTCATTTTCGAGTTACCCAAGTCACTTGGAGATTTGGGAGAGTATACATGACTTTTATTTACTTATACAACTCAACCAAGAAATAAAAAATGACATGTTTTTATCACCTAAGTACCCTAAAGGGGAAAGGTGGGGAGCATACATCTGAATTTTTGAAAAAAATAAACTAAAATAGGAGAAGAAACTAAGAAATTTTGAAAAAAAAATTTGAAATGCCCTTGATAGCTCTACATTAAGATGTTTGTTATTTTTAAGATTTAATCAAATGTGGATGAATTTAAGCCTTTTTTTTAAAAAATTTGAATTTGTACAATAAAAAATTATTTTAAAACACTTAAACTTCCTTTTTATTGGCTCAATTATCTGTAAACAAAGTTAGTCATTTCATTTGCATGACTTAACTTACAAAAAAAGAACAAAATTTTAACTTTTCAAGATCTTGGTTTTTTTCTCTCAGATAAATCATCACCAATTACTATGAATATAGGATTGTAATAAGGGGATATTAGTATGGTGTTAGTGAATGAAATCAAAACACAAACAAAACACACTAATGATAACACCTTAAGACTATGTCAAGGGGGGATCATAATTAAAAACTAAATGAGAAACACAATTATAATGCAAAATACAAAGAAATCCTTCACCTTCCTTTGATGATCCAAATAGCTTGTTAAAATGGCTTGCTCAGCTAGTGTTAAATGAGTCCTCATCAAAGGAATTGTTTGGCTCCTTTTCTCCTTGGCACCAATGGCTTTGTGATGTATTTATATTGGATCAATAATTAGGCATGATAACATTACATCAATGGCTTGAGAGGGATTTTTATCATTCTAAATTTATAGCAAAAGATATTTTTTATTCAATAGGTAAGACCTCCTATTTATAGATTTTACAAAATGATCAGAATGAACCTGAACCATCCATCTCAAGATAAATATGTGTGGCTAAGGATCTACTCAAATTCTGAGACCAAATTCAATAAATTCCCTCATAAATATTTGGGATAGAGAGGCATTAAACAGGCATCTGATGGTTTAATGAGGCATGGGAGGGCTTAATTAGATATTTTATACATTTATGGCCTAGAGATGTCTTCCCAAGAAATGATGTCACTTGATGATGTAGAAACTCATAATTAATTTCCAAAAATAAATATTTAAAAAGCTCCATGGAAATCTTAATTTGGCTAATGAATGAAATTAATTATCTTTAAGAATGATTTATCAATTTTGGTACAAATCTTGGCCATTAGTGCACAAATTAATCAAATTGGTTAGAATGTCATATTATTGGCTTGAAATTTGACTAGATTAGAATTAGGATGCAATGTTATATGCATTAGAACCATTATCCCATTTAGGATGTTTCCAACACAATAAAAAATGCATGTGTCTCATGCAATAAATTTAGTAGAAAAGAGCAATCTAAATCACCTAGGTGCAAAAATGTCATTTTGAATCAAAATGATCTAATCAAAGTTAATTATCTCATAAAATGCATTGCCCCATTTAGGGATATATTGGCCAAACTCAGCACTTGTATATTATAGGTTCACCTCATTTAGCATGTTTTTGTGTTTTTAGCCCAAATTGTGCATTTTGATATGAATTGGTCAAAAGCCTAGTTGGAGGTCATTGGTGGCCAATTTTAGGTGTCTACAATTTGCCTCTATTTGGGAAGGCATTACAAGCTATAAGAATAAAAATATCTTCTCAAATAATGAGAAATGGCCTATATGCCAAAAAAAAGACGATGATTGAATAAAAACACTCCAAATGGTGCTTGAAAAGTCTATGATGATACCCTCTCAAGGGAGTGGCCATCACATATGTAGATGGGTAGTCCCTAAAAAATAAGCAAGAAGAAAGGTGGGATTAACTTGTGGTTAAGAGTAATCCAAATGAGAAATGCTTACATGCATTGATTTAAAAAGGATACCAATTTTCCCAATGGTGGTTAAAATTAGGAATAAAATTTGAAATAATGATTTGCCCATAGGTGGTTATAATCATTAAGATGACATGGATTGGATAAAGATGATGTTTGATATAGTTGTATGCCAAGAAGGGATGATTAACAAGCATAACTCAAGGATATAACATAGAATATGAATTAAAGATGATCAGGTGCAAACATATATGCGATGGTATGACTCAATAATCCACAAATAACCAAGCATACAAGGATTCGTGATGAAAGGCATGGATAGAAGAATAAATATTGATCAATAGAAATGATTTAGTTTTACCTAATAATGTGGAGATACTCATCCTTATTAGAAATAATATAACTATAATGGTCAATGGGTTAATTTAATCAAGATAGGATGGGAGGATTTTTCCAAGGTACCAAGGAAAAAATTCTATAGCTCCATTGATTTTAGACCTTCTTACAACTAATTTTTGTTATATCATGTGACATTAAGCATCATGATAGAACACCATAAGGACTTGGTTGAAATATTCATAAGGACTAACTCTTATGATCTAATAAACAATTGAAAATAATGCACCATTGATAAAATCCATGATCATGATGTTAATATATGAATATATATAGATTCAAGTATATATGCACAAGGAATCACCCAATGGACACACATAGACTAAATCAAGTCAATAGTGTTAAAACCAAAAAAAAAGGAAAGTAGATAAATAAGCAAAGAAACACACAAAAACACACAAATAGATTTTAAAAAAAACTTGAAATAAACAAACAAATAGAAAACTTGAAAAGAAAATCAAAAGAAAATACTAACAATGATCATGCCCTAGTAGGGTGAAGAGAGGATAACTAACTAGGCTTGGATAGGATAAATGTTTCTATATTTTTGAACTATTTGAAATGTTTTTTGGAATTTTGAGGTATCTTAACTTGTTAGAGCATGACAAGATACCTATGCACAAAAAAATGAGAGCATTTGGTTTAGATTGCTCACAAAATGGTGAGAGTACATGAAAAGGGGGACTAAGGTGACCTCAACATGAATTGAGCATAGTTTACATAGTCTTGAGATGACCTCAAGTCATAGTAATTATATCCACACAAAAGGTGGGGAGAAAATGACTAGGTTACAACAAGTTCTCAAATCTTTCACTTCAATGATAAGTCAAATGAAAAAACATTGGTAAGGTGATGTGGTAATGTATGATAAACAAATGTTGCCCCTATTTTGCCCATAGGTAGTTATAAATATGATATAATGGAATAGATCAATGATGATAATTTTCCCATAGGTGGTTATAATTAGTATCAAGACTAGTGAGACATTTATTTTCCCTATCAAGTGATATAATCAGGCTCACATAAACAAAATTAATATAGGATGAAAAATGAAATAATCCTTGCTAGATCAACTATCACATTAATTTCATAGACTATCATTGTAAACACATATTTTATTGATAATTTAAACTTGATTATAATCCCGTCACAAAAAGTACATGAAGAACCAAAGTAACCAATATCAACATAGGATTGGATAGGATGACTAAAAATAGGTTTCATTCTAGACAGGAATGATATGGTAAAATGGAATGGTCTTGCTTAGGATAATGGTGTGTTTTGATAGATTAGATAAAATGGTAAGAGGGTTTCCATTAATTAAGAAGTTTATTATATAGGAAATGTGATAATGGAAAATGGATATGGAAAATTAAATGGTATGGTACATGTTTCTGGCCTAGGTGATTGTTGGTTTTTTATGTGTTTAGCCTTGGTATGGTAAAATGGCATATGATTTTATTTTTCCTAATGAAGTGGAGATGTATATCCTAGTCATAAAATATACAAATATATTCATCAATCAAGTTAATTTCTACCCCACACATCATCTAAATAGCTACTCTGTCAAGAACTAACTATAGATTTGGATGCCGAGAATGTTGTTCTAATCTTCATTGGTCATTAATTTAGTTTCATTTAAGTATCAAGATAAGGTATCTTTGTATAATTTATAAAGGAAAGTGCATCCATGTGTGGTAAATAGGGATAAATTTTGGATGATAGGTTTGATTTGGTGATGTAATGGTGGCTGATAATGTAATTTGGAATGGTTGGAAAATAAATGAAGATTAAGACTTTCAATCAAATGTAATGTTACTGATGTTGGATTTGAGATAACCTTGGATGTGGTGGGGCTAAAGACCTCTAAAGATGATCTTGATAGGACCACTATATTTTTATATTATTTGATCTTGAGAGTAGTTACCATCTAATTAGGTTGTATATTGGAAGCTATTTTGATTTGATCTTGAATAATGTCTTCATTAAGTAGTGAATAACTTCTGTGCTTAGATATTAGTTCATCGATGAGATTTTCACCAATGAAGCTATCTTGATTGTCTAAGAAGGTTTCACTAATGAAGGTTGGCTTATGACTTTGATTTTTTTGTAGCACTTCTAAAAACAATTTAGTAGAATATGTTGAGTTTGAACTTGATTATCCCCTAATTCATCTAGAAAGGTTTCACTAGGAGAGTTTTCTTTTGCTACATGAATGTGGTTTTGTCCTCCTTGCTCTTCTTTAATTACTATGTCTCCATGGATGTATTTTAATAAGGTGTGATTATGTCAATCCTAATCAACACTTGCAATAGATGGAATGTTAATGATATGTCTATGTTCATTGGTGGTAATGACATGTGGAATGGTAATCGAATGAGGAGAGGCTGCATAATCCTCATAGAAGATACTAAGAGAGCTTGTGTTGATGTTAAAGTAATTGTTGTCACTTGAAATTTCACCCCTTAAGGAGATGTTAAGTCACTCCTCATTCAAGTGGCACAATATGACCACCTCAGGGCTATGGGTGACCGAAATTTAAGGTGGATCTCTATATTAGGGCTAATTCCCATGATGTATCACTATAGATTAAACTTACTACTAAATTTTGGGGGGTGAAAATGGAGAAGGATAATTGAAAATAAATCTACTTTAGGGGAGGTGATAAACCAAATAGATGGTATAATCACACCATTTACAATGCACTTGAAACCAAAAATAATGGCACACATACACTTCATTCAATTAAACATTCCTCTTCTACATCAATGTTTCAATCATGGGGTCTTAGAGAGAGTCTAGGCTAGGAGGACCTAGACAATAGGCCTTCTAGAAACACTAATGAATAAGCTACTCACTATACTTGCAATCCATATTAGACACTTATTGTTGACATGCAAAAGAAATATTTCAATCCACATAAGGCACTAGAAAGAGTAACATGTGAAGGTAAGAAAAATACACTTACATAAGACCAACAACCATAACATACACTTAGTGAAATATTGAATGAGATAAAAAAACATTATTTATTAGTTGAAGGCAAAAATTTGGTAGGGCGTCACCATACCCAAGTGGAGATATTCATACAATAACCAAAAAGGCTAGTATTTATAGCAATTGTGAGTAGAGAGAGAAAATTAAGCTTAAGAGTCAATAAGACACTTTTCAATCAAGGAGTTATAATAGTCATAGAATCAAGCATGATACAAGTCCTATAAGGAAAATATGGATAAACATCTCCCAAGTCATCAAACTTCTCCATGTGTGGCACATATTCTCTTTTGCTTACACATGAAATTGCCCTCATGATTTTCCTTCACAAAACTATCTCACCACTAAATAGGGTCAAGTATAATGATTAATATAATGGGGAGGGGTAAATAAAAATCCATTACATGTATTGGATTAGTCTCTAATCATCCATATTATTCTTTCTATGAGTAATCATCCCTAATACTCATAAATAACTCCTTCCCATGCATCTCTCACATTTGGCATTAAAAATCCTTCCAATTTTATAGTATGATCCATGCACAAGGAGGAATGACACTTGTAAAGAGTTTCCAAGTCATTAGGTTCATGAATTAAGCCTTAAAAGGCTTCTCAATTGCATTTTTCATATTTTTCACTAAGTGTTCACTATCTACTCACTAGACTAGATGAGATGAAGAAGGTATAAGACACACTTAGGAGATTATAAACCATAATAAATGATCATGGATACTTATAAAAATTCTCATACAATCTACCAAAATTTATTTCATCCTTTTAAACTGTTCCACACTTATAAAACACATAAATCTATCAAAGAAATCTATATTTTACCTCTTTTGTATAGTGTAGTACATATAAATTACATGGAACAAGAACTTAGGGAGTAATATATATATATACAAGTTGGTTTCATGGTTTATTTATCCCATTTGGATGCTCCATTTTCAATATCTCCTCCATCAGGTCCTTAGAGAGGGTTTGTGAGGGTTTTAGAGAGGTGTTTGGTCTTAACATTCATTCATAAAGGATACACATTATAATTATATCACAATTACACTAAAGGATCCATAATGACCCTATATAATATCCTCAAATGCCTTGACTCTCCATGTAAATCATCATGGGAGATACACGCATTTTAAATTGGCCATTTGAATCAATTCTAAGCATTTTGCATGGTATGGGTGCCTTTAAGCCCAAAAATGGATTTTTATGAGTTTCCCTATATAATTAAGGCTTAAAAACTTATATACATATACAAAATACTTTATTCCATCATCATAATATCTCATTAAGAGATAAAAATGAAATTCCCCCCTTTCGAAACTAGGCCTAGACCTTGTTCAATAGGTTTGTCTACACTTTTGATCAAAATGACTCTTGTTGACACTTTAAATGAATTTAAATAGTTTTAAAACATCATTTATACCCTCATGAACATGATAAAAACCATTATAATTCTTTTCAAAGGATTAAATTGGAAGTAACCTCTCATTTAGGATTATGTTTGCACCTTGCCTAACTACCCTACCTGCAAACCTTGTTGCCTAAGGTAGCCTGTTTGGTTTCAAGCCTCCTAGATTGGATTTAAATGTTTTATTATGTGTTTAAAAACTTAAAAAACAATATTTAAATGTTTCCTTGGCTTCTATTCATCCTCTTACCCATTTCCAAAATTTGTACGGTTTTGTGCAAAGGGAAAGTGTTTTACCTCTGAGACAAAATAGAGAGGTATTACCTTGATTTTTAAACTAAAAAAAAAGTATTTTAGGGTGTTATTAAAGTTAAAAGTATTATATTTACCAATTTTCAGTTCTTTACTTCATTATTTTTCCATTCAAATCCATAAATTTCCAAATTTGAGTTTGCATAGGCAAACTATTTAGGGCTATCAAATATTGACTATGTTTGCTTTCTTAAACTCCCATTTTTTACATGAATATAAATGTAGAAAGGATTTTTATGTTGGTATATAAATTTTATAGTATCTATAAATCAAATTTAACACCTTTATCATTTAATGACCTTACATGCTCTTTGGATTTCTAAGACTACGTTCACAAAACATTGATTATAGACCTCTTGATAGACCCTTGTAAGTGGCATTCTTAGCCTTAAATTATCCTAGATTTGGTGTTAAAATATCTTGCATGAATCATGATAAATATTTATCCTCTTTATTTAACTTAATCTTAATTTACTATTCAAGACATAGCTTGATCTAATCATGATTGTGATTGAGACATCCTTGTCTAAATCCTTACATGTAGGTGTTTATGTAAGCATATTTATATTACTTAGACCTAGTATATATGTTTAATAACCTAATCCTTGAATCCTTGAGGTGAAACAATGAATTTTTACCTTATTAATCACCTTTAATTCCCCTTAACACAATTAAGACATCAAATCCCACTATTTTCTTGTTTGGTTGTAGATGGATTGAGACACCTTATTTATTGACCTATAGGTGTACTTGTATGCTTTTAGACTTTGTATTAGGTGAGTTAAGGTTTTTATAAAATCCTCTTGGTAAAAAAATAATTTATTATATTATATTTCTCCAATAATAACCCTAGACACCAATCATGCATCAAATCTATAGGTCATTATCAACTTACCATGCCTATAGGTTATAACTTTCCAAGCCTGTGTACAAAATGGGAAAGTGTATAGAAAGCAAAAATAACACTATCATCTTATCCTTGATGATCCTTCTAGGATATATATGAATTTTAAATAATTTTAAATCATATAAACATATCATTAATTTTATTTTCATCCTTGTTCAGTAAGGTCTCCTTTTGAGCCTAAGACTGTATATATCACTATTTGCTCATAATGTACAAAAGTGGTTTTTAAAACTCTTCAATGGTTATTTTCCATTCATTCTTTGTTCTTAAAACTTTGTACAAGTGTAGTATTATGATAGGGATATGAAATAACCCACTTATATGTTTTGAGGATCTTTCTAAACATGCTTTGTATCATCTTTAAAAAACTCTTAGGCCTTTGTTTTGGCTTTTTTGGGAAAATAGGCTTGAAATCACAGTCAACACTTTTTGATGATGACCTTCAACTTTTATTGGCAACCCATCACTTAATGAGGTCTATCATGCCTTCACCCCATCATATGACATCAAGTGGGATTCATTTTATGATTCAAAGCTCCAAAATGACCATTTCAACCTCTGTCAAGACCATTTATAGGTGGCTAGCAGGGAACAAGTATGGTATTGTAAGGAAAATGCATGATTTTTTGCTCCATATTTTTACCTTGATCATTATATTCACCTTTATAATTCAAAACATCTAAAACAATATTCAATTTTTTCATCTTAACATGGAAAAATTCCTTCAAGGCACTTGTAGATGCATATTTATGAATATAAGGCAGTAAGGATGATCTATGATCAATAACAAGCCTAGAAGAGGATTATGAGTTCATGAAACCTCCCAAAACCAAGAAAATAGTGAAAAATCCTATGGATATGCCTTGAGACACATATGAAATAATGAAATTCATCAAACCAAAGAAATCTATTATGAAATAAGCTCAAACAATGGACCCCTCATGAATGAATGACCATAAAAAGATACCTGACCTCTTAGTGATGGTTCATAAAGGAGAATCCATTAAACTGAGACTTATTTCCATGAAAATTAATCTAACTTATACCTCTTTTAACCTTCAAAATTACTCCTCCCAATTCCACTTATACAACTTGCACCAAGCATGCAAAGTTGACTCTTCTTGGCTTGCAAAGGCAAAAAGTAAGAAATAGAAGTAAAATTTGATCCATATGACCTTTTATCTATAAAAAATTCATGTTAAATACTTTATGGATTTTAATATGCATATTCCCATGTTTTTAGCTAAAGGTGGACTTCCCAAGTCTATATAAGTGCCATTAAGGGGCAATTTTTTAGGATTTTTCCCTATTTTCACACATGAAACTAATTTTTGAACTGAATATAACTATATCCTAACATATTATAACCAGCTCCACATTGAAATCCAAATTTTTAACAATTTTTCTTTTTTGGCAAACTATACAAGTCATTAAATGAGCTAAAAATGTGACCAAAAGGCCTATTTTGCACATGAGACATGGTAAATGACTAATTTATTACTTTAAAAAAATTTAAAACATTTAAATTAATACATTAGGCCATTTTAAAAATAATTTGGAACTTTGACCATGTTTGACTAGGTAAGTACAAGGAAGATAGGCTTAGGCCAAGGATACAATAGGGATAGGTAAGGTATTTAGACACAAATGATACCATATTAGACATATGAGAACTTGTGAAAATTTTCAATATTTAGGGATTGACCCAATTTGATTTAAATTAAAATTGGGTCAACTCTTTTGACAATTCTTAGAGGTAACATGCTTGCCTATGTTAAGGACTAGTAGCCTTATACCATCCATTGGGTAAAAGGGAGTAAAATGCACTCTAAAACAATAGGTTCAAAACTTGAATTGACTAACATATATCTGATTAACCTCAAAACACACAAAGGAAATACAAGACATAATAAGACCAAACAAACACACAAAACAAAGACACACTTGTGTTATTAAACACTTAGGGAACACAAGACACAACTGAAAGAAAACTAATTATGTACATCTAACCAAAAATACCTCGCTTCCTAGATCAAAAGGAAAGTACCTTAAATCTCCTTATTCATGATATTAATGAGGATACCAAGCATGTTTCTCCTTGAATGGAATATTAGATAACTCATGTTCCCTTTTTGCTCTTTGCCTTGGCATGTCCTTTGATGGAATCATCTCAAACAAGTTTCCAAAGTATATGAACTCTTCTTGACTTTGGAAACATGCCTCATACTACTGTCCCTTTGTCTCATCATGGTAAATTTACATATCTATGCATGGGATAATTTTTTGGAAGTTTATATCTTCTTAAAAGACCTCCTTACTCTTCTCATTTATTAAAACTTCTTCAAAACCTTCAATAATGTCGTGTCATGACATTTTAGGAGTGTTTATTATTCAAACTCACCCTTGGTGTTCATAGGATCAACTTCACATGTGATTTCATATCTAAACTTCAAGTCATATTCAGAATACTCATAGTCATCTTAAATTTCTCTATCATGGTTTAGAATCTCTTGGTAGTGATGCCTCTCAACACATACCTACTCTTCAACATCTTGGGCTTGTCATCTTAGGAGTTTTGTATTCTCACAATCCTCATATTCCTTGAACATCTACATATAGGTCTACCCCATGTCTTCTTCTTGATTCAATGATAGATTTACCCATTCAAGTTTTGTTTCTTCAACCTTAGGAGTCATAAATACTTCATTGGAAACCTCCTCTTGCTCATCTCCATAGTCATCATAGATAGGAGATTCAAAAAAATATAATACTTTCTCTTTATCACTTGAGATCTCTTGACCAAATTTAGCTGGTATCTCCCTTGTTTTAACCTCTTTACTCTCTCCTTCTTTTGGTTCCAAAAGAAACTCTTCCAAGACCTTTTCTTCAACACAAGAAATGTATTCTTTTTCATCATCACATTCTAGTGTTTCCTCACAAGAAGTCATCTCTTCTTCATCTTCAACCCAACTTGAAATTTCCATCTCATTCTCCCTTTTAGTGATACCAATTTTAGGCATCTCAAAACTAAGAAATTCAGCCCAAGAAGGATTCCAAGGGGTAATGTGTTCCTCTCTATTATAATCTAATCTCTCTTCATTTTGCTGATCTACATTAGAACCCCATACTATAGGACCTTTGGGATAGAAGGTGGTAGAAGAAGGGAAGAATGGGTCAATTGAAGGAGGTGAAAGGATGGGTTTAATGGCTTCATTGACCTCAAACTTCTCTAGGATAGATGAGAGCTTATCCTTTTTGAGTTCCAACTCATTTTTTTTTTGGTAATGCTCTCTTAAAATAGCTTTTCTTGAGTGTAAAAAGGATCTTCATAAGGAAAGGGAGTAAAATAAATTTGTGATGAAGGGTACAAGTCTTCTTGAGGAGGGGTGGGAGGTAGTTGAGTAGGTTTATTCTTCTCTTCATTTCTAAATTCTCCACTTAGACATCCCTTTTCTTTCCTTCCATAAGTTACCACTACTTCCATCTTGGGAAACTAGATTTAGAAGATTTTTCATGAGGATGAGATGCAAATGAGGGATTGTCACACTTAGAGACCTCATTTTTTGTTGTCATGATGGATTGATTTAGATGTTGGTTCCCCAACTCAATCTCCTTGTCAAGATGATCCTCCAACATCAACCTTATTATCTCAAAATCTTCTCCAATAGTAGTATCCCTCTTCCTTTGGCTGCTCTTTTGGATGGACATCCAAGAAGGAAAAATTTAGGGAATACATGAAGGACTTGGGGCATTTTGAAACATTATTGGATAGGTATTTTGAATAGGTATAGTTGACACATTTGAAATCTATTGTGGGGTGTATTGGAGCTACCAAGATTGAGCTGGATCATGAGATTTCAACCTCTCTTCTAGGTGGAAAATTAGACAAAAAAAATATTAAGCATTTCACTCGTAAGGCCTTGCCAATTGGTTCTCTTAATGGGCATCCATTCTCTCTTAACTAGATCTAAATCATATTTCACACTCTTTATACAAATACTAGGGATAACTTAACCATAACCATTTGTAGTATCAGGGTATAACATATAGTATTTATAGCCAATAAGAGTCTTCTTGAAACTTGCAATGGACTTCTTGGAGAGGAATTAGGTGGACTAGGTGAAGCACAAGCTTGATAGGGATGATTATAGGAAATATATGATTGATAGGGATCATGACAAGATTGGTTAAGGACTTGATCATATTGAGAGGTAATGGTCAAAGATGAATATGTCTTACCAACTTATGTTAAGATAAACTAAACATCAAAGTAATCCATGAATCCTTCATGAGAAGTGTATAGAACAAGAAAACAACTTCAATTAGAGTATCTTGACTACTTAACTAGTATGTTTATGCTTAGAGCCACCATTTGTACTTAGTTTAATTTCCTTTAAAGGTTGTTACCTTAAGGAGAACACCAAAAATCCTCAAGGAATGGACTTTTAGTCCCATTGAGCATGCAAAAAAATGTTGTCACTTGAACTTGCACCCATTAAGGATATGACAAGTCTCTCCTCATTCAAGTGGCACAATAGAACCACCTCAGGGTTGTGGGTGACCCAAATTTGAGGTAGATCTCAAGGTTAGGGCTAGTTCACTTGATGTATCACTATAGTTCAAACATACTAATAAATTTTGGGAGGTGAAAAGGGAGAAGGATAGTTGAAAAAAAATCTACTCTAGTGGAGGTGATACACAAAATAGATGGTCTACTCACACCACTTATAATGCACTTGAAACTAAAAAGAATCCCACACATACACTTCACTCAATTAGACACTCATCTTCTACATTAATGTTTCAAGCATGGGTTATTAAAGAGAGTCCAAGCTAGGAGGACCTAGACAATATGTCTTATATAGACACTAATGAAGAAGCTAATCATCTTTACCTACAATCCATATCAGACACTTCTTGCTAACCTACAAAAGAAAGCTTTCAATCCACATAAGGCACTAGGAAGAGTAACATGTGAAGGTAATAAAAATACACTTGAATAAGAAAAAAACCATAAAATACACTTATTTAAATATTAAATGAGTCAAAAAAAACTTAATTTATTATTTTAAGGCAAAAATTTGGTAGGGCTTTTCCATACCCAAGTGGAGAGATCTGTACAACAACCAAAAAGACTAGTATTTATGGTAATTGTGAGAGGAGAGAGAGAAAAGGAAGCTCAAGAGTCACTAAGACACTTGTAAAGAAATGAAAATGAGTTATAATAGTCATATAATTAGGAATGAGATATGTCTTTAAGGAAAATCTTGAAAAATGTCTCCCAAGACATCAAACTTCTCCATACATGGCATATATTTTCTTTTGCTTGCACATGAAACTACCCTCATGATTTTCCATCACAAAGTTGCCTCACCATTGAATATGGTTAGGTATAATGATTGATATAATGGGGAGGGGTTACTGATAACCCCTTACATGCATTGGATTAGTCTCTAATCATATATATTCTTGTAGCCATGAACAATCATCCCTAATAGTCACAAATAACTCCTTTCCATGTATCTCTCACACTTGGAATTAAAAATCCTTACAATTATATAGTATGATCCATGGAAAATGATTAATGACACCTGTAAAGAGTTTTCAAGTCATCAGGTTCATGAATAAAGCCTTAAAAGGCTTCTCAATTAGAGTTTTCATGTTTTTCACTAAGTGTTCACTATCTACTCACTAGACTAGCTAAGATGAAGAAGGTAACAGACACACTTAGGAGATTAAACACCTTAATAAATGATCATGGAGACTTATAACAAGTCTCATACTATCTCTAAAAAGTTATTTCATCCTTTGAAACTCCTCCACACCTAAAAAACACATAAATCTATCAAAGAAAGATTTATTGTACCTATTTTATATAGGTGTAGTACATATTAGTTGCATGTAATAGGACCTTTTAGAGTCCTCTATATATCCATGTTGGTTTCATGGTAAATTTAACCCATTTGGATGCTCCATTTTAAATATCTCCTCCATCAGGTCCTTGGAGAGGGTTTATGAGGGTTTTAGAGAGGTGTCTAGTCTTAACCTTCATTCATAAAGGTTACACATTAGAATTATATCACAATTCCATTGAAGGATTCCTAAAGAGCTTATCAAACATCATCAAATTCCTTGACTCTACATACAAAGCATCATGGGAGATACAAGCATTTCAAATTGGCCATTTGAGTCATTTATAAGCATTTCACATAGTCTAGGTGCCTTTAAGCCCACAAATGGATTATTTATGAGTTACCCTACATAATAAAGGATTAGAAAATTATATAAATATCCCAAATACATGTTTACATCATTATAATATCTCATTAATAGATATAAATTAAAATACCCCCTTTTGAAATTAGGCTTCGACCTTGTTCAATAGGTCTATTTGCTCTTTTGAGCAAAATGACCCTTGTTGACACTTTAAATGAATCTACATAGTTTTAAAACATAAATTTTACCCTAATTAAAATGATATAAATCATTATAATTATTTTACAATTTTGAATTTGGAAGTGACCTCTCATTTGGGATTAGGCTTGCACCTTGCCTATAAACCTTATTGCCTGGGGTAACCTAATTGGTTTCAATCCTCATAGATTGGTTTTAGATGTGTTATTATGTATGACACAATTTCAAAAACCATATTTAAATTTTTCCTTGGCTTCTAGCTCATCCTCTTACCCATTTCTAAAAGTTGTAGGGTTTTGTGCAAAGGGAAAGTACTTTGCCTCTAAGACAAAACAAAGAAGTGTTGCCTTGAGTTTTCATCAAAAAAAATTATTTGAGGATCTTATTATTTTTATCTCTTTATTTCATGATTTTAATATTCAAAACCATAAATTTCCAAGACTGAGCTTGCATAGGCAGACTATGCAAGAGTATTAAATGTTGACTATGTTTGCTTTCTTGATCTCCCCTTTTTAACATGACTTTAAATGTAGAAAGGATTTGTAAATTAGTAAAATAATGTTATATTAGATTTTAATCCCATTCAACACCTTGATCACTAGAGGACCTTACATTATCTTTAGATTTCTAAGACTAGGTTCACAAAACCCTGACTGTAGGTAGGTGGCATTCTAAGCCTTAAATTAACCTAGATTTGGTGTTCAACTATATTAAATAAATCATGAAAACAATTTATCCTATATATTGACCTTAAATTCAATTTACTAGTCAAGACTAATCTTTATCTAATCATGGCTGTGATTGAGACATCCTTGTCTAAATCCCTATGTGTAGGTGTTTATGTAAGTGTACTTATATTACTTAGACCTAGTATAGATGTTTAAGAACCTAGTATTTTAATAATTTAAGTGACATGATGCATGTTTAACTTATCACTTACCTTGAATTACCCTCAACACAATCAAGAAATAAAAGCCCATTGTTTACTTGTCTGGTTGTAGATGGACTAAGACACCTTATTTATTGACTTGTAGGTGTAATTGCATGCTTTTGAAATTTGTATTAGGTGAGTTAAGGTTTTTAAGAACTTATCTTAGTCCAAATTTACTTGATTGCATTGTATTTATCCAAGAATAAACCTAGAAAACAATCATGCATAAAATATATAGGTCACTGTCAACTTACCCTACTTGTAGGTTACAGGCCCGTGTATAGAATGAGAAAGTGTATAAATGGTAACAATAACACTATCATCTTCTCCTTGATGATCCTTATAGGATATATATGTATTTTTAACCATATTAAATCATATAAATATATCATTAAGTTCAATTTGTATCCTTGGTGAAGAGGGTATCCTTTTGAGCCTAAAATTGTATATATCACTATTTGCTCATAATATACAAAAGTGGTTTTTTAGACTCTTCAATGGCTATCTTACATTCATTTTTTGCTCTTAAAACTTTGTAGGGGTGTATTCTTATGATAGGGATACAACATCACCCAATTATATGCCTTGAGGTTCTTACCAAACATGTTATGTATCATCTTGAAAAAAATCTTAGGCCTTATTCTGGCATTTTTGGGAAAATAGGCCTAAAATCACAGTCAACACTCTTTGATGATGACCTTAAATTTTTGTTGGAAACCCATAACTTCATGAGGTCTATCTTGCCTTTACCTCATCCTAGGACCTCAATTAGGATTCACCTTATGATTAAAATATCCAAAATGACCATTTCAACCTCTGTCAAGACCACCTATAGGTGGCTATCAAGAAAAAAGTATTGTATTGTAAAAAAAATGCATGATTTTTTGCTCCATATTTTTATCTTAACATGGAAAATTTCCTTCAAGGAACCTATAGATGCATATTTATGAATATAAGGTAGCAAGGATGATCTATGATCAAGAACAAGCCTAGGAGAGGCTTATGAGTACATGAAACCTCAAAAAACCAATAAAATGATGAAAAATCCTATGGATATGCCCTGAGACACATATGGAATAATGATATTAATCAAACTAAAGCAAACTATTATAAAACAAGCTCAAACAATGGGCCCCTCATGAATGAATGAGCATAAAAAGCTATCTAGCCTCTTAGTGACAGTTCATAAAGGAGAATACATGAAAATGAAGTTGTCTCAGACCTATTTCAACCCTCAAGAGCACTCCTCCCAACTCCACCTCTATGTCTTGAAAAAAGCATGCAAGGTTGACTTTATTTGGCTTATAAAGGCAATAAAGAAGCAATAGAAATAAAATTTGATACATCTGACCTTTTCTCTACAAACTAGGTGTGGTAAAGACTTTAGGGAGGTGAAGAGGCATATTCTCACATTTTTATCTAAAGGTGGACTTCCCAAGTCCATAAAAATTCCATTAAGGGGTAGTTTTTAAGGATTTTTCCCTATTTTCATGCATGAAAATACTTGTTTAACTAATTATAACTACCTATTGGCATATTATAACCACCTATACATTAAAATCCAACTTTGTGACAAATTTGATTTTTTGACAAACCATACAAGTCATTAAATAAGCTAACAATATGATTAAAAGGCCTATTTTGTACATGAGACATGGTAAAGGACCAATTTATGACTTATGAATAATTTAAAACATTTAAATTATCATGTTAAGACATTTTAAAAATATTTTGGACCTTTGACCATGTTTGACCAAGGTTGACTAGAGTTGACTTTGGTTAACTACGCAAGTACAAGGAAGATAGGCTTAGTCCAAGGCTAGAGCAAGGATAGGTAAGGTATTTAGACACAGATGGGACCATATTAGACATATGGTAACTTGTTAAAATTTTTAATATGTAGGGGTTGACCCAATTTAACTAAAAGTCAAATTGGGTCAATAATACTCATCCTCAAAAATTGTGGAAGGATCATAGATATATTCAAATTGGTATGTAAGGCATGCATAACCAATGTTGTAACAAACAAGAATGTATTATCATTATGAATTTGATTTCAACTCAAAAGACTTTGAATTTGATGTTAAAACTAATGTCAATTTTGATTTTCATACTAAATTTGATGTTGATCTAAGAATAAAACCTGACTCTAATTATGATTCTTCATCTGATGAGTACTTTTTTATAATGATGTCTTGTTACACATTTTTTATTGGATAAATAATAACCTATGATGGCATAATTGGATCCATAGAGACTGGTTTGTCAAAGTTAGACTCATCAATGATAGGAAAAAGCTCAAGAGACAATTCCACAAAGACTAGCTTATCTAGGGGAAACACTTGAAAAATAAGCATATAGTTAAGGTAAGGATTTTCCCAAAGGTGGTTATAATCATTAAGAAGTGACTCATCAAAGAGTGAGACTCATTGATAACTATTTTAAGATCAATAGGCAATTCATCACATATAAACTTATCACAAGTGGTTGGTTAAACATAAACATCTTGGATTGATTTATTCTTTTGGCCTTGGTTTCCAATGAGTTATAAAATATCAATTTGAACATAACTTGATATTAAAATGATTGGATTGATGGGATTAGTACTGGATGATGAATGGCATATGATTAGATAACAAAAGGATCTTGTGGAGCTTGGTTGCTCACATAAGCCAAAGGATGAGGTCCTGAAATCAGGAAGGGGCATGTGGAGCTTGGTTTTTAACACAAGCCAAAGGATGATGTCTTGAAAGGATAAGGTTAGGGTGTTTTGAAGCTTGGTTGATTACACAAACTAAAGGAAAAATTCCTAATATGGAAATGGTATTCCTTAGATGTGGTCATAGAATAGAAATGGTACAACATGGTGGAGCCTGATTACTCACATAAGCTAAATCTTCCAAGTTTTCCTCATAAACCATATCATCCTAGTCAACATTTTGAGTTGGATTTTAAGATGGTTCTTGATTTTGATCCCCATATGGAGTATTTTAGGGAGAATAATAAAAATCCTTAAAAAATCTATCTCTATAGAGGTTTTTAGTCAGATTTTATGTAGACATTCTATCATAAATTAGATTATATGTGACTCCATCATAAGTGTAGCTAGACATATCTACATAAATGATGAAAGCTCCAAAAATAAAAAGGATTAGAGTTTTGTAAATTATTAAAAATATTGTCTAAAGGACAAAATGTTCAAACTAGGTCTAACTTAGTCGAATGTGGAGGTGTATCTCCAACATGGTCTAAAAATGGAGTTGTATCTCAAAAATGGTTTGTGCTAAGATTTGGGATAAAATAGTCTAATGTAAAATTTCATACACATAAAAGGTCAGGGGATAAATAAAAATATGTATGTAAAAATTTAGGCCAAAGTGTTCCAAATAAGGTCTAAAATAAGAAAGGGAAAAGATTGCTAGGTCTTTTGTCCAAATGTAGATTTAAAAGATAGGCTTGAACATGTTGTGCTAGGACTTTTGGTGAAACAACATTAAAATCTAGGCTTCAAACAAAGGATTGATGTGATTTTATTTAATATAACAAGTTTGGAAACAACTTTGACATAGACCCAACACATAGAATCAAACATAAACATGATCAGTTGGCATTAATCATAAAGAAAAAGGATTTTGGAGAAATTCTATGTTCTCCCAAAAAAAGGCATAAATAATGATGAGGATAGGCATCAAACAAACAAATTATAAATAGTCATAAAGTTTGGGTAATCAATTAATTAAATTTATATAACCCAAAAGAGAAATATTTATGTATCAACCCCACTAATTAAGGTCTAAACAAAAATCAATCAATATTTGAATCCAAACTTGACACGGTTAATTAGAAACTCAATGTTGAAGACTAGGATTTGACAAAACAAGTTAGACAAGATTGGATAACATGATGGTGCATAAACAAGATCCAAATGGCATAGGTGACATGGTTTCGATATAAGTCAAATGACATTTGATATAATTTGATCAACATAATGGTGTAAGCATGCTATAATTATGTGATCAAATGTTATGTTTCATAGACTCAAAGTCACAAACTTGAAATCTAATTTGGTCAACATAATGGTACCTGGATCAGTCAATTGACACACACACAAATAAGTTTAATAGAAATTACAAGGCACAAGTGTAGTGTAAAATGGTCAGCATAATACCTCCTTAACAAGGGAGTGGTGTATAAACAAATTGGTTTATATGTGGCTATAAAAAAACACACTAGTTTTAGTCTAAAAAACCAAGCAAGAAAATGACAAAATACAAGTAAATCATCCAAATTCCTATCAAGGGTGTGGAAAATGGGGTTGACTAGAACTAAATGGTTTTTAATCATCTATATAGATCCCATGTTCAAGAATTTCATGTCAAAACTTAAGATAATCAACATGTCAATTGGGTTTGTGACTTGGCTTGTTGTAAAAATGTGTTGCCCTTTTTAACAACCATTACATCCGTCACTCACTTACTATAGTACAATGTCCAACATGATCAAATATCTTAGTCTTAGCCTAATGATAGGATATGGTTTAGCCACTCAAACCACCAGCTTAGTGGGGTGATCCCAATTTATATACCCCCTACCATGGAGAGGGGTTGAAGACAATGCTAAGAGATGAAACCCTAGGTCAAAGCTCCCCTAAATAAATTATGGGAGGTGATGAATTCCCCTCACAAAGAAAGATGAAATAAAAGTAAAAAAATAAGTAAAAGAGTGTTAAGTTTGTTTCTAGGTCATCCAAGCCATGTGGGTCTTAGGGAGAGCCTTCACAAATTCTCTTTTACACCTTTGGACTAAGGCACTTTGCAATAAAGCTGGTGCTTTTGATCCCACATGTTTTTTATAGGGGATGGGGGGAGAGCATACACACACAGCTCCTTATTTGATTAATCAAAACTAACTAAATAAATAAGTATAAACAACTTGAAAAACTCTAAGTGTGTTCAATTTTAAATCACTAAATGAAATGTGTGGTGGTGTTCTTTAGCCCCTTATCTTTAAGTTGTAAAAACTTGTAAATAACCACTACAAACTATTCAAGTAAACATTTAAGTATTTACTTAAAAACCAAAATAAAAGGTCTTAATCCTTTTTAAGAACTTAAAAATAAGTTAAAAATACTATATCCCTTTTCAAGTTGGCCCTGAAAGGAAAAAGTTAGAGTTTTGTTTAGCCTTGAAGCACTTTTCCAAATGAAACAAATAATTTTTCAAATTGAACTCTCAGGTTCCACATAGTGTAATCTCACTACTCCATAATGTGATTATGATACTCTAAAAAATCATGACTCAAACAAGAAATATCACCACTTGGGTTAGTTAAAATAAATCCATAATATCACTACTTAGGCTAACAATCTTGTGGGTCATAGTACAATACCACCACAATGAGAGTTGTGGTATTATCACTTAACTGCTAGTGGCTTACCTATAATACCAAGCCTTAGATAGGAAATATAATTACTATCATGTCATGGTATTATAATAGCATGACTTTCAATTTTTGGTATTTTAATATCACTACTAGTGACTCACGATATTGCAATATCACTACTTAAAGAGTAGTGATGTTATAATATCGCTACTAGTGAATCATAATATTGCAATATTACTACTTAAGATTAATTATATTGTAATATAGCTATGAGATATATAGACTGAGATAAGGTTAGTTCAAAAACACACTTTAATAATAATATAATGACTTAAAATTACAAACTCATGACTGTGTTAGTGGTGGGATTGCGATCTAGAGGAAAAAATTGTGACTCCATAGTGACAAAATTGTGACTCCAAAAAAGTTGGATTTTTGCTCAAATTTTCACTCTCTTCTCTCACACTCTAAGATCCTACATGAAAATGGTTACTAGGTTACTTTTAGGTATTATTTGATCAAAATTTTGAGGCCAGGTCCCACCGTGCATGCCATTTGTGAACATAATATTACAATAAGGGGAGATTAGTATGGTGTTAGTGAATGAAATAAAAATCTAAAAAAAACACACTAATGATAACACCTTAAGCTTATCTAAAGGGGAAACATAATAAAAAACTAAATGAGAAACACAACTAGAATTCAAAACACAAAGAAATCCTTCACCTTCTTTGGATTCTCTAAATATCTTGTTGAAGTGGATTACTCGACATGTGCTCAATGAGTCCTCATTAAAGGAGTTGTTTGACTCCTCTCCTTGGCACCAATGGATTTGTGATGTATTTGGCTTGGATCAATGATTGGGCATTTTAAAACTACTTAAATGGATTGATAGGGATTTTTAGCATTATATCTTTACACCAAAAGAGCCATTTTATTCAATAAGTAAGGCCTCCCATTTATATATTTTATAGAATGATTAGAATGAACCTGAACCATCCATCTCAAGATGTGTGTATAAGGATCCATTCAAGTTTGTAGGCCAAATTCAATAAATTCCCTCATAAATATTTAGGATAGAGAGGCATTAAAGAGGAATATGATGGTTTAATAAGTCATGGGACGGCTTAATCAGATATTTTATGAATTTATGTCCTAGGGATGTCTTCCCAAGAAATGATGTCACTTGTTGATGCAAAAACTCATAATTAATTTCCAAAAATAAATATTAAAAAATACCCATGTAATTATTAATTAGGATCATGATTCAAATTAATTATCTTTAATCATGATTTATCAATTTTGGTGCAAATCTTGGCCATTGGTGCACAAATTAATCAAATTGGTCAAAATGTTGTATCATTGGCTTGAAATTTGACTAGAGTATAATTAAGATGCAATGTTATACACATTGGAACCATTATCCAATTTATGATGTTACCAATATAAAACTAAAAAGGCACATGTCCCATGCCATAAATTTAGTAAAAATGAGCAATCCAAAGCACCCAAGCATGAAAATGTCATTTTAACTCAAAATGATCTGATCAAAGTTAGCTATCTCATAAAATGCATTGCCCTATTTCGGGATATATTGGCCAAAATTGTCACTTATATATTATAGGTTCAAATTATTTAGTGTGTTTTAGTGTTTTTATCCCAAATTGTATATTTTGATATAAATTGGTCAAAATCCTAATTAGAGGTCATTGGGGGCCAATTTTAGGTGTCTATAATTACTGTAGCAATCATTATCGATTCATGCGATTGACATTGATTTGTTATGATTGTAACCATTTCATAAAAATACACAAAATACATATGTGTTTTAAAATAAAAACACTTGATAAAATGTTTTTAACTTAAATTTATTATGGATTTGTAGGAAAAAAAGGTTAGAGAGGAAATAAACTGATTATTAGACATGAAAAATCAAGAAAAGTTAATTTTTGTTATGTTTCTAGTTCTCTCTATATTGACACAAAGATCATCATTAATTACTGTAGTTATCATTGTTGATTCATATGATCATCATCGATTTAATACAATCATCATTGATCCCTATACTTTTTGTTAACTGCATAGTGTTTAGCTGAGAGCTCAAATTTTTTCACTTTGTTGGTAATTTAAAACTTAGCATAAAAATGGTTAGAAGAAGATTTTAAGAGGTAAATATAAGAGTTTTGTGGGATCCATGTTCCACCAGGAATTTCATTAAATAAGAATAGGAATATAAGAGGGGGCTAGTTAGGTGTTAGTATGATAAAACCAATTTAAACACATAGAGATCTAACACATGAACCCTAACTACTCAAGGAGCAAGAGAAAAATGCAAGTAATAAAAAAAGAATACAAAATAACTATTCTTCTCCTTCCTTTTGGGCAAGATTTTCAAGTTGGACTTGGAGGAATGTGCTCGGTCTTGTGCTCAAAGAGTCTTCTATAATGTTTTTCCTTGCATCATTTCTCTTTGTCACTTTGGATTGGCTTGGCTTGGAAAAATGAAGCTATTTCTTAAAAATTTAGAATTCTAACTCTACACAAGAAAACTTGTTACAAAATGGCCTTGACACTTCTATTTATAGGTTCTCCAACTAACTCTAATTTAAGTGTAGTTAGGTTATATTTAACCATCATTAGGTTTAGTTTAACCATGTTTAGGTTAGTGAGGGGACAAGCAATTAGTATTTAATAAGCATGGATCTCCATTTTTAAATTTAAGGATTTAATTGAAATATTTCCAATTCCTTGATTTTTAGGATGATGACATCATCATGACATCATTTTTATTATAATTTCCTTTTTATAAAATTGATAATCACTAATTGCACATGGAAATTTCACTTTAGCAGTTAATTGGAATTACTTTATTAATTTAGTCTACTTAACATTTTAACATTTTAGGAATTGGTTAAGTGCCCCACTTAATGGGTAATAAGGTCAATGTATCAAATTTTTAGGTCCCAATTTGATTGGAGATGAATCTTTGAGAGGTTACTATTGTGTAAAATAAAATACCCCAAATAGGGATGCCTCAACATGATTTTAAGAACTAATGTCCAATGTGTAGATGAAATTAGTAAATTTAGTGATTCTTAATCTTAATCAAACTATTTTGTAGAAATCAATCTGAAGTCGAGCTCGAACATAGTTAAAACCAAAATGGGGTGTCTAAAACTACCAAAGATTAAACCATTAATAACCAAACCATATAGGTAACCATATGTTCATAAGCATGAGATTTAAAAAAAGGTAATATAAATGTTAGAGATTGGTATTATAAGTGATAGTCAAAGTGGATATGTGTCCTCTATAATAATGGAGAATAATAATGATGATACATGGAGGATATGCCTATATTATGTATATCTCAAAAAGTACACTGTAAAATATAAGTTCTTCATTTCATTAATTGATTAATGTATCGATGAATTGTATGGCTTTATCTAATTTATAAAATTGGATCTTCTTTCATGTTATTATCAAACTGAGATCAATAAAGAGGATATACATAAGATAGGTTTTATTCTAATAAATTTCATTTTGATTTTTTGTTAATTCCCTATGATCTTACAAGTGTACCATATAAATTATTGAGTTTGACAAACACTATCATTAGGCATTTTTTGATGTTATACTAGTATATATTAAGATATGGGAAGAACACTTATAACATGTGAATCATATAATGATAATTATGAAAATTTATTGAATTTACACCAAGATTTCTAGCTATGATTTTGAAGTACATAAGGAGTACTGATTGGGTCATATTTTGTTGCATGAATGAGTTAAAGAAACCCTTGCAAGATCAAGGTAATGAAAGAATGGAAATTTAAAAAAACCCTTAATAATCTCCAAGGTTTTTAATGGTTGATAGCTAATGGAAGATTCATCCATTCATGATTTTTTTTAGGGACTCTTTCCATTAGAATGAAGCTTCCACCAAACCATTTTATAAACCGAAGGAGGCCATGTGTTCCACTCTTGTTTTGGCTAGGCAATATTTTTAAAAGACCTTCATTTTTAAATGTGAAGCATTAGGATATGGAATGGGTTAAGTAATGATATATGAAATTTGACCCATTAAATTTAAGATTCATCGTGTAACAAACCCACTAGGTTTTAATAGAATATAGTGATTTTTTAAAATTAATTACACATATTCATCTTACAGATTTCACATAAGAAATATAAATAGTGATATTTAACTAACTACATTAATTTAGTTAACCAAAAGGTTTATATCTGATCCACTTAGTTAATGATCACTATATATATATATATATATATATTAATAAATCATTTATATTGTTGAATAAATAATAAATACTACATCTAAATCATTAAATTAATAGTATAATTTTATCCATGATTGGTACAACATTACAACAACTATTATATATGTACAATGAATAATTATTATAGTTTTTAGGAAAAAATACATCTCAAATAATAATACATGATAAAATATTCATAGAGCATGAGTCTCCATGACTCAAGAGTCTCCAAGACTCAAGTATTAATCTATAATATCAAGTGTAGTACTCTAGTGGGGAAGGAGACAATCATCGAAGTGATTTTCCACATAAACTATGAACCATAGATCCATCACACTATCTCCCAACAAATAAATGGCCCTCCTTTCATGGATGGGTAGATAATGACAATGTGTGAATTTAGAGTGACAAACTAAAACCCATATGTTGTAGATATCTAATACATAATGTGTACCATAAAGAAATCCATTATAACATGATATCACACAAATATGAAAACTATATCAACATATGAAATGGCAATGCTTAACTATAAACATTACTTTGAATAAAGTTTTTACATAGTTATGATCTCTAGGATTAGTCAATTTCTTACACACCACTTGATCAGATTACACCTCATCTTGCATTGATGGTTCTAATTAAACAAGTGAAATACATCCACTACCTATTTAGGGTCATAAATTTGATATTCAATTAAAATATATAATAATATGAAAACTAATAATTTCATTTAAAATATTTTATTTTAATCGATAAAAATATGCTAAGTATAGAAATATCAAACACACACATTTGTTCCATCAAATGTAATGCAATGAATCTAATATCATCTAGTTTATTATTAAATAATAAATATAATTAAAAAATAGTCTTTAATATAACATACCATCCAAGTAAATATTATATCTATATTGTCAGTTACCAAAATCATAAAGTAACTTATAATGTTATCTCATCCACAAAACAAAAATTAAAACACATGCTTATTTATTTGTTCATATTCCACACATATAACAAAATACAGTCAAAAACAACTTATTAAACTCTATATTAAAACCCTTAATACCTTATTTTTATTTTTTTATTAAAACATTAAAATATATTCAAGCACCCATTTTACCTTGTTATGGTAATAATGTTTTCAAACATATCACAACTATGAACATATATGTATGTATGGTATAATCATTTTTAGATTTATAACATAGTCAACAATAGTATAATTTATACTATATATATATAACAAAATACTGTCAAAAACAAATTATTAAATTCTTTAATATGTTATTTTAATATTTTTATTAAAACATTAAAATATATTCAAGCACCCATTTTACCCTGTTATGGTAATAATGTTTTCAAGCATATCACAACTATGAACATATATGTATGTATGTATGTATGTATGGTATAATCATTTTTAGATTTATAACATAGTCAACAGTCATATAATATATATGTATATATATTATATGACTGTTGACTATGTTATAAATCTAAAAATGATTATACCATACATACATACATACATATTTTATTGTATATAGTATACTCTATGAATACATCCACTATCAATTATCCTAGATTATTATATATACTCTAAGTATAATTCCAATTACTAAAATAGTCCCATAACATAGTCAACAGTCATATAATTTATACTATGTATGTCTATATATATATATATATAGACACATACATAGTATAAATTATATGACTGTTGACTATGTTATGGGACTATTTTAGTAATTGGAATTATACTTAGAGTATATATAATACTCTAGGTTATAAATCTAAAAATGATTATACCATACATACATACATATTTTATTGTATATAGTATACTCTACGAATACATCCACTATCAATTATCCTAGAGTATTATATATACTCTATGTATAATTCCAATTACTAAAATAGTCCCATTACCTTTTTATATACTAGATAAATCCCAATTTACTTGTTTGGCTAAAAAGACACATAATACATTTGATTTACAATTCATACATAGCCAATCAATTTATACTCCAATTATATTTATTTAAATTAATCAAAACATTCAATTCATATTATCATTTGAATTACTTGCATATAAATAAAATCAAAGACATGCACTCAGTAGAGTATGTTCAACTTGAGATGTTTGATCATAACTCAGACCTGAACACAAACATTTTCATGAAAATATTTATTAAATATCATACCCAATCCTCTCATCAACTATGCAATGCTCTCATTCAAAACCATAGACTAGTCTGAATAGATATAATAATACACATATATAATCAAACATTTATTCTATTTATATTCTAACCTTAACATTTATGTAGCTCACATATAATGGATTCAATTGAAATCATAAAATCAGCCAAAACAACATTAACATTTTTATGTATATATCTATGCACAAAGATAAGTACATAGATAACTATTCATACTCCTACCTTTATCTAAGATTTATATGTTTATGGCTTAACCTAATTTGTCCCTAAAAATTGTATATGTAAAAATACATAAGCTACATGATTTATAACAGAGTCAAATATAACTTAATTTATGATTTATAAATATATTTAAAAGCCCAAATCAAACATAATTCCATTGAAAAACCAAAATATTGAATTCATTTATATAGGTACCCTAAAACTAGTTATGACTAATACACATAATCTCTTTCAAAAACCCCACCTTTCAGGATGTGTGTGTGTGTGTGTGTGTGTGTGTGTGTGTGTGTGTGTGTGTGTGTGTGTGTGTGTGTGTGTGTGTGTGTGTGTGTGTGTGTGTGCGTGTGTGTGTGTGTGTGTGATTGGTTACAAATCAAGTACACACACACACATCTATGTATATATCTTCACAATATAATTTTATATAAAGAACCCATAATCTCTATACCCAAAAATTTAATTAGGGTTATAAAAATTCAAGTCCTTCACACAAACCAAAATTCATCTATACATTTTAAAATGACTTAATGAATATATCCCTTAACTAGTTTGATAACAATACTAAGTCAAAGTCTAAATCTAAAATACCCTTTAAAGGAAATAATCATTTAATGATTTCACAAGGATTTTATAATTGAATTAGGAGTTAAGACATAGCTTACATATAGCCATAATAATTGTGGAAAAATACTACAACTCTACCCATTCTACTAGGTTTACCCTAGATTGGATGTATGGTTTTTTGGAGGGTCGAGCCTTCCACAGGGCCCTACATATAGCCCCTTGATATTTTTCTTTATCATTTTAAAATAAATGAAAAATACAATAACCATTTCAATTTCAAAATCCTTCAAACACAATATACAAGACATTAAAGTAAAATACTAACCTATAATGATAACGATAACAACAATATAACTATATTAAATATTCTTCTTTAACTCAAACTCTCTTTCTTCTTTCTCTACCTGCTACTCCCCTGTAAGTTGTGCTCACAATCCTCCTTCATCCTTTTATTATTTTCCATCCCCTTACTTTCCATGAATTTCTCCTCCAATCCCAATAAACAAAACTAACTAAAAATATACATTCTAAAATAGCTCAACAAAACCCCACTAAACTACAGTCTACCATCATTTTCATGCAACCAACCTTCAAGATCACATCATGATTTTTTCTAAGAATCATTGTTAATTAGGGTCAATGAGAGATTATAAAAACTAATCATCTTAAAAATTCCCAATGAATGATTAAAATAATCATTATATATCCTTAATATTATATGCAATCCTTTTAACTTATTCATATCTAGCATTGACTTCCATAGCTTATGCAAACTGACTAAACGACAAGTCCATCATTAAAATTATTCCATGTAATGTCCACTATTGACAATTCAATTGAAATAATGACTATATGGCATGGGTAGAACATATATGAATTTAACACACTATTGTAACTATCACCAAGTCATCCAAAATCAAACACTTTGCATTTGACAAAAAACTAAAGTTAACCCTCTAGGTTTAAACAAATAACCATAGACTTTAACGAATGATTTGAAAAACACAATGATGTTTATATAATTATTTCACTATGATATCATCTATAACAACATGAATTAAATTGTGTTTATTTCCTAAGCAATATACTTAAGTCAAAACATAAATCTTATTTTACCATGCCAAAATCATTCATAATACTTAACAAAGTGATTATAATTTATTGTGTCTTTTTCAGGTTTATATAACTATTAAAATTGATAATAGTAACCCTATAAACATTAATAGTCACTTACAAACTAACTCAGCTAAGTAATAACATACATCTATTATTTTTACAAAGAATCCAAACAAGCATTGTTAAAAAAATGTTTAACTATGTACAATACAGTGGTAAATCATGTTAAACTTGATAGGTACATATTTATGAAATAAAATAATCAATAACATCAAAAAAAAATAGATTAGTGAAATCACATAATCACATAAATTTATCTGAGAACATAAAATATCATAACAGATAATTATAATAGAAAATAAATCATACAACAACTATCTAACTCAAACAATTTATCACAAAACATGATATTCTATGATGGTGTGTGTATGGGTTTCCATTTTATGTATCCATCAACCCTAAATGTCTCCATCTACACCATACTTTCTAATGATGCTCTCCCTCCATCATACTCTAAGGGATGGATCTATCATATATCCACATCACAATAATGAAGATAGTTAGCCTGAAACATAATTATATTCATAAAACACTATTGTATAACTAATAAACATGATAATAAATTAGATAGTATAAAATTATAGCTATCTCATAGTAAATCAATCATGTAAATTAAGTAACATATAACTATCCCATAATCAACATATGACATAAAGATTAATCAATCAATAGTTAATCAACTAACAACCATAATAATCCATGAATTAAATAGGTTATTTATCTTAGAGAGAAATTGGGATGTGACATCCTTCCCCAATAAATTTGGTCATCATCCTAATGACATTAATTCAAACATAAGTTCTAAATTAAAAAAATTATTTAAAAAATAACAATAAAATATGTAGTAGTAAATCAAGTAAACAAATGTGGAAATAGCCTATAAAACTCATCATAGTCCTCCCAAATGGCACTATATTAAGAATATTGGTCCCACTAGACCTTACACTATAAAACTTCTCTATTATGCAAATTGAGTTTGTAAGTGTCAATTATTTTGATTGGTTCTACCAAGACCACTCTAGGATCTAGAACCTATAAATCATTCCAATCCAACACATGTGCAGGATCATCAACATATTTTTCAAGATAAGATACATGGAAGACATTATCTAAAAGATCTAGAGCTAGTGGTAATGCAAGCATATACACTATAGGATTGAAAACTTCCAAAACATTGAAGGGTACCACATATCTCTATGAAATTTTAACTAACCTGCCAAATTTAATTGATATCTTATGAGGCTAACCCATAGAAACACTTTATCACCAATAGAAAACTACTTTGCTATTCTCTTTAGATAAGTATAATGTTTTTTATCTATTGTTGATCTCTCCCAACCTCTTTCTAATTATCCTAACTTGTGCTTTCATTTCTAAAAGCATCTTAAGTCTAAATACTACCTTGATGTCTAACCTATCCCAACTGATTAGTGTTATACACCTCCTTTTTTATAATGCATCAAATGGATCCATCTTCAGTGTCAATTGATATGAGTTATTATAAGAAAAATCAACCAATATAAATTACTCTTCCCACTAGTATTGATGATCTATGCAATACATATGAAGGAGATATTTTAAAACTTGGTTAACTCACTCTATCTATCCATCAGTTTGTAGGTGATAAGTAGTGCTACAATTAAACTACATATCTAGAGCTATATTTAGATTCAACCAAAACCTATAATTCATCCTCAGATCTTGATCTAAAATAATCGTATCTATAAAACCATGCAATTGATACACCTCCTTCATGAATCTCTTTACAATCATAGGTGCATCATTTATCAAGTTACCTAGTATGAAGTGGGATACCTTGGTTAGTTTATCAACTACAACCAAGATCATATCATGCTGGTTCCATGATAATGACAACCCTTGGATAAATTCCATGATAATGACCTGCCACTTCCATTCTAGTATATCATGTGCATATAATATTCCAATCAAATGTACATGTTTAGCTTTTACACATTGACATTCGAGATAATTAGACACAAAATCTACTACATCTCTTTTGATTTATTTTCATAAATATAGTGGTCTGAGCTCATCCATGAGTTTGGATACTCTTGGATGTATTTAATATGGGGAATTATGAATTTTCTTTAGCACTATACTCCTCAAATTCTATCTATCTAGTACATACATCCTATCATTATACTATAAAAGACCATAACTCTCTATCTTAAATCCCTTATACCTAGGATTTTAAGCATTTTTAGATAATGTCTTTCTGACCTAATCATAGAATTCATCTCCTATCAAGAATTTTATTCCTTGATCTCAAAAATTACTCTTAATAGTAGCCATGACTTCTATGTACCTCTTATGGCTTAGTGCATCATCTACTCTAATCTCTTTACCTTTAATATAATTAATATCAAAATCATAATCAAATAATAACTCTAACCATCATCTTTGATGAGCACTTAGGTTTGGTTGGATGAAGATGTACTTTGGTCCCATGTTATCATTCTTTAACTCAAATAATTTTACCAATAGATAATGCCTCCAAACTTGCAAATAATTTATAATTTACACAATTTATAGGTCATCATGGGCATAATTCACTTCATATGGCTTAAGTTTCCTAGACTCATAGGCTATCACTTAGACATTCTACATAAGAACTCCTCAGGGTTCATCCCTAGATGCATCGGTGAACATTGAGAATTGACCATTAGGATTAGGAAATATTAGTAGTGGTGTTAAAGTAATCCTTCTTTATAAATATTGAAAGGCTATCTCACACTTCTCTAACTAAATGAAAATTTGATTCTTTCACTAAAGAGAGGTAATTGGATTAACTATATTAGAGAAATTTAGAATGAATTTCCTATAATATCTTGATAAACCCATGAAACTCCTTACCTCATGCACATTATTTGGTGTTTTCCACTCTAGTATGGATTTTATTTTTACTAGATCCATTGAAATACCATCCATAGAGATAATATGTCCAAAATACTGCATTTTATTTTGGAAAAATTCACACTTAGATAACTTTCCATATAACATATACTCTTACAAACATTACAAAACTAGTTCCAGATGATGCATGTGTTCTTCCTCATCCTTGGAATAAATGAGGATGTCATCTAGAAATACCAAACTAAAATGATCTAGATAGTCTCTGAATGCACTCTTCATAATATTCATAAATGATATAGGATATTTTTTCAATACAAATGGTAATACTATGAAATCTTAGTGCCTATACTGATTTTTAAACATTGTTTTCAAAATATACTCATCACAAACTATCAACTAATGATACTCTACTCTAAGATCAATCTTATAAAATATTATTTTCCCTCATATTTGATCAAATAAACTATTAATGTGTGGTAATGGATATCTATTCTTGATACTTGCTTTGTTCAACATCCTATAATATATACATAGGCAAAGAGTATCATCCTTCTTGATGAATACAACTAGTGCACCCCATGATGACACACTTGGTCAAATTAGTTATTTCAACAAAAGAACCTAAATTTGTGCCTTTAATACAACTAATCTAGTGGTTTTTATTGTATATGATGCTTTAGACTAATGTAATGATCCAAGTATGATATCAATCAAGAAATAAAGCTCAATCTTGGATGGTAATCTTGGTAATTCATCTACAAACACATCATGAAATTTTATTAGAAACATATTATCTTTGATGGATGGTTCTCTAGACTCCATATCATTTATCTTAGTGATAAATTATTAGCATCCCTTCTTTTGAGATTTCTTGAGTTGAATTGTATAAATATACCTTATATTCAACTCACTTTTCTACCTTAAATTTATGTCTAATTTTTTAAATAATCTTAACACTCAACCTTATTCAGGTAATAGTCAACCTTGGATTTATACTTTGAAATCCAATTGAATCCTAGGATCACATCATATGACCACAATAGTGTAGTAAAAAATACACTAATGTAGTGAATCTAGGTAACTTAATCTACACTTTGACTAGACATTTATCAATTTTGACCTTAAACTTATTCCCATGCTTTATCAACCACACATTTTCCACAACTCCACCTTTTCTAGATAATTTAAAAATCATTATATGAGAAATGAAACATTTTCTATCTCTCGTGTCAATTAAAATAGAAATAGCATGATAAAAAAAAAATACTTGATAGTTCTATGGGTGAAGTTTGATACATAACCTAATGATTATCAACAAATTCATAAGTTTACTACTAGAATGTACCTTGTTAAGAAGCAGTACCCTTTTTCTTCAACTTGGAGTACATTATTGAGCATAATGGTGACCTCCACATATGAAACAACCTCCAACTATTCCTTTCTTGTCAGACTATTTGTTTCCCTTGAAACCACCTTTGAAATGATTATCAGGTTTCCCATTTCTTGAAACACCATTGAAATTGATGTTTTAATTATTGAACACTCTTGGAGTCTCCACTCCTTGACTTCCATTTTTTTTGAAAGTTGGTTTAGAAATTCCAAAATTCATTGAGCTTATCTTTGACTTGGGAAAGAGATTTAAGTTTTTTTTTCTTGCTTGACTACCTTCTTAAAAACCTCATCCATGATAGATGGACCATACACATCTACTTCACAGTCAATTTGGGGTTTTCATCCCATGATGAATTTATTGATCCTAAACCTCTCATCCACTTGATACTAAGGTACATACTTAAGGATCTTGGTGAATTACTCCTAGTATTCATTCACCAATAAGTCCCCTAGCTTAAGATTCAAAAAATATGTAAGTTTTTGATCAAATTACAGTTGTGGAAGCCATCATGACCTAAATAATGTCATAAATTATTCCCAAGTGGTGGTGGTGTTTGAATCGAGGTTCATCTTGAGCTTCTTATTTGCCCATCACATTGCTACATCACCAACAAAATAATAAGCTCCCCAAATAACTTTTAAAACTTTATAATAATTTATATTATCAAAATATTTATCCATTTATATCAACCATGCTTTAGTTGTATCTACCAATACAATTCCATTGAACTTGGGTGGATTTGCCTTTTTCATATCATGTGTCAACTCTACAGATACTAGAGATTTCACATCCTATGGCACTTCATCATGAATTTTCTCTTGAGGATATTATTGCTTAGTAGGATGCTCTTCAGGTTCCTCCTAATTATTCTCCTCTTTATGGCCATGCACTTCCTTTTCTAGGACCACAATTCGGTCCCTAGTTTGTTACATGTTTGTGAGTATTTGGTCTAATTTTGTAGCTTGCTCATTAATAATTGATTTGGATCAAAAGGGTGATTGGTATTCAAAGTACCCTTACCTCCTAATCTAGCATGCACTATTATTCTTCTTGCTTAATAAGATAATACTTTTATGTTAGAGGACACATTAAGTCCTAGATTTTGAGCCTCAAGTCTAATACCACAATATAATAACTCCATTGGGTTTTACTAGAATATAGTAATTTAAAAATAATTAATTACACATATTCATATTATAGATTTCACCATGATAAATCTAAATAGTGATCTTTAACTAAATGCATTAATTTAGTTAACTAAAGGTTTATATTTTAATCCACTTAGATAATGATCACCATGAACAAATATAAAAAATCATGAACATTGTTGAATAAATAATAAGTATTGCATCTAAATCATTAAATTAATATTAAAATTTCAATAATAGCTAATACAACATTACTTCCATTGTTGTAAAAGTAAAATGAATAATTATTACAATTTTTAGTGACTCAAAACTCTCCATGAATCAATTATCAATTTATAATATCAAGTGTAGTACTCTGGTGGGGAAGAATAATGTCATTTGAGTTATTTTTTACACCAACTATGGACCATAGATCATCTATAATATCTCCCAATAATGAAATGACCCTCCGTTCATGGATGGGTAGATAATGATAGTGCATGAATCTAGAGTGACAAGCTAGAACTCTTATGTTAGTAGATATCTAATACATAATGTGTACTATAAAAAATTTTGTTCTAACATGATATCAAACAAATATGAAAGCTATATCAACATATAAAATGATAATGTTTAACTATAAACATTACTTTGGCCAAAGTTTTCACATAGTTATGATTTTCAAGATCAGTCAATTTCATACACATCAATCGATTAGACTACACCTCATCTTAAATTGATGGTTCTAATTAAGCTATTGAAATCCATCCATAGCTTATTTAGATTCATAAATGTGAGATTTGGTTAAAATATATAATAATGTAAAAACTAATAGATTTAATTAAAATGATTCTTTTTAGCTAATAAAAATATGCTAAGTATAGAAATATCAAATACATAGATTTATCTTGTCAAATGTAATGAAATGAATCTAATATCATATATTTTATTATTAAATAATAAATAGAATAAAAAATAGTTCTTAATATAACATACCATTTAGAAAAATATTATATCTAGACTTCCAGTTACTCAAATCACAAAGTAACTTATAATGCTATTTCGTCCATGAAATAAACATTTAAAAACATGCTTATTTATTTTCTCATATATATATATATATATATATATATATATATATATATATATATATATATATTCAAAAATAGCTTAATAAGCTCTATATTAAAACCCTTAATACCTTATTTTAATGCTTTTATTCAAACATTAAAATATATTCAAGCACACATTTTACCCTTTAATGGTAATAACGTTTTCAAGCATATCACGCCTGTGAAAACACACACACACACGCACGCACACACACATATGGTATAATCAATTTTAGATTTATAACATAGTCAATATTCATATAATTTATACCATGTAAATATATAAATTTAGAACTAATATGGTACAAATATTTTATTGTATATAGTATATTTTAAGAAGACATCCCATTTGAATTGTCCTAGAGTATTCTATATACTCTATGTATACATTCAATTAATAAAATAGTCCCATTACCCTTTTATATACTAGATAAATCCCAATTTACTTGTTTGACAAAAAAACAAAGAATACGTGTGATTTACAATTCATACACAACCAACCAATTTATACTCCAATTCTATTTATTTAAATCATGCAAACCATTCGATTCATATTATCATTTGAATTACTTGCTTACAAATATGATCAAAGACATGCACTCAGTCAAGTATGTTCAACTCAAGATTTTTTATAATAACTTAGACTTGACCAAATAAACACTTCCATTCAAAATATTTATTAAATATCATACCCAGTCCTCTCATCAATTGTGCAAGGATCTCATTGAAAATCATAGACTTTATATATATTGAATGGTTTGCATGATTTAAATAAATAGAATTGGAGTATATATATATGTATATATGTATATATGTGTATACACACACACACACACACACACACACACACACACACACACACACACACACACACACACACACACACACACATACATATATATATACTCCAATTCTATTTATTTAAATCATGCAAACCATTCAATTCATATTATCATTTGAATTACTTGCTTACAAATATGATCAAAGACATGCACTCAGTCGAGTATGTTCAACTCAAGATTTTTGATAATAACTTAGACTTGACCAAATAAACATTTCCATTCAAAATATTTATTAAATATCATACCCAGTCCTCTCATCAATTGTGCAAGGATATCATTCAAAATCATAGACTTATATATATATATATATATATATATATATATATATATATATATATATATATATATATATATATATATATATATATATATATATATATAACCAAACATTCATTCTATTTAAAATTTGACCTTAAAATTTATGTAGTTTGTATATAATGGATTCAATTAAAATAATAAACTCAACCAAAATAACATTAACCTTTTTATGTATATATCTATGAATAAATTTGAGTACATAGATAATTATTCATACTTCACTTATCTAAGATTTATTTATTTATGGATTAACTTGATTTATCCCCAAACCCATATGTGTAAAAATACTTAAGTTATAAGATTTATAACTGAGTCAAATATAAATACCGTTATCTTAATTTATAATTTATAAATCCATTTAAAAACCTAAAGTAAATATAATTCCATTCAAAAACTTAAACTTCAATTTCATTTATTTAGGCACCCTAAAATTGGTTATGACTAATACACACAATTTCTTTCAAAAACCCCAACTTTTAGGATGTGTGTGTGTGTACACATCCTAAAAGTTGGGATTTTTGAAAGAGATTATGTGTATTAGTCATAACCAGTTTTAGGGTGCCCATATAAATAAATTTATAGTTTTGTTTTTCAAATAGAATTTTGTTTTATATGTATGTATGTAAATATGTGTGTGTGTGTATCATCAATAAAAAATCAAATATATACATATATATCTATGTATATATCTTCATATTCTAATTTTATATAAAGAACCCATAACATGTATACCCAAAAATTCAATTAGGGTTATCCACAATTGAGTCCTTCAAACAAATCAAAATTCAATCTATATTTTTTTAAATGACTTAATGAATATATCCCTTAACTTATTTGATAACAAATCTAAGTCAAAGACCAAATCTAAAATACCCTTTCATGGAAATAATCATTCAATGTTTTCATAGATATTTTTGAATTAAATTAAGAGTTAAGATAAATCTTATATATAGCCATAATAACCATGTCAAAATATTACAACTCTACCTATTCCATGAGGTTTACCTTGGGTTGGATGTAGGGTTCTGTGGAGGGCTAAGCAATCCATAGGTTCCTACATACAACCCCTTTATATTTATCCTTATCATTTGAAATCAAATGAAAAACTAAGTAACCATTTCAATTTCAAAATCCTTCAGACATAACACATAATAATTTAATGTAAAATACTAACTTATAATGATAATGATTAATGCCAATAAGGTTGTCTCAAATCTTCTTCCTTATCTCAAGCTCTCTTTATTCTCTCTTTCTTCTACTCCCTTATAAGTTATGCTTATAGTCCTCCTTCCACCTTTTATTCTTTTTCATCCCCTTAATTGCTATGAATTTATCCTCCATTCTCAATAGACAAAACTGACTAAAAATATGCATGCTATAATAGCTCAATAGAAACCCTCACTAAGCTACAATATGCTACCATTTCTCATATAGCCAACCTTTAAAACCACATCATGATTTTTGCTAATAGTCATTGTTAACTAGAGAAACTAGAGATTATAAAACCTAATCATCTCAAAACTTATCAATGACTAATTAAAATAGTCATTATATATCCTTAATATTATATACATTCCTTTTGACTTAATTAAATCTAATATTATCTTCCATAGCTTATGCAAACTGACTAAACAACAAGTCCACCATCAATATTATTCCATGTAATGTCAAATATCAACAAGTAAATTTGGAATTATTAAAACATATATGACTTTAAAATAATATTTTAATTACTACCAAGTCATCCAAAATCAAACACTACATTCGACCTCAAACTATAAGTTAACCCTCTAGGTTTAAACAAATAACCATATACTTTAGCAAATGATTAGACAAACACAATGATACCTTAAATTACATTATGTCTATTACCTAAACACTATACTTAGTTCAAAACACAAATCTCATTTTACCATGACAAAATCATTCATTAATACTTAACAAAGAGCTTTACAAGTTTATATAACTATTAAAATCAATAATATTAACCTTATAAACATAAATATTCAATTAAAAAATAACTCAAATAAGTAATAACATACATATATTATTTCTAAAAATAATCTAAACAAGCATTGTTAAACAAATAATTAGCTATGTATAATACAATGGTAAATCACTTTAAACTTGATAGGTACAAATTTATCAAATCAACTAACCAATCACATAGATTAGTGAATTCACACAATCAAATAAATTGATTGAAAATACAAAATATCATAATAAACATTCATAATATGAAACAAATCATACCAAAACTAACTTCAATAATTTATCACAAAATATGATATTCTACTATGGTGTGTGCATGGGTTTTTGGTTTCTCTCTATATCATCCCCCAATATCTCTATATACACCATCCTCTCCAATTATGATCTCCCTCTATCATAATTTTAAGGATGTATGTGTCCTATATCACCTTAAAACAATTAAGGTAGTTATCTTGAAACATAATTATATCCATAAAACACTACTACATAACTAACAAACATGATCATAAAATAAAAAATAAAAAATTATAACTATCTCATAAAAAATCAATCATGTAAATTAAGCAACATATAACTATCCCATAATGAGAATATGACATAAAGCTTAATCAATCAATAGTTAATTAACTAAAAACCATAATAATTCATGGAACAAACAAATTAATCAACTTAAAGCAAAATCAAGATGTGACATATCAGCTCAAGTTAAGAATTTTCTAAAGCCTATCTATGAGAAGGAGATGATGTTTATTTTTCATGAAATCAAACAATGGAGACTTTATCTAATGGACAAACACTTTAATGTGATAATTTACCATGATAGTCTAAAATAATTCCTTTAACAAATGTTTTCAGCTAAAGAACCATAAAAATGGGTGACCAAAATGTTAGGGTATGGATTTAAAATTATATATAATAAAATAAAGCATAATGTATTCATAGATGCACCATCTAGGAAGGATGAATCCATGTAGGAATTTTATTCATAATTTCTATATGATAGGAATATTGGGTGGGTAAGGCAAAATGAGAAAAATAAATAAATAAAAATTTGATACATAGGTTCTAATTCAGTAGCTCCAGTAGGATTCTAATGTCTCAATTTTTTTGAGTGGAATTGGAATTCCTTATGGTATAAATATATATTGTACCTATGTAATAATTATTCCATAAAACACAAAATCGACCTCCATGCATATTTTTTGTGGGTCATTTAGGATTTTTGAAAACATATCATAAAATCAAACAAGATTTATTTTGGGATGGACTCAAGTGGGATATCTAGAATGTTTTAGATAAATACATGGTGTGTCAAAAAACCAAGGGACATAAAATTAATACCATAAATATTTTAAAACCCTTATCTATTAATATCCAAAGATGTAATGATTCTTCTATGGATTTAAAAACAAGTTTACTTACCTTATAAGGTAATTTTTTATTATGCTAATCATGGGAAATATCACAAAATGTTCCCATTTTTGTTCCTTATATCAACCATATTTAGACAATATAGTAGTATATGCTTTTCAAGATACTTTTCAAAATTTACAAGGTATACCAAGATAATTATAAGTGATCATGATCCTATCTTCACCAATAATTTTAGGTTTGATTTATTCTCATGTTTAGGTACATAGTTGGTTCATTGTGGGTTATATTTATGAATTATATATCACTTATCTTGTACACTAGTAAAATACAAACATTGGTTGTTATTTTTAGTTATGGATCTTTCCAGCTTTCAAAAGTCTTGCATCTTCTCTATCTTGTACCCCTTATCCTATCTCTTGATCTAAATAGTCTTATGTTGATGACCCAAACATTATAACTTGTCAAAAATGCTAAAATATGATTATTTTATTCAACTGCAAGTTTTGAACATATACCTATTTTCTAACTACCATGACATAAGTGTTAGTCCCAAACCCCTACATCAATGCTAGTGTCTAGTACCCAAAGTCATCTAATTTACAAATGAACATATCTTAATGGTTAGGATAAGTGATTTAATGTGAGTTATTTATCCGAGAGGATTGGTATAAGTATAAGATCAATAATCATTCATTCTACACCTATGAAAGACCTCAATAGACTAAGAAAACTTATCAAAAGCATTCAATCAAGCATTCAATTGAGAAAAGATTCCATATTTTTTATATTTACATATTCGTCAATGGGTTAGCACATATACATGTATAAATTATTAAGGGATCATCCCAAGATCTACTTTTTTCAATTTACAAGTCAGATCATTATTATAATTTCTTTTTACACATTTTATGATTTACACATGAGCCAACATGCAGGGGAGAACTACATAAGTTTGATTCCCTCTTCAGAGTATTGGATATGTAGGCAATGATAATTGATATAGGGATATTTAGGGAATATTTACACCATGTTCCCACTAACCCATTTTTTACAAGGTCACTATGAAGGCAAAGAAATAGGGTTTTACCATTTCATGAGGAGTGAAAGTCCATGACCTAGATCTGAATGCACCAAAGTGAAGTAAAATATAATCCCAAAATCATATATGTGGTTGGATAATTTTTCATTAGGTATAACATAAATTACACCTACATTTAATTTAGATAATAGGATCGATGCTAACATCCAATGCTGACACTAGTTTTTGAAGATCTAGAGGTGCTCAATCTAGAATTTGGTGACTATTCTAGAGTCCTATTCTAGTTTGCTTCTTACCTATTATAGATACATAATTGTGTTATCATAAAAATATCTAAGTACATTATTTAGTTTTCATTTTCATATATATCATAGTTGTACTTACTATTTTTACCCTACCTTAGTTTAATAAATTCAACATATGCTATATCTGAGTTGAAAATTTAATTAGCCTATTATGAATCTAATTATCACCCTTATGCATTATCATTTATATATTATTAACCCTATCTAACCAATTAGGATCCACATCCAAATTTAGAGTTAAAAATTTGGTAAACTTTACCTTTGAACACCAATCCCTTAGTTGTTTAGGGTTTTTGTGTTTTTTATTTTACCTGATTGCTATATTTTGATGCAAATTCTCAAATTTTTATTTTTGAAGCAATGAAAAATGTTAATAAAAAAAGTTTATTTCAAATGGAATATAAATAATAATTGATCACTCATGTCAATTATAAAAATATCTTAATGGATGCATTTTTTATGTTACAAGAGATGAAATAATAAAGCATGATAAAACTAAGGCTTCTTAACCTAGTGATGGTGAGTCCATAAAAGGTACTACAATTAATTATATAGTAATCATTCTACATACATTTATTGGAGGCATAGATTATGTTTTCCAACCTATGTTTCCTAAAAACACTATTTTTACATCTACCATGGAATTACCAACATATTCAACTCAAATATTAGTTTCTATATCTATTTAATCATGTTTACATCCCGTTTGGTGACTAATCAACTTCTAATCTAGATCCCAATGGGTATATAGTTCAAACATTCCTTCAAATTATAAATAACATGGAGGATAAGGTTTAAAATATTGAAAAAAATACTTTAAAGTCTCCTCACACTATTAATTTCCAAGATGTGTTACATAATTTTCTTGCACCCAAGATATATTTTCATCCTTTGCCAAATAGTTTTTTTCACCTAAGTTTCTATTTTATGATGGAAAGGGTGATCCTAAATAGCATATTTATTATTTTCTATGTGGCATGCCTTGATTTTGTCTTCAATGATAAACGTTTGACCAAATTATTCCCAAGAAGCCTCAAAGACTATGTTTTGATATGGTCCTACAATTTACCTCTCTAATCCATAAAAGAATTCAAATCTCTTGCACATTAGTTTTTGGAAATATTTTCCATTAATATTTTTGAAAATTTTCCTTTTCTCAAATTTCCAAAATCAAACAAGGAACAAATGAATCTATTAATGAATATGTCTCTAGGTATAAGATAATGCTAGCTAAACTGACTAATCCTATGGTAGATAAAGAGTTTCAAGACATATTCAAGAAAAGTTTTATTTCTCTATTACATGAACCCATTATTTTTAAAAAGGATAAATATTATGATGATTATGCCATGTTGTTTAAGACTGTGAAATGAAACTTATTTCTTTAAACAAACTTATGTATGTAGCAAACATACTAGCTACATCTACATCAAATCTAAAATTTACCATCAAACCAAGCTATAAGGTAAAACATCCTAAGCTTAAAAAGGAAACAACCACCATGATTAATGTAGTTTCAAAGTAGCCTAATTGGCTTCTCTTATCTAGTGAACCAATTATAAAATTTACACACTTACCCAACTCTCCGACTTCATTACTCCCATGGTTAGTAGAGTGCCTTCTTATATCTCTCTCTAATACTATAGAGGTTGATATGAATATAAATTTACCCAAATGATAATATTTAAATGATTATTTTGATTATCACTAAGGACCAAGGCATTCTAAAAATATATGTTTTACCTTGAAGCATAAGATCCAAGGCCTCATTGATGACTAAAATATTAAATTTGATGAACCTCCCAAGGAATTAGGTTCATAAATTGGTGATCAATAGAAACATAAAATATTTAACACTACTTTTCAAGATCATTCTAATAAGGAACTAGAAGTGCAAGTGGCATATAACGCAAATCCTTCTCTATCACATCATGAGCACCCATTGGATGGGATTATTGGTACCTATATGTCGCATATACCTCCCATGTTTTAGAGACCTTTTATTACTTTTAATGACAACAAGGTGAAGGATGATGACTCTGGTATTCATTATTTATTCATTCAAGCATTATTTGATCACTATCCTATATAGAGTGTTATGATTAATAATGGTGCACACAAAAATGTTTACACCATGACATTACTTATGCATCTGGGTTATACTTATCATGATTTTCATCCTTCTATTAAATTTGTTAGAGCATTTGATGAGACCTCCTAGAATGTTCTTGGTGAGATTGAACTACATTTATAGGTTTATTGCACACATGTGTTACCAAATTTTTAGTCATACCTTCCATGATAATCTTTGATATGTTATTGGGAAGACCTTGGATATATACCATTCAATTATTACCTTCTATAGTACATGGTTGTGTAAAATAAATTCATGCCAATTGGGTAATTATAGTTTTTGAAATTCCATATAAGCATCCTATTGAACATTTTTTTTAATACCTAGGAAGCTAATTATCAAACCTACTAATGTTAATCAACCATAAAAGGGTAATAAATAGGCAATCCCCTTTACTAGGAGGTTAGTACTTGAGACATCATTTCATCAAAGGCATAAAATAGATTCCATGAAATACTCATCTTTTATTATGCACCATATTTAGAAATTTAGAGCACCCATGCATGTTTATACTATTGTTATTCCAAAGAAACCACATATTACATAAATATGGGTTCCAAAAACCCCTATTATTTCTATTACTAATTCATGACATTATATTATTATTATATGTATAGAGAGAATCAAAGATAATATAGTGATATGTATTATGCATATACATACTCCTTGGCAATACCATAAATTCTTTGAATTAAGTTCCAAGTGGGGAGATACATATGACCATTGTTTGGATGAGATTATAGAATGATCTTTCCACTTCATATATTCTAAAATACCAAAAAAAAACTTCAAAAATCCTAAAATACTTTTAGAATCTACACATTCTATTAGATATTTGGCATTTATGTGTTAGTTCTATGTTGATGGATAGTATATCAGTTAATTCTACATACACGTGTTTCATTATTATATTTGAGTTTGACATAGGAATACACAAATACATGATCTATAAATTTTTAGATATTTGGATTTCCATATACTTGCATCATAGTACATTGGGGGCATCCACTTCTTTGATCTTGATACTCACAATTCATAGGGTTCAATGATCATCTTTCATTATCATGTTTTCGCTTATATGGACTTACGCATGACTTTATCTATGATTATATATTTCATAGGGTTATTTATTTATATGCACTTGAAATTTTTTATAACACATTTTATCCATGGGATAATATGATATGTGAATGCTAGTTGCTTATGCTTTCCTTTATGCACTTCCTTGAGTGCCTTACCTTACTATTTTCTTACTTATTCAAGAAATTGAATATGCTCTTTTGTTTATGATCCATGTGACTTTATTTTATTTTTTTGACATTTTCATATGCCATTATTTATTGTATGGATAGTCAAACATGTCATTCTTTCTTTTGTGGACATTTTAATAAGTTGTCCTTTTAATTGTGCAACATTTGAACATGCCCCTTGTTTTTAGTCTCCTAGGACCATTATATGTTGACTTAATTATGAGTTGTTAGCATAGGTTCCTAAAGCATTAGAACATGATAATGATGAGGATAGATAGGTTATACTTCAGTGCACAAGATAGCAAATCATATTCATATAAAATGCTGGAGAACAAAAGTCTAGCCAAGATGAATTATTGTGTTAAGTAGAAAGTAAGAACAATTAGTAATTTATTAATATATATAGATTATTCAAATTAATTTAGATAGAAAGTAAGCAAACATTATACATAAAAGCACATGAAAGGAATAAAGTAAGAAATCATAGGGAACCATAACCATATAGTCTCTATTGATCTCTTCAAAAGTGGAACTCTATTCTTCTTACAAACATAAGTATATATAGATGGTTGTAGTATATGACTATTCATATTCTTCTCATACTTGGAACCAAAAGTGGAGTTTATCCATATTTTAACCTATTACAAGTTATGGAGATAGGAAAAAATAGACATATATATATATATATATGACAAAAAGATTATATAATGCACAAATATTAGACAAATATCTTGCATAGATTTGAGATTTGATTTATTCTTCCAACACTTTCCTAGACTTAAAATTTTGTCTCATCCTGAGACAACATCGTAGGATCTCTAAAATTGCACAAAGGTTAGAAATTAAAGAAGTGGTTAGATTAGTAAGAGTCATAATAATTGCTCAAGGTGCCTGTTGTCACTTGGATATGTACCCTTGAGGAGATGAAAATATCTCCTTGTCCAAGTGGCACAATGGAATCACCTCTAAGCTTATTGGTATCCTAAGGAATGAGGTGAGTCTCTAGATATGGATAGCTCCCTTGATGTACTACTTGACTACTAGTACAACTAACTTTTGGGTGTAGAAAAGGAAAAGACAAATAAAATCAAATCTAGACTATGGAGGTGATACACCAAATCAAATTTATGACTTCCAATCAATTAAAGATTACACTTGAAATCAATGAGTAAACTAAGCATACACTTCTCTAATCTTCATCTCCTCACATCAATGATACATTGTGGGGTCATAGATGATGTACAAGTCTAGGAGGAATAGAAAAAAGGCCTATGAGAGAAATAATGAAGAGAATAACTCACTTAAACCTTGACATCTCTTGAAACACATCACATGCCCTAAAAGAAGAAGCTACAAATAGGTGAGAGAATGTGAAAACTTGCTAAGGAATCTATAGTCTTCACTAGTAAATTCAACATTCAAGTCAAGCACACTATGAATAGTCATGAAAGAGGTAAAAATTAGTCATTTTGTTGATCAAAAGGTATAAAAAGGAGTATTTATTTTTGATACTTAGGTGGAGCATCCCATACAATGCCAAAATGGCCAACTCTTATAAAGTTTGAGAAAAAGAGAGAGAAAGAAAGAAGTCCAAGCGTCACATGGACACTTGTCAAGCTAATAATATTAGTTATCCATGTATGGAAAGAGGATATGGGTTTATATATGAAATATTAGGAGCTTAAGTGTAAACTCAAGTCATCAAAGTTACATAAAGTGGCCTAAAACTCTTTTTCTTACACAAAAACCTACCTTCATGATTAGGCCTATTTGAGTGACTTATAACAAATAAAGGGTAGGTCAAATGACTATAATAGAAGGGGAGGATATTATACATGCCTATCCATGCATTATTTTCATTCTTGGTCTTCTAGAAATACCTAGAAGAGAGTCATCATCACCTGCACTCTAAGAAACCTCCTCCTCATGCACTTTGCACACTTGTCTTCAAAGTTGGCTTTAGTTATTCATTATAGTCCATAAAAGGTAGTTTTTGAAAAATTTTAAGACTCTCCATGGCCTTGGAAGAATTATGGGAACCTTAAAATCAATTTACTTGAAGATTTTCTCCCTTCTCTCTAGCTTGCCCAATATGCCATATTTGACTGGTTGAGTTGAAGGCTATTTTTATAACCCTTAGGAGTTGTTTCAAGAAATCTAGTGACCATATGGAGTTATAAAAACTATAAATATTTCATCCAAACTTGGTTTCATCCTTAGTATCCTATTTTAGAATACACAATAGACAAATAAGTGAAGAAAAGCCTATTTTTGACATATCCATATAGTTTTGTACATCTAATTTTCATGTGGAGTAGCTTGAGGGGGAAATTTCCAATACCCAAAAGGTTTAATGAGAAAAATATTCCATTTGATTAGCTATCCAACTCCATTTTCAAAAACTAGTCCTAGCTAAGGGTTTGTAAGGGTTTTGGAGTAGTTTTGAGTCTTAATCTTGGTTCATAAAACCCTAACATCCAACCTGACAATAATTTCAAAAAAATGTTTATTTAATAGCCCTCCCAAATTCCCCAAACTTCTCGTCTCCATGTAAATCCTCATGTCAGATATGAGCATCAAAAAATCACCTATTGAACTTGTTTCTCTATTTTCCAATGGGCATGATGGGTTTTTGAGTCAAAATTAGATTTATTGATGTTTTTTTTTCACTCTAATGGCTTGGACACCTTACTAATTGATCTGGGAAACAATTCAAGTGACAATTTGGGTGACAGGTCCACCCCAATTGATGATGAAACTTTTGGGAGCCATAACTTGTGTACCATAGCTCCATTTGACTCACCATTTGAACCATTGGAAAGATAAGAATGATTAGAATGTGGTGAGATGGTATGGAGATATTCTTGATGGATTTTAACCTATGAAAACCCAATAGAATTTCCCCAAATTTCAATTTTAGTAGTGTAGTCTAAAAATACTAAATTTCTAAAAATAGTAATACCTTGAATTATGTATTGTTGTAAATCATGGAAGTCAAACCACTTAATCTTACTTGAGATTGGTGACCTTCCACATCCTCCTCCATCATTAAAAACATATATAAATTAAGATGTAACCTGAAATAGAAACTAGACATCTCTTGTTAGAGATAGGCATATGTTTGGGTCTACAAATTTGATCAATAAAACATCTCTTCTCAGAGATAGCATTATTTGAATTATGTTGTTCTTGTTTCTTGAATTATCTTTCAACAAAATCTTTTAAGTTTTGGTTCAGTGGTATTAGATTAGTTTGTCTTTAGCGTGTATGATCCTGAGGACAAGGTCAAATTTTAGGAAGCTTGGGTGGAAAATAGAACTAGTAGACTATCCACCTATTCACTCCAAATGACTTGAAATGGTGGACAACACCGAGACATCCAGTCCTTTAAAGGAAATGGTGAATGAAGCCCTTTAATAGTAGCAAGCACAAATGCTACAACAATTCACTCAAATTCTCTAATAAATATCAATGGGAAATTTGAGCTCCTCATCTGCACCCCCACATCATTTTAGTGCCCTAACACCCTTCAAGGTTTAGGTGAATTTTGATATCCCTACATTTGAAGGAAAAATCAATGCTGATGTAGTATAAAATTGGTTGGATCAATTGTCATCTTATTTTTTTTGTAAATAAATTCACTAATAAAGAGAAGATCACTTTTGCTCTTTTAAAAGCATCATTTCCTGTCAAAAATTGGTGAGAAGTTTATAAAAAGAGATTCAGTGAAGATGATATTGGCCTTGAGGTGGAACCCACTTAGGATGATTTCATAAATGCTATAAAGGAAGAATACTACCCAATTGGAGCATATGATGATCTGTATATAGAGTGGCAACAACTTTTCCAAGGTAAGCAATAGTTTGTTCAAGATTACACTAATTTTTTTCATTCTCTATCTACGAGATTGGGCATCGAAGAAAGTGAGAAACATAAGGTTCTAAAATATCATGGTGGATTACAATGGTACATATGGGGAGAAATGGAACTCTTCAATTTGGAAACCCTTGATGAGGTGTACAAGTTCATAATGAAGATTGAGAAAAAGCATGGAAGACTGAATACAAAGAGTCAACCTTCAAAATGGAAAAGTGATAAAGAAGGTCAAACATGAGGCCAAAATTGGAAGCAAAAGGAAGGAAAGATTGGGAACTGGTGTGATTATCACAAATATGGAACTCACCCCAAAGAAGAATGTTGAGTCATCAAGTCCTTACTTTCTAAATCACAATCCTCAACATCCACTACTCTGCCTCATACAGACCCCACAATTGAAGAGGTTGAAGAAGAGATTATAGATGCTGAGTCTGAATCCATTTTTGCTTCATCATAGACCCACAAAGAGAGGCTAGATGACAAGGAAAAGTTATTTCACTCTAAATTATGGATGAAAGGTAAGCCTCTGCATATTTTTCTTGATAGTGGAAGTCAAAATAATTTAATCTCTACTAATGTTGTGAAAAGCCTAAATCTATCCATGAAGCCTCACCCAAAGCCATACAGTAATGAATGGTTGATTCTAGGGAGAAACCTCTATGTTACCCACTAATTTCTTTTCTCATATGCAATAAAACCTTTCCAAGATGAGGTCTTATGTGATGTGGTCAAACTAGATATTTGTGATGTACTCTTTGGTCAACTATTCATGTATGATTGACATGGCATCTATGAATCAAGACTCGAAGGATCACTCTCACTCTTGGAACACAATGTTATAGGGTACCATAGGTACCACCTTCTACATCTATTTCTTTGATTAGTGCCAAGAAATTTATTCTCATGGTGGTAAAGCCACAAGAATCCAAAAGTCCTAATGTTGCAGCCTTGACTACACAAACAACATAATAATAGAATAAAATAGATATCAAGATAAATAAGTTCATGGCCTTCCATCCATAGACTAATGGTCAGACAAAAATGGTGAACAATTGGGCCCTGTATAGTTACATGAAACACAGTCCATTCTAAGTATGCATTAGGAATCAAATCAAAATAAAACTACTGAACTTGACGAAAAATATTGATTCAATGGGGACCATTGCTTATCAAGGAGGGAGGAATGATCTAGGCAATAATTCAGGTGATGGGTCTACACCAATTAATGATAGAACTTCTGGGAGCCATAACTTTTGCACCGTAGCTCTAATTGACTCATCATTTGAACCATTAGAAAGATAAGAATGAGTAGAATGTGGTGAGATGGAATGTATATATTATTAATGGATTTTGACCAATGAAAACCCAATATAATTTCCCAAAATTTCAATTTTAGTAGTGCAGTCTAAAAATAGTAAGTTTCTAAAAATAGTAATTCCTCAAATTCTATATTGTTGTAAATCATGGAAGTCAAACCACTTAATCTTAATTGAGATTAGTGACCTTCCACATCCTCCTCCCACATTAAAAACATTTATAAATTAATATTTAACCCAAAATGGAAATCAGATATCTCTTCTCAGAGATAGGCATATGTTTGGGTCTACAAATTTGATCAATAAAACATCTCTTCTCAGAGATAACATTATTTGAATTGTATTGTTATTATTTATTAAATTATATTTCAACCAAATATTTCAATTTTTGGATCAGTAATGACCTCATAAACCTATTTAAATCCATTTAAAGGTATGTTTAAGGCTAGGATGAAGTTTGACCTTGCATTTTAAAATTAGGTTTCATGATGCTTAGTAGACCGGAGTTGTTACTTTAGTCAAAATGACCCTCCTTGTGTTTTTTTGTATATAAAGGGTTTTAAAAATTAAATATTAACCTCCTAAACATGTATCCATATGTTATAAAACTCACCTCACACATGTAAATAAGATGTCTCTCAATTTGGTCTTTAGGCTTCAACTTTATCTTTAGGCCTGTCAGGCAACTCTTGTATATTTAGATCATTATGCTCAGTTTCACCCCTATGTGATGTGTTATCCCCCCCACCCCCCCTGCCCCCACACACACACATATCTTAAAAAACCATTTTAAAAGGTTTAGTCATCTTTTTACCTATGTTATCATCTTTCTTCTCCAAATTGATAGGGTTTTTAGCCCTCAAGAGTGCCCTACCTCTGAGATAGGATAGAGATGTGTTATCCTATTTCCTAATTAAAAAAAGTATTTAATAAGTATTTAAAACTCATAAAAATAAAATTTACCAAGTTTTATGTCTTTTTTAGGTGTTTAAACCCTTCAAACTCATCAATTTTCAAAAAAAACTTACCAAGGCAACTGTTTGTAGGGTTCTTTGTGTAGACTAGGTTTTGCTCAATAGGGGCACCTGTAGGTTAATGTTCCTTGCATAGAGATTTTGAGGTTTAAAATTAATATATTGGAGGTGATTATAGGGTTAATAATTAGTAAAACTTTCTTCATAGCTTCTACTTGCATTCCAAACTCATGAAATAGGTATTTTCCTATCTAGTTAAGGTACTTTGCCTTTACCCTACTTGTAAATTTCTTGTACTCCTTTGAGACCATGAACATAGTGTGAAGGATTTATATATTGAATCATGAAAATTATAACCACTTCATAATTCTTATATTCTATACTACACCTACTAACCTCTTGGGTTCATATCTGAGTTTCCTTTCACATGACTGAGACATATATTATCCTATGTAACCCCTATTTTAGACCGAGCCTCTAGGTTAATGTATGCCTTAGCTTGGAGAAATTTTTTTAAAACCTTTTTTAATTTGCTTAAATTCTCTTAGAAATGGTTTGGTTTCAATTTTTCACCGTACGTCAATGTAATACAACCTTAAGTGCCAAGCTTTTCTTTACTACCTAACTGTGTTTTCCTCCTAACAGTACCCATGTAGGTGACTTTTCTCTACTAGAAAGACTTTGGTCATGATTTTAAGAACATATTTTGATATTTAAAACCTCATAACATTTTTTTATATTTGTAACCACCTTAAAAGGGCTGAAACATCACTAAGACACCAAGTTTAAGTCATCGTATGGCTACCCAACTATAGGTGTCAATTAGCCCTGTGTATAGACTGAGAGGTTTGATTGGGGAGTAAAAAATAAGGTAAAATTATTTAATGATGATCCTTATTCCATGAACCATCTTACTTTATTGGAAAGTCTTAATTTTCAACTATAGTCTTCTTTAGGATTCTGGCCTATAGGATAATATTGGTTGTTTTAATTATTTAAGGGCATCTTTAGACCTCTAAAATACCCTTCTCCACTTGTCATCATCACATAAAAATTTTCATACTCATTTTACATACCAAGGAATAAAATATTAGTACAAATATATGTTATAATTCTCCTATCAAACAAATTATATGATATTTATAAGACCTCCTAGAACTCTATTTGATTCTTTTAGGGACAAAGGCCCTGTAATCTTAGTCATTTTCATGTTTAAAGGTTTCCTTGCTTCATTTTTCCAACATTCCACTTCAAAATAATTATTATTCTCTTTTCATCATGATAAGATTCTAGGAATGGTTTCACTACATATCTCATACTCCATATATTTCTTTAGATCTTTATTCAAACCACCTATAGGTGGTGATTCACAAGTCTGCAATAAAGAGGAAAACTCAAATAGTGAACAAGAAATAATATCTTAATGAGTTTTCAATTCACTTACAAGAATAAAATGGAAACATCCCACTTATAGGTGTTTTGGATAAGTATTAAAATATCCCATTCAATATGAAATACTCTCCCAAGCACCTGTATGCAAGCATATTCATGGCCAACTAAAAAGGCAAATTATACATGAATGTAACTCCTAGAAAATTTGCATTTTAAAGTGAGATTAAAAGGTTAAGATAGCTTGAGGAAAAATATAATTAATTTATCATAAGCATGTGAATCCATGAAAAAGCATGGAGTTCCTAAAAATGGAGGAATACTATCAGTCAACCCATAATGGACTAGTCTACAAAATTGGGATAATTTTCCCATAAAAACACCATTGAACATTAATAAAATCATGTAATTAATGATGGGATATTTCCAACATCCTAGATAGCAAATATGAGAAATTGGTTTGTACAGATTTGTCTAGAATGAAGGAAAACTTGAAGGGTACACCAAACAACTAGCAAATTTGCATAGTCCACTTCAAATGGATGGTTCATGAATAAAATATGAAAATTTATAAAAATAATTATATTTATTTTAAGGTATATGATTTTATAATATTACCCTAGGATCATTTTTATTAAAACCCCCTTGTGTTAGATGTACCAGGTAAAAACTTGTAAGTCACTTCGATCTGCCAAGAAGAGTAAGAAGAGAGATGAACAATTTTGAGATATACATAGAAATTTAAAGTCATTAAAATCATGTATTTGAGTTAATTAATGATAAATTTCATCCCTTTATCCTTTCCAATGTGGCACACTTCCCAAAGAGGTTGTATAAGTTCCTAAATCTTTCTTTTTCACTATAAAACTATCCTTTCTTCTATATAACCTACAATATTCAATTAGTAACAGTCAATAAAAACTTATTACGATACATGAACATGAAATTATCATTTTTAACTTTCAAATCTCCCAATAATCCCATATAAAGCATTAAATGCACCTATTTAACCCCTTAAAATGACCCAAAATGATAAATGTACCTAGAGAACTAATGACTAAAGTTATTATAACATCAATTGACATTAATTGACCTATTAAACACATTATAAAAATATATTATACCCATTATATACCTATAAACTAATAATTTTCCTATAGGTTCCCTGATTAGACTAAAAAGTTAAATTTGGTCAACAGTGCCATTTTTGATTTTCACCTCTTGCACATTACTTATCCACCCTTTTGGGTTTTCAACTAAGTAACATACCAAACTATCACAATTTTAGGATTTAAATAGGTTGGTGTAACTAGGTGGCCACCCTTTATGGGGTTTCAACCATCGTAGCCCTACTTGTCTTACTAAGTCATCCCTAATACAAAATTTTGTACAAAATTTTACAAAATTCATACTCTGTGTAGTACTTAACTTGATGGAGGTGACATAGATGCAAATTATGACTAGCCAAAAGATTCCTCAGACTTGGATTATGTATCCTTTAACTAATCAGTGATATATTATAGCTCAAATGGTAGCTTGTACATAAGTTTTTTGAGAATTTAGGCAATGTTATTGTAAAAGGGAGATAGATCAGTCTTGTAAACATGTGAGTCAAGCATGATTTATTGGATCATCTATATTAGGGTGAATAATAGTGTATGGTATCTAATGATTTAATTTAGATTTATGTCATTAATGATGCTCATGGTTACCTTAGTGTTGGTGACCCTAGTCTAAATCTCAACATAGAGCTACTCTATTTTATATCTATGACATTGAGCTTAGAGACCAATAAAGGAACTACATAGAAGCTAACTCTACTAGTTGAGGATGTTGTCATGTACATTATACCTATCATTAAGTAAGTCCTAAAGTGCTATTTCATTCTCATCTATAGAGGTAGTTTGATTTCCCATAGTTACCTTGGTAGTTATAGTCATGGTGAAGTCTGCACTAGAGATGCCTAAATAATCATCTAGTTACTACTTCCAATCAAGTATGTTACATGTGAATTATTATGTTTATAAGGTAGAAGTGTCTAGTAAGCCTTGATGCTCCTTCAAAAAAGTGATAAGTGTCACAACCTTGTTCTCCACATCCAAGCCTAATGTTTTGAATAAATGGAATTTTTAGGCTATGCATCAATCTTTGGTTAACTTAGAGACCATAATCTTGAGTCTACATTAGTCAAACATGACTTGGTCCAAGATTGTTTGAGTGACTAGCTCTAGATAGGAATCTTAAATGATCTTGGTAGATTCATAAAGGTAAGCCTTTAACTTTATGTTCTTTTCCTTGGATTGATCTATATCTAGATCTAAACAAGTGGCCTTTTACACAATGGATTCCTACAGTGTTGTTGTGCCCTCGAGTTGTTTCTTTAGTGGGAACTTGGAGACATCTAGTGATGCTTCCTACTTGAGGAAGAGTGTTACTAGTGTGATTGAATTCACCAAAGGGTTAGTTTAGGACATTTTCACAAGTGGGAGATAACTTGTTTCATTGATCATAGATAGTTAGGATGTAGCATAGCCACATGACTCTCAATAGTAATTTTGGGAGATAAGGACTTGCTTAAGTTATAGCTAGTTACTCTTATGTTATCTACTCTAATTCTAATTATGGTTGATCAGGTGCCTATTGGTTCTATGTGTGGCCTATAATCCTACCTTGATTTTTTATACATCATCTTTAGCTTGATTTTATTTTACCTCCTCCTCTACTCTCTTATTCATATCTTCCCATATATCTTATTATTTGGCTTATTATTCCTCTACTTACACTTTTGTGTACACTCTTTTTCTTCTTTCTTTTATCATATCAAGTCCATAGCATTGGCTTGTTCATCTTTAACACGTGTTTGTGCTTCCACTTATGCTTATTCTTTTAATTATGCTTGTTATTGGCATAGGGATTCATCTTCTCATTCTTTATTCTTCTTTACAACTTCCTCATATTGTTGTTGTGCTTTCATGGCTTGTTCTATGGTTTGTATGCCTGTGCCATTGCATCTTGTTTTTCTTCTTCTTCTTATACCTTAGCCTTAGTAGTGAGCTCAGCTTCTTTATCTTTATGTGCTTGTATATCATGTACTTACTTGGTTGCATTTATAACTTACTATGCCTTCCTACTCACTTCAATGGCTTTCTGTTAGTCATCCTTGGCCTTTTGAGTGGCCTTAGCTTCTTTGGCTTAGTGACTTTCTCATTGTTTTTTGTTGTTGTTGATATTTCTACTTTTGATGTTTTTTCTCCTCTTTTCTAACTCATCATTATATTGTGAGATCTATGTCTTCCTTGAGGCCTACTATTCTTCTATTATGGGTTACTCAGGTGTGAGCTCTTTGACCTCTTGAATTTGTAGTGATGGCAGGGCATCACTTGGCTAGACCATTGAAAAGGGAACTTGTGACTTCTTACATCGTAAGGTGGACAACTAATATTTGGGTGGTGGTGAAGTAGATGATGGATCATGTTGTTATTATTGTGTTAGTCAATTGAATGTGCACTCTTCTAGTGTAGGTGAGACCCTAGCCTCACACTTGGTTTGGGGTTTGTGCACAAATTACTCTGGTGGGATTTTTGGAAGTGGTGCAAAGACATCCTCATATATGAAGGTAGTAGAAGGTTAATGCTATAAAAATCCAATCCTTCACTAAAACTACTCTACTTCTTCTCACATAATGTTGATTATGATAGATGCAAGGAATAGTGTTAGGTCAACCCATAGATTTGGAAGAACCTATTTACATACTTGGACCATGTGTATATCCTTCTATAAGAATAATTTTTGCTCCTATCTATAATAAAATTTTCCATCCATGTTTATAGTCATTACCTATTATATATTTTGTTCATTGATCCCCATCTATGGTAGGTCACATGAGCTTGTGATCTGGGGCACCTTGGGATCATTTAACTAGGTCTCCATGATCTATGTATTATGCTTCAATGAAGGGGACATAGATTGATGCTTGATGTAAAGTTTGCACTTTACCTTCTATGACTACAAACTAGTGGCTTATTTTGGTTACTATGTTGTATCAAAGCTAACAATAGGTGGTATGGCTTGAAGTGGAGTCACACGACTAGCTATAAAGGCTTTCTATTTGGTGATTCTACCTATGTCATGTCTATGGTGACAAATAATAGAAGAGGTGAAAAGGGATACCTTGACAAATTTTGGATATGTATGAAGACACATTTATAATCAAGGTGATAGTAATGTGTTTTCCCAAGTACTGCATTACTTCTAATAACATTTAGGGATGTGTGGCAATCAATTCTAGATACTCCTCCCATCATGCTTTGAATTTACCCTCAAGTTATAAGGATATATACTTAGGCGTCCATATGAGGTTGGGGAATAATTATGCTATCCAAAAATATATGTTGGGGTGCACCTCTCCTTTCAAGGAATTCCATTATGTGAAGTAGAGGAGAAATATGAGGAACTAGTATTGAAATGTTTGCTTAGAAAATATGTGACACTTGTCAATATTTATGAGTAAATATTTAACTAAGTACTTTGACTATTTAAATTTCTCATTGTGATGGATCATGAAATGAGAGATATCCATGACTCTTTTTTAAATTAATTTTATAGACTTGGGCATCTGCTAGAACTTCCTTGCAATGCATTTAATGAAGATTCACACTAGTTCATCATGAATTTACTAAATTGGGATCCCTTTGGATCCCAAAACATATAAATCTATGAATTTTTTATAGAATAAGCAACCTTATCATCTTATATGGATCAAGGGAGTATCCTCATGTAGGCATGAGCAAAGCTTGGGTCATGGCTTTTGAGTTGATAATGGTGGTATCGAGGACAAGGTAGATATTGACATCATTGTATTAGATGAGCAACACTTATACAATCTTCCCCAAGTCACCAAAAGTGGGCATTCAAACTAAGCACTCAATTTATATATTATAGAAGTGGTGGGGAGATGTGAGAGAGAAGGGTTATGTAGCATCGATGGGGTCAGGCCAAAATAGATTCTATTTTTATGCTCAAATGAAATCAAAGGGTTCTAGATCATTGAAATTTGTTTACCTTAGAGCCATATCAATTCCCATTACTTCTTTTTATGTTTCGGTCAATCTCTTAATGAATCCATGTTTGTTGAAGTGATGAAGTTGCAATGTTATTGGCTCTATGTGCAATAAAACTAGCTTGACTCTTTGAAATTATAGGTCATGAAAATATTTTCAAGGATGAAATGCAAACTTATTTCATGAGCTTGGACTTTATAGATTTATTTTTAGTTGGTTTATGCATAAATTTCATGCTTAGTTTTCCATTTGACATGAATGCAATTATTAATGTGGCAAATCTTATCTAATCTAGTAATTAAGATAATTAGTCATTATCACATGTGTGGAGATAGACTATTATGCTTTTTGGTCTCTGTACAAGAGTATGAGTGGAGGATATTGACTGGGCACTAATTTTTTAAAGATTAAGTTAATCAAACCTTGGATCTGACATTAAATTATGGTGGATGCCCATTATATGGTGAATATCTTGTTTATGTGACTTGTTCTAGCTTTCCCAAACTTAATTGGTTTTGTTTATTCATGTTAACATCCATGATGATGTAGGTAAATTATATTGCACATGATTAGTTTACGCTATTTTTGGTATCTTAGTTCTCTAATGGTAGTGAAGAGATCATCTACAAACACACATAGATATAAAAATAAATGCACAAAAAACATGAAGAAATGAGAAATCCTAATCTACTCAGTGTTACTCAGCACCCACTCACTTAATAGAATGAGATAAATTAATATTATTGGTGGTAGGGATTAATCCTACATCCATTCACCCACCCTAGTAAAATGGTTCCTTGAATATCTCTCAAAATAATGGTTTCTTACTATAATAGTTCATGTATAACATAAGGTCATTTTAATCAAATCCATAATTTGCCTAGAAATGCTTTGAAATGATAGTCATACAGTAAAAATAGTTGATCTTTATGAGATTCCTTATGGTATATATTCTTATCATGCCATGCTTTATGGCTCTATTTGTGAACTTCCTACATCCAATATGATATGTGTCTATACTCATCTATCTTATTTAGTTTTATAAGTCTATTAGTGAGAGACTCAAGATCCCTTAGTCTCATGACTATTGCATTACACAAATTGGGTACCAAACATTCCATTATCATAACTTATTCAAGCTCATATACCAACTCAAATGGATTAAAACCTTTAGATCTCTTATAGTGTGTGTGATATTCCTAGATAATTATAGGAATGCAATATTCTTAATCATCCCTCTTGACATTTTAGATTTTTGTCAATATTTCTCCCAACACTTTGTTAGAAGCCTCAGCTTGGCCATTAACTTGTAAATGGTATGTAGTAATTTTATGATGAGAAATCATGAATTCATCAATAAGAGCATTGATGGTGTTGTTTAGGAAGTGCATCCCTTAATTGTTGACAAGATTGATGGGACATCTAAACCTTGTAATAATGTTCTCATAGAGAAACTTTACTACATCCTTTACACCATAGCTGGGTGTTACAATGGTTTCAAACCATTTGGTAAACTAGACAATCGCAACGATAATATACCCTGATTTACTATGTTTACTCAGTGGATTTATAGGTCCAACAAAGTCAATGCACCATTTTTGAAAAGGTTATTCAGCTAACAAAGGATGTAATTTAATTCAATCTCTTTTTAGTGGTTTACCCATGCTATATTGACATATATCATAGTGATGCATTACTCTATATGCATCCTTAAAATGATTTGGACACCATAACCCATTTTGTAACAAATTCCTAGTAGTATATTCTTCATTAAATGTCCTCCTTCTATTCCTTGGTGTGCCTCCTATAATATTTATGGCTATTCATGTCCCAAAACTACCCTACATAGTACTTTGTCCTCCCCCAAATAATACAAAATTCCCTTAATGATGGTATATGTAAATGGTCTAGTGACAAATTGCTTCTTATTTCTTTCTTGGTAGTGTACATGGAATAGTCCTTGTTTAAAGAAGTTAGAGATTACTTCAAAAAAATTGAGAATCATAGAAATGTAAAATAAATGAGCATTAGGAGAATCTTCCTACAATTCTTCTATTTATTCAACATTGGGAATGTGACTGAGATGATCTAGAAGAAGATGGGAATCATTTGCATACAAGGTCATTTAGATTCAACTTATATGGTCATTTATTTATGGGTCATGTGCACTCCTTGAGTTTGATATGAATTTCACCTAGAGATGGATAAAATCCTTGGACCACTAAAAAATTAGTGGGAAAAACACCTTGATAATCTCATAGGGGTTGTATAGCTTCAAAAACTTTAGTTTCTATCCAATAATCACCTATATGCACCAATTTAGGAATCCCCTTTGTTCCTATGTTTTTTACATGCTTTTTATTACACTTTTCCTCATCAAAAGATTCTTATATCATTCATTACCCTTCCTATTTTAGAATTTTTATGCTATGCAACTTGTATTCTTTAGTAGGTTATGTGCCAAGGTCTTTTACTAGTTCTACTAGCCATTTAGGTTCAAATAAGTTAGTCAAATTGATATCACCATTATTATTTGAATATTCAATGTCTTCTTCTTTTTTCATCTTATATTCGATGGCATGGCTACATAAGAGATTGTTCTTCTTTTTTGTAAGATTTATATATTTTTAATGTCATATTTAGATCACAAAATATGTTCTTCTACAAAGTGGATTCCATCATAGTGCTTAAATCTTTTGCACACCCATGGCAAAGGAAATGTTTGATTTTTAGTAGTGCATTATGAACTAGAGGGTTCTTATCTTAAAAAAATATCTATATAAATTCACTTTGAACTTACACCCAATGATTTATCTCCCTCCTATGATATTGATTCATATACCATGTTGATGGTAAAGGAGCAAGTGTGTAATGAAAAATGTCAACCCAGTACTTTAGTGCCACGTGTTCCTTAGTCTAGACTTCATCACATTCATGAATATGGATTTTAGGATAGTTGGCTTCTTTTAAGAAGGGCCAATTGATTTTGATGGCATGTGGTGGTTGGAAATTAATAATCATGAGTTTTCATGCACCATCTCACTTGAGTTGATCATTTGTATAAATTGACCATCATGTCACTAGAACTCACTTCAATGCATAATTGAAAGCACTGACCTACTAGTTGATGGTAGGTACATGAAATTATAGGAATAGAATGAACTGATTAATATCCTCTATTACATAGTAGACAAGAATTTGTCTCTCACATAAAAATACCATTCTCATAGGTTAGATTTCATGATCACCATGAGCCCATTTGAGTAGATGTGTATTTTATTCTCCATTGATAGACTAAGCTATTTCCCAAGGAAAAGTGCCTTATCTAATTGGCTCTATATAATCCTATAGAAAATCAAATTTTAAATGAGTATGGGACTTAGAAAACATAGATTTACAATCTTTTATGATAACTTCAGTTGTTAATGGCTGAGTAACTATTAATTTAGGCCTCCATAGTTTAGATGTCTTCAACTATTGAGTGAGTAAAGATTATGCATGAGGTTTAGTATGCTTGTACAAGAAGTTACACTCTACTACTCATAGAGATTTTGAGTTCTCTACAGAGTTTACCTTTATGTAGTTGGTTTCTTACACAACACATGGAAAATCTGGTTTAGATAGAATGATGTAAGGTTTATGCACCCTATTTAGAGGAATGATAACAACCTTATCTCCTTAATGTGCCTCTAGTTGACTTTACATAATATTTATAGTCATCTGACCATCATATGCCCATTTTTTGCTAATCATTGTAGGGTATTATGTTGCTACTGTATTCATATCCATGACTTCAAATTCACCTCATAGGGTCAATTTTGTGACTTTGATCTCAACATCTTCTAATCTTCCAATGGGCTCAACTTGTCCATAGTTGGCTAAGCTCAAATTTACTAAGCTATGACTTGAAACTAGTCATCAAATAGCCTCCCATGTATACCTAAGAATCATGTTGACTATGATACCAAAATCAAAGACATAATTGGAATTTCATATCCTATAACTTCAATGTCAATTTGTGCATCTACATCCCAAGGCTTATTTGTTTTGATGTACCAAACAATCTTTTCTATCTTTTGATTCCCTCACTATACACATTTTAGTAGATTATATAGCAATTTTATGATATTATAAGAGATGTCTTCATTGACTAGTGTGCTTAAAATTTTTAGTAAATCTATTAACATGGTGACAACTCCATCTTGATTCATAATGTACATGATTTGGCCATATATTTAAGCATCTATTATTTTAGCATCTCCTTTAGTAGTGTCTTGATATTTAATATTTTTCAAGGTCTGTACAGCTTCATACATGATCTATTTTTCTATAGCTATGTCTAGATATTTATCTTATCTTACTTTCTAGATTCCTTGATCTTGAGGCATTTTTAGACGAGGTAAACCTCTTTCTACGTGTTGATGTCATGTAATAACATTCAATAGGCATCCTCCATAGGCTACACATTCACCATATTCACATTCCTAACAGCTTTATCCTTTCTTTGCTTTTCCAAGATAGGAAAATTATCACTCCCATGATGATCATATACTATATAGTATGCACAATAAGATAATCTTTGATGATTCAAGGGAAATTGCATTGCACATGATTAGACTCTCCACATAGATAGTATTGTAAAAGAGGCCACTGATAGTTTTTTCTCTATCACCTTGGTAACCTCCTCTATATCCACCCCTAAATCCTCCTTTATTGGATTGATAACCTCATCTATACCTTCCTTGTCATTGCACTATATTCCAATGTTGATGGTATTGGGTATTATCTCCAATTACAAATTGTTGTTGCGTAACTAGAGGAGTACAACTCATTTTTTATTATTATATCATGGTTGGAATCAATAGTGTTCTATATTAGTATTATGGTGATGGAGATGTCTAGCTTAGTGAAGAAGGGGTCCAACAAACCAAACATTGAGGATGGTATTACAGCAAACTAGGAATCCATTATCAATTTTCTTGGGTCACATAACCTTTATCAACATCTAGGATTGGAATCATCTACTTTTCCAAGGACACTTACTATGCAATGATGATGAATACATTTTTGGTGATGTCTTCTTTGAGATCCTGAGAAGCCCTAAAGTTCTTTTCATCATGATTATGCAACTTATAGAAATTGTAACATAAATTATATAGGTTTTTAACATACTATTGCAAGAGATGGCACTACTTTATTGCATGCCCTATTACTTAATAGATTTCATATAACTCTATCTTGATCTTAGGACAATCACTCCTATGATGTCCTTCTTTCCCATATTCCATACACCATAGATTTAACTTAGGTTTATCTACCTCATGATATTACTCCATTCTCTTCATAAAATCTTATAATGTGTTTTCAATCTTAGAATTTATGATAGGATCTTCCCCATAATCTTCAATTTACTCTACTCATAAGGCAATAGCTCTAGCATCTACTTTAGTAGCATATTGATTTTGTGCAATAGAAAATATGATTTTAAAGTGTAGTCCTTTGACAAACCACGTAGTTTATCTTTATCTATTAAGGTAAATTCCACCTTATTCATAACATCAAAGAAACTATGATCATTTTTGTAGACTGATTCTCTTGACTTCTACCTTATATCTTTCAGGTCTTGAATAGTTTGACTTGTACATTTATTAATCTTAAACATTGTGACAATCCATTCCTTAACATGTTGTAGAATTGATTGATGAATTTACCTGTGGTATATAAACTCAAGTTTTCTTTTGGTTATTTTCCCTACTAACTCATACTTTTTAATAGCTTCATCATTAATGACCTTAGCTTTACATCTCATTTAATAAGTTAATAAGTATTGTTCAAGGTCTGGAGACCCATCATATGTTATCAAATTTATAAATCCTCCTACAACACCCATCATGTAAACTGGTATCGAGGGGATATGTTATGCATTTGTTATAAGAATAGATTGCATTATATGTAATCTTGCTTACATATTATGAATATTTATCTGCATACTAGGAGAGTCAACTTGTGCACTCTATTTTTATGTGTTTCCTTCTTTTCTTTGCTTGGTTTCAATAAACCCTATAGAATTCAAAGCCTTTTGAATTTATGTTATTTTAATTTTATTACCCCAATGATAGACTTGTTCTGAAAATGGTCCTTCCCAACTACTATCTTCCCATCCACCTAGTTTAAAAATATACTAGAATATAGGAAATTGGGTTCCAAGGATGTGTGCTCTTCTAATGAATGATTCTATCCTATGACTTATTTTAATTCTACATTTGAACCTATGATTGTATTCTACTCTTTTACTTAATTATTCATTTCCATCTTCTAATAATACATGTTATTATAGTTTAACACTACATCTATCATCAAAATACTCTATACACTATTCTCACCTTCTTCTTTGAATATCTCTTTTTTCCTCTCATTATTCATCACTTCTTTTTGCCTATCAACATTTGTCATATTATTTCTATCTTCCATTATTCATCTCTTTCTTCTCACTCATCACATATTTACTTGTTCATCACCTATTTTAAAACTAATCTTACCTCTACTCATAACTACCTAGGTATTTTTCTATTTATTCCATCTATTTTATTATCATAACCCACATTCTAAATCCAAACTTTGATTCTAACTCTTCTTTCCTTATGTCTTCATTCTAGATTCATATTCAAGCCTTATATACTCATCTAATCATCTTTCATTATCATGTTGCACACACCCCCATACACTCAAATCTATTACTCCATATTGACTAGAGTAGACATCATGGCCTTCTTCACAACCAACATCTTCATAAGGATAGGTAGTTGCTATAAAATTTTCTCTATAATTCCTTTAATAAATGAGTCCTCTGTAGTTTCAAAAGATATGTATCCTTTTACTATAAACTCTATTATGTATTTGTTTATAATAGTAGTAACCTAATAATCTATCACTATTATTTAGTTAGTTTCTAATTTATATAATAGATTTATCTTCTTGGTATACCTATATGACATCACTATTTACTTAAAACATGTTGATGCACACCTAGATCACCTTAGAATTTTTAATGAAAGATGTAGATAATTTGGGGTTTCCCTTAACTGAAAGAAGTGCATTTTTGTAGTTCATGAAGGGAAACTACTAAGACATATTATTTCAAATGAGGGTCTAGTAATATACCTAGAGAGAATTAGTGTTATATCTGTATTAGCACTATCAAGCCATAAAAAGGGATTATATATATTTCTTGGAAAAAACAACTTTTCAATAGGATTTATTCCAAAATTTGCCTTTATGGATAAACACCTTACTAAAATGCTCAAGAAGGGTATAATTTTCAACTAGACATAGGAGGGAAAAGATAGATTCAAAGGCCTTAAACAAGTTATTTCCCAGGCTCCTACCTTAGTAAACCCAACCTATGGGAAAGATTTAATTCTCTATGGTTTTGGAGGGGCAGGAAACATCCCATCTATTCTAACTCAGCATAATAAATAACAATTGGAATAGTCAATATATTTCTTCAGTCAATCCTTAAAAGGTTTATGAAAAAAATTATAGTTTAATGGAAAATCAAGTATAAGTTGTGATCAAATCTCTCAAAAAATTTAGGCATATCCTCTCCAATAATAAAATCATATGATGGCCAGACACCATAGTGTCAAAGATTTCCTATTGAGTCAAGAGATAAATGAAAATAGAGTAGGATGGATCACAAAGGTCATGGAATATAGTGTGGACATCGAAATTACCAAGCTTATAAGAGGGAAGGGATTATGTGAATAACTATATTATGATATCAAGATTACTAAAGAAATATCTAAAATAATATATACTCAAAGTGCACCTCAGACAACCAATCCACCTTTTTTAAATAGTTGGATCCATGACATGATCATTTTCCTACAGATTGACGAGTACCTATATGACTTTTAGTAGTCCAAGAAAAAGTATTTTAGACTCCAATCCATTCCCTATGTTCTTATTGATGGAATTTTGTTTAAAAAAGATATGAATGGAGTCATTCTAATATGTATCAAGTACAATCAAGTCCCTAAGGTTCTTGAAGAATTTAATGATGGCCCATCAAGTGGACATTTATCTACAAGAACCACAACCATCAAAATATTGAGAGGGGGATATTATTGGCCTAAATTATTCAAAGATACCCACCAATAGGTAAGGAACTATGTGAAGTGTGCTTACTTCACTGACAAGTAAAGATTAATAGATTTCTTTCTAGAATAATTCAAGTAGATCAACCATTTGATAAATGGAGATTGGATTTCATTGGTATGATCAATCTACCATCGAGTGCAATCCAAAAATGCATCTTAATATCAATGAACTATTTCATAAGATGGACTAAATAAGTTTCACTAAAAGATGCCATGGAGGCATCTATCCTGGAGTTTATGGATGGCATAGTTTAAAGGTTTGGTGTTTCTCACACCATTATCTCAAACAATGCCAAAGCTTTTGTGAGTACTCAAGTAAGTGAATGGGATGAAAATCATAATATATACTTGAGTAATTTTTTTAATTATTACCCATAAGGTAATGGCTTGGCCATGTCCACCAATAAAAACCTCATAAGAATTATCAAAAGAATAATGGAGGATAACCAAAGGACATGGCACATGAATTTGAAATCAACATTATGGGCTGACAAGATGAATCCTAAGAGATCCATTGACAAATCCCCATTCATGTTGGTATATGGAAGGGAAGTCTGAGTCCCACTATCAATTTAGTTACCATCTTTAAATCTATATCACCAATTTGAATTGATTGACAATGATGAAATGATAGTAAGATTGGCTAAACTCATGGAACTAGAAGAAATCATGAATCAATTAATGAAAATCTTAGAGCAAATTAAGGTAAAAAAAGAGGACTTTAGAGAAACAGGCATATAACAAGAGATTTAATGAAGGAGGCATAGTTCTCAAATGGGATGTAGAATAGCAAGCACACCAAGTTTGATGTAATATAGAGAGGTCCATATATTATATCTCAGTGTAAAGGAGCTAATGTATTCCAGCTATCCAAACTTAATGGATCAAAACTACCTATCCTAGTGAATGGGATATACCTCAAAGCTTGCTTTTGAGATTGGAATTCATTCCAAAAAATAAAGCTCTATATATAATAGGTTTAGTTGTGTTTTCCATTATAAGTGCTTTCATGCAAGTCAACTCATTAAGAGATTTTATATTCTTAGTTTTTTTTATTTTTCCCTATTTTATTATTATTTATGCAAATCCTAGTTTTGGTTTTCATTAGTTAAAGTGTGTTCGGCATAAAATGACTCCATGCCCAATGAACTAGAAGGCTATTGGAAAGAAACTGATTAATAGGTAATCACCCCATAAAGGTCACTAAAAATGTTGATATTTTTATCCCAAAATAATCAAAACATCAAGTACCCTAAATGACACCCCATAAGTTTTTGGAAACTACCTTTAATTGACCCAAATAAAACATTTCATTTGTATTATAAAATGTAAAACTCAACCTAAAATTTATAGTTTACATAATTGCATATCACTTCTTGAGATCCAGATCCCACAATGCATTAGCTGATATAATCTAGAGATCTGACTATAATTTACAATTTTCATAATTGCAAATTGTAGCCAGACCTTCAGATCCTGCAATACACTAGTTGAAGGAAACTAGAAACCTACTTACAATTTATAATTTGAAAAAATGTAAATTTCAAGTAGAGTTCTGATTCTCACAAACCAAACACCATGCAAAATCTAGAACTTAGACTATAATTTGCAATTTATAAAATTACAAATTGTAGGTAAAGTTTCTCTTCTTGTGAAACACTCTATCTAGAATCCAGAACTTAGAGAGTAATTTTCAATTTTCAAAATTGAAAATATCAATCCAAGTTCCACTTATTACCAACAAGCTAGCCTATGGAATCTAGAACTCCAAGTGCAATTTGAAATTTTGTAAAATTGCAAATTTTTATTGGAGTTTCATCTTCCCATTTTTTAAGAAGTCAACCTATTTTATACTATAGAGTCTAGAGGTCAAAGTGCAATTAGTAAATTACAAATTTGTAAAATTAGTTAAAGGCTTTGGATATTTACTAACCACTACCATGAATGTATTAATTATAGAGGGTCTATAAATAAATCAAATTTGGGAATTTTTAGTCATTGTTTAATCTATTAACTATGATTTAGAGCTATGATAGTGACCTCAAACCATGACTTTACACCATGAATTCAACCTTGTAAACTTTGACCTCGATCCATGCACCACACTCTAAGTAATGCCATGACATCATTCATCCCATACACAATATTCCTTATAATCCTCCTTGCATGTTTTGCCATTATTTCCTAAAAATTAAAAATTGTTAAGTTATTTTCATTCCCAAAAAATTTAATTACAATTATTTTATGGTTTTTATTGCATAGGCATAATTTAGTTTTAGGTTTTTTTAATATTGTTACCATTATGAATTATATATCCTAAGATGTCATATTTTATAGTGCATTTTCCAAATAGTCAAAACCCAAGTTTTTTCCCAAATTTAGGGTTCTCAATTCAAATCTAAGGTTTCTCATAATTTTAAAATAGGAAAATATACTAGTGTATATTCTAATAACTAAGAAAAAATTCCCTTGAAATATCCCTCCAATTCCATTCGGACTTTTGACTTACAAAATGCACCTCCCATTTTTGTAGGATTTTAACCTATTTTGGACACCTCCTAAAACCATGGCCATTCTTATTGATTTAAATAACTCCAAGTTTTGTAGAGTTTTTAATTACTTAGAATAAATCTAAGTTCCATCAAACTTTAGACCTATATTTTTCACCTCTAATCTCCATCAAAGATTTTAACCTGCTTCTATAGATACACTTTCTCATGAAATTTTTACCTCCTTAGAACAACTCTAAGTTTTGCTAAAGTTTTCAATTGATTTTAACACCTATAAATCCTAACAAATTTATGGATGATTTTCCCTTAGTAATCTCTCTAGAATCCATGTTTGGGAAAGAGATGAAGTTAAAGTCAAAAGGATTTGGTGAACTCTCAATTTGTAATTTAATACCACTAAGATTATAAATATGTAACTAGGTCACATTGACCTAGGTTATTTCTAGACTAGGATGAACACAAAATTTGAGAACAATTAGATATAGAGTATCTATGACTCTAGATTACCACAAGAAGTAGTTTTTCCATTGATAGTGCAAATCCATGAATTGGTACTAACACTACCATAAAATTATGATGTTGATAAGAGAGAGGTCATGAATGATAAAGTGGAAAGGATTCTAAATTTGGACCCAGATTTCATTGATTCAATATTTGTGATACCATAGTTTGAGAGTTATCTAGACACAACTCCAAAAATATCCCAAAAAGTATTTTAAGAGAATAACTTGGTATGTTAGAGAGTGATAAATAAACAATGTCTTAAGACCCCTAAAACTACCTCAAATAGATTGCCAAAGACGTTGGCAAATTTGATTTCAAGGAAGAGGTTGGAGACATATTAATATTGCTACACATGATCACTAGTAAACTTGATGCAAATATTTTCCAAGAGTGTATGTATTAGTACATATGGCACATCCATGAGAATAAAAAATATATCCATTGGGCCCAACTCATTAGTGACTCCCTCCAAAAGTAATTGATGGAGGTGTAAATAATAGGGAAATTTTATATGACTAGCTACCTACTATATATATTAGCCAAAGGGAGAACTTTCTCAAGGCTCAAATCACCTTACGCCTAACCCCTCTCTTTAGAGGAGTAAAATCACCTTACACCTAACCCCTCTCTTTAGAGGAGTAAAATCACCTTACCTTACCTAAAGAGAGGCCTTTACCTAGGGATACTACGGGTGGGCCACAATAAAGGTGGCCACAAAGAGCTGGCCACCAAAGCTGGCCCTTTAAGACTAGGTACAGGCCCTAGCTTCTAATCAATAACTAGCTACCAGCGTTGTACAAAATAATCACCCGGCTAGCCTTGGCTACCTATGCCTAGCCATCGCTATGCCTGGCTAGCCCCACCACCACTACTACTACTGCTGCTATCAGGGTCCCACCTACCTATGCCTCACAACTGCTACCTACTCCTGGCTATCAGGGTCCCAACCACCGCTACGCTCAGCTAGCCCCATCACTGCTGACGTTGTTGCTGCCGCCTATTACTTCTTTGAAGCTACCAAACTTTTGATGAGGGGTGGCTTGGCATGGGGTACCCGACTACCAAAATTTTGATGAGGGGTAGCTTGGCATGGGGTACCTGGCTAGCCGGTACCTAGTAGCCTCACCCTCACCCTTGATTTGTCTATCACGGATAGACTCACCCAGCCACCCTTCACCCTTTGTCTATCATGGATAGCCAGTACCTAGCTATCCGATAGCCTCACCTGGCCACCCTTCACCCTTTGACCAATGAATTAAATGAAGTGTATGATTATTATCTTAACCTCATTTTAGAGGCCATAAAAAAATAATTTAGGAGAGTGAATGATGAATTCATTTATTACATCATAATAATGTATGACAAAGAACTTGAGAGAAAGAGATTATCTAATATAGCTATTGAATAAATCACTTGGTGGGGTTCCTACTTCATTCAATTCTCCACCTTTTCTTATATCAAGATATACAAATTATGTGGATACCCTTACACACTCCCAAGATATGTGAGTGATAAATGGATGTTGATGGAACTAGTAAGATGACTTGTGGAAGCTCATAGTCTTTTATCCAGTAAACAAAAGTTGAGAATTCATTTCATAATTAATATAGGTAGATACACATGCCCTTCTTTACTCAAAGCCAAATGTGTAGAGGTAGAAATTACAAAGATAACCATAAGGGATTTGGGGGTGAAACCATACTATGATGTTCATGGAAATGTCACCAAAACACTTAGAATTTACACATATTCCCATGTCCCATACTTTAAAGATTTTTAGAAAGATTTAGATGATGAAAAGGAGGTCAGATTGAGGGACCATTCTAGAATGACCATGGATTAGGTCAAATATTTTGATTTAGAACTAGTACCCAAGGACTTGGTAGATGATGAGTCCTTGGTGGATAATAACTACTACAAATAGATCAATACTTAACCCCTTCTAGTAGTAAGGTGGTATGTCCCTGAGTATTTTTATTTTTTAGATAGAACTACACATGTGATAAATAAAAAACTCAATTGGCATAGGAGTAATGGGGTCCAAGTGTCCAAGGATATAGTAAGTATCAAACATAAACTACTAAGGATCAAGGAAAAAAGAGATCCTCCATTAGTAAAAGGTCCCAATGGTACAATAGGAGAATAATCAAATAAGCCAAGGATCTCCCATAAGAAGAAGAATAAATCCAAGGACAAAAAAGGGTAGTCAATAAAATATGGAGTAGCAATAGATCAACCAATAATTATTTCATCTAAATACATAACTATAGTTGAAGGATCCACAAATTCAACCCCCATATAATTCATAGCATAAATCCTATCTTAGTGATTCATCCCCCAACTATTTCTATTGTTCCTGTAGCTCCAACATCTCTACCTCCTATCTCCAATTTTCCTTCACCCTATGTGACTCCACCCTCCATTCCCACCAATTTTTTTGTAAAAACAAATCCATTGCCAATAATACAAATAAGTCAAGTGGACACTCAATTTTACCTTTAAGTGGATGCTCAAGTTTCTATTCCACTTTCCCTTCCCACAATTTCACTCCCTCCTTCCATAATTCCATATATTTCATTTACAATTCCTTCCATTCCATCCCTATTAATTTCCAACACTAATCAATAGTATATAGTTGTGGACTTAGTCATTTTAACTTTAGTTTCATTAGTTATCCCAACTCTTGGGATAATTACTATTCTATCTTCATCCCCCTTCATCTTTCCTAACTTACCACATCTGAGTATTCCTACCACATTAATTAATTCATTTAATGCTTTGGGCTCCACATTTCCAAAAATCCCTAAGTTTTTAATCCCTGTGTCGACTCCCCCACTAATATCACTTATATATCCTACACTCCTAATACACACATCTATTCCCATTTACCCCACCTCTTTCACTCTCATAGTAATCCCACCCCCTTTAGTGAAGATATGCAATGAGCAATCCCTTAATGCAAATGTGGATTTTTAGCCTACAAATGGAGAATAAATTTCAAAGGTATCTATTGATCAATCAGTGGAAATATTAGTACAAGATATGATATTTATCATCATGCCTACTAGCAAAACTTATTCAACTATAGATTCTCAAGTGATAGTGTCTACATAGTGGGATGCTACACCTACTTGGTTAGCATAAATAGTGGGGAAGAAATGTAAGCAAATGGTGTCCCCCTGTACATTGAATTTTTGTCTTTAAAATGCATCAAATAAGTGCAAGACTACTCCCATAAACTTCTCAAGAATATTATGTGACTTAGAAAAGGAAAGATATGTAGAGATTTTAGCCACCCCAATAGATAAATAAAAAGAGGATCTAGTGGTAGGGGAATATCAAGTATTAAAGGTTCACTTTAGACATCCTATGAGGGAGGGGTTAAAAAATAACATTCAATCTAGAATTAACTCCCTCTATGATAAAATGGATAGTGACAAGGTCACTAAGGATGTGTTCAAAAACAAGGTTGAACAACTTACAACTACAGTGAATAAATTCATTGAGCTCACTATTCTATCAACATAACCTAAACTAGTCCAACCAGTCACACATATCACATATCACTAAACACTTGATGTAGTGACTTAAATTAATAGCATGGGGAAGGCCACAAAGGAATGGGTATATGAGCTCATCTCTAAAGTCAATAAGGTTATTAACATATTCATAGACCACTATGTAGTTCTGAGAGAGAGAAGGGTCACCTTGTGATAATTGGTTAGTAAATATGAGGGAGAGACAGTAAGCTTGAATCTTTTCTATCCCAAATTGATAGTTATGGACTTAATTGACATAGACATCCTCCTTAAGGAAACACATTGAAAATTATGGAGAGCAGGATGAATTTGATAGATTTTCTCAATTTAGGATAAAAATACTTATATATTTTTCCCACAAAGTCAAGGTTACACATGACAAGGCCACCAACATGTTATATGAGATAGAGGATTTATTGAATAAAGTGTCATGTCATCTAATAGATTATGAAGAAACCTCATTTTAATAGAAAAGGTTTAGAGTAAATTCAAAGAAGTGATTGAAAAGGAATATTCACAAGATATAGTCTTTAATTTGAACTCTATCTACCACTACATCAAGTATAATAACACATTGGATAAGATGGGTAAAGATATTCAAGATTACAAAACTTTGAGGAAGGAACTTTTCAATACAGTAGCAGATTGTGAGATCACCAACCTTTACACTTTTGGTCCATATGAGGACAAAATTTAGGATATATTCAAGTATTTTGATGCATATGTTTAGAAATTATAGCCTGAGAAAGATAAAGAGGTAGAAGAAGTATTATAAATTAATTAATTCTTTCCATTAAAGTATTCTCATATATTGTATTATCATTATTGTAAAGTTATAAAAACATATCTTATAAATTACAACTATATTTTTGATAGCTATTTTTGAGAAAGAGACATGTGTATTTTACACTTTCTATTTTGATAAGTTGGAAATTGTAAAAAGTAGACTTGCAAATTACCCTTTTTATTTTGACAAGTTTTAATTTCTTAAGTTGTAAAAACACATATTGGAAATTGCAATTCTAGTTTTAACAAATTGGAATGACTTTTAAGTTGTAAAAGTCTCACTTGAAAAATATAGATTAGGTTTTTTCAAAAAATTAACTTAATTTATTTCTTAGTTATCTTTTTTTTCAAATATTGAATTTCACTTTGGCACCTCCCATTTGCATGAAGATAAGTTACAGTTGAACTAGAGAAGAAAGAAGCGTTGCATGAAAAATTCTCATTTTCCTTGAACACCACACCAACTAAAGATAATTCCCAAACATTTCATGATAATTTTACAAATTTTTCACTATGCCTTAGATGTCATAACTATTTTTTATCATGCTTCCTTTCATGGAGTTTCCAAATTTTTATTCTCTTTCACTAAGCATTAGATTTCACTATTAACTACATCTCATTTATGAGATCATTTTTATAAATATGGATAGGACCACATATCCCATTTATATTTTTATTTTTAGTAATATTATTCTACATTTTGAATATATTTTCTACATCATGTAACCTGATGAATGAGAAATAATTAAAGATTTTCCTTTATTGTCTGAGAAATCTCTATGTATACAAAATTATTTGAATATTTGTGGATGTTTTAAGTTCTTATTTTAGTCACAAAATTTAATTTGTAGTTTTTTATACAATTTTAGAATATTTTTTGATTAAAATAAAAAAAATCATGTCCCTTCTATGAAAATATCAAATATTGCCTCTGATTTCCCATTTTCATGAATTTATGCTCCTACAAATTTTAATCTATTTTTCTAATCTATTGTGTTCATTCAAATAAGAATTAAAATACACTATAAAATATTTATTTTAATCACCATTTTTAGTTTTGAAAAGTTTCATTCTCATAACTCTTTTCCGAATCAAAACCTTAGTTTAGGACCAAGATCACTAAAGGGGTAAAATTTATATAAAATTGGTATTTTATAAATTGTACTAAATTTAGTGAAAGGAAGTTAGCCTTCTCTAGAGGTTTACATAAATTAACCAAGGTCCTATAGCTTGCAGATGTTCCCACTGTATCATTATATTTTTCACACAATTATCTTCAACATAAATATTGGGAGCAAAATATATGTGATAACACTTACCTTTAAAGACAAACTTGTTAAGCCTCAATCTCTCCCTTGGCCAAGGTGATTCTAAAGGGGTTGTTTTGGTATGTAGGAAGGACAAAGATAAATCATCTCTAGGATACACAAACTATAAATTCATCCAAAATAATTTTACACAAGATAAGATTCATATCTCCAAAGAAAGTATGAAAGCCTAAGCTTGTTCCTAAAGTAGAATGGTAGATAAATAGATGAAAAATATATCTTACTTTTTATTATATTATCTTATAAATTCCAAAATTAATGTGTTTATATAGGTGTATTTAACCCTAATACATTCTAAAAGTTTAGGATGACAAGGTCGACCTAGTTGACCTAGTATCATTATTGATAAAAACAAATTAGGCCATAGACTAGGTCAGCTAGGGGCTAACCTAGAGCCTAATAAGTTTTATCAATAAGAGTAAAAGGTGAATGGTGATAAATATGTAAATTAAATAATCAAAAAGGGTTTTAGGTTAGGTAAGGGATAATTAATGTGGTAAATGACTAAAGGAGGGTGAAAATAAGAGGCCAAGCTTAGGAAATGTTCTTAGGAGCTAGTTGGATTGATAACAAGTGTTAGTAAAGGACAACAATAATGAAAATCACTAATGGTATTCTCACCCATTTTTTGGTGTACCCCTTAAGTCATGAACTTATATATATTGAGACTTGATAAGTTCTTTCAAGATAGATAATGCCAGTAATTGATAAAGTTTGAAAATATAGTGTGTATACATGAATTACTTGGCCATAAGCCCTAAAATTCCTTATGAAGAGTACCAAAAATACCTAAAATTAGCTAGCCCATTGAGATTACCTACTAGTGAAAAGTGAAATATCCCCATCTTAATTGACTAGTTTCCATCTGTGAGGTAAACCAAAAGCTATCGCTTAGGGCTAAATCTATGGACAAATAGTTTTTAGAGAGCGGTACTCATTTAGACATCATTAGTGGCTTGAAAGACTAATTAAACCATTATGTATTTGAGTATACTTTATGCACATATCCAACATAATATTTTTATAATACCAACATTAGAGTGATCACACTTGAGAATAACTGGTAACTGCACACTTACCGGTAGACTTTTAGTAGGAACAATCAAGAGACACAGTTTTTTTTCAATATAGGAACAAAAAAATATTTTTTCACCATATCTCTCCTTCTATAGTTTTTTTGACTCTCAAAATTTATTGGAACACCAAAATTCCATTATGCATATTTTTTCCTTGAGGGTCCATATCAAAATTCCACTTCTATTAGCCTAAATTCTTAATTTTATTTCTCAAGTTTCGCCATAAATTCTTTATTTTTTTTTACATATTTCTTAAAAAATTCCCATGTTGTTCTTTTCCCTTTTCTAATTATTTGTCCCTCTTGTAAAATTTTTCCATTTTTTTCCAATATGATTCCAAAATTTCCCTTTCCTTCATTAATCCTAACAAGAGCTTCCAAAAAACTAGTAAAAGTACATTTACCCCTTCTGATTGGGTTCAATTTACTGACCATGTCTTTGAATGCATTTTTCTATCCCTTGCCAAAAAAACACTAGTTATCATAGTCACACCTACATGCACAAAGATCATGGAGGAATAAATCACAACATTGAATACCTAGGTTATTGAGTTAACCAATATGATGTGTTGACTGAATCAACAAAATAGCCTTTTATTCAATGAATTGTATAAGGATTCTTATTTAGAGAATATTTTATCTTCTCCCCACACATCATGTGGGACCATGATAGACTCTCCATAGTTCAATGATATAGATCCTACAAGATGGATATATCAAGCCAAGAAATTCTTTAACCTTCACAATACTTATTCTATTAATAAAATCTTAATTGCTTCCTTCCACTTGGAACAAGAAACCTCCAATGGTACCATTATTATCTCAATTTGAATGATGAACCCATTTGGAAAAACTTTGCATCATTAATTTTGTGTATGTTTAGTCTCTTGACATTCAAGGACATTATAAGAGATCTCACCAAACTCAACCATATAAGTACCATTCATGATTATTAGATTGAGTTTGAGAAACTAGATAATCACACTGAAGGGTTATCAAATGACTTCTTCAAGAGTTGTTTTATTAGTAGCCTCAAAGAGCCAATTTTATTAGAAGTGATTTTTTTATCCCAATAACATGATGGATGCCTTGGTTCTAACTAAGTTATAATAAGATAAAATCTCAATGAAATGTTGACCTCCCACTTTCCCACCCATCAAGAACACAATAAACCAACAACTAGCCACAACCACACTGGTCAACCACCTTACCAAGGAAGAGATGTGGGTATTTAAGGAGAAAGGATTATGTTCTAATTTTGATTAAAAATGGATTAAGGGTCACAAGTAAGTCACACAAGATATCTAATTACTATATGTGGAATCACTACTAGAGTATGATAATGAGCTTGATATCTAAGAATTATAGGATACTCAAGAAGAACAAATCCCCTTTGAGGAATCAATGTATTAGGAGACTTAATATAAAATATTTGTACATGTATTATTAGGTGTTACCACCCTTCAAACCATGAATGTCAAAGGGTTATTTAAAAATATACCTCTTATAATCCTCATTGACTCTAGAAACACTAATAATTTCATCGATCCCCACAGTATTAAGCAAACAGACTAATTTATACACCATTGTTTTAAATTTAAAGTCATGATTGATATGGGGGAAAATTTCCATGTAAAGGGAAGTGTCAGAATATGCATATTATGACAAGAAATTACACTCTTCACTCAAATATGTTTTCCTTACCCTTAGGGGGATGTGATGTGGTTTTAAGGACATAGTGGCTATACACATTGGGACCTATTCTATGGGATTTATCTGAGATTTAGATGTATTTCATAGATAGTGTCTATAATCACACCTTAAAATTATTATTACCTAGATCTTCTCACATCATCATTTCCCATTGCATGGAAAATCTTTTGAGGAAACTCACACTAGGGTCATTGCCTAGCTACACTCCATCCAACTCCAACTCCCCATTCTACTAAATACCCTACATATTTAAAAATTATACATAATAAGCATGACACCATTATATATAGAGTTAGTGGGTTCCCTGATTCACACCCTAAATATCATCATATTCATGTCCTTTTAGGAAGCATCCCACCTAACATCCAACCATACCATTATCCCCATATATAAAAGACTGAGATTGAATAGCTAATGGGAACCCCTCAAGTCTAATGGTTTTTACCCAAACACAAACCCATGCTCCTCCCCAATGCTTCTTGTCCACAAAAAGGATGGGTAGTATCACCTTTGAATTTACTTTTGTGCCTTTAACCACCTCACTATCAAAGATAAATTCCAAATTTAGGTCATTGATGAACTTCTTGGTGATCTCCATGGGGAATTTTTTTCTCCAAATCAAAACTTAATTTAGGTTATCATCATATCTGCATGCATGTTTATGACATTCCAAATATAACATTTTGCACTCATAATGTCTATAATGAATTATTGGTCATTTTATTTAGACTTAGAAATGCCCCTTAAACATTTCAGACAATAATGAATAAAATCTTTTGGCCTTTCCTTTGTTAATTTGCTCTAGTATTTTTGGATGATTCTTTTATCTATAGATGCACATGGGATGGGCATATCCAACATCTTGATAGGGCCTTACAACTTCTAGAAGAGAAATAATTATGTTCCAAATACTCCAAGTGTTCCTTTAATCAAGAGGAAGTTGAATATCTAGGGCATATTATTTCAATTATTGGGGTCCACATGGTTCCAAAAAAAATTGGTGTCATGCAATATTGACCTTAGCCAATAACCCTAAAGAGCCTTCATAGATTCCTAGGCCTTACAAGACACTCCTACAAATTCATTAATGATTATGAAGATATTGTGGTTCCCTTTACTTCCTTATTAAATAAGGATGAATTCACATGGGATATTGCAATTGACTAGATATTTGTTGTACTCAAATAGGCTATGTGTAGCATACCAGTTTTGGACATACTAGACTTCACCAAAACTTTCACCATTGAAAGTGATACATGTAAAAATAACCTAGGTGTTGTTCTTATTTAAGGGGGTCATCCCATTGGTTTCACTAGCAAAGACATTTATGGATAAAATTTGTCTTTGTTTACATATGAAAAAGAAATTATGGAAATTATGCATGTAGTACAAAAATTATAGCCATACTTACACGGGAATAATTTTTACATCAAAATCAATCACCAGAATTTGAAATACTTCCTAGAACAATGATTTTTGTCATTAACACAATATAAATTGGTCATCAAACTCATGGGATATGATTATGATATCACTTACAAGAATGTTAAATATAATGTCATGGAGGATTATCTCTCATGCACATTCCAAGACTAGACTTCCCTTTTTTCCATCTACATGCCCATTTTAAATTGGTTAGAATATATACACCAAGGGTATGTAAATGATCCCTCTTTACACAACCCCATTTAACACTTGACCACTAACCCCTTTGTAACACCAAATTATTCATGGGATGGTGCTTATCTACATTACAAGGGTTATTTGATGTTTCCCAATAGCACTAACCTTCATTAGGCCATATTTTATTAAATCCATACTTCTCCATCGATAGGGTGCTCAATATTTATCAAAACATATGAGAAAGCATGTCAAAACTTCTTTTGTAAGGGGATGAAAGGGTATATTAAATAGATGGTAGCCAAATGTGATACCTACTAACGTAATAAATTTAAAAAATAGTGATTATTAGTTTACACAAGACCTTGCCCATTCTTGCTAGGATTTGGACTAATATTTTTATATATTTCATTGAGGGGCTCCCTAAATCTTGAGGAAAAATATTGATCTTAGTCATGGTAGACTGCTTCTCCAAATATAGTCATTTTTATGCCCTCCAATATCCTTATACAACCTTCTTAGTCACACAAGTTTTCTTAGATCAAATATTCCATCTTCATGGCATCCCTTCTTCAATCATATCTGATCATGATATAACTTTCACCAGCCAATTTTAGATAGACATATTCCAACTCACATGCACACAACTAAAGATGATCTTTGGGTATCACCCCTAAATAGATGGATAGACATAAATTGTCAACAAATTCTTGGAAACATTCCTTCATTGTCAAAATAGTCATAACACTAGGCAAAGTGGCTTCCCCATTACATAATGGTTATAGAATACCTCTTACCACACTTCTACTAAAATCACTCCAAATGAAGTGGTTTATGGTCAAGCACCCAAACACTTTTCCTGTATACCCCCAAATATTCCATAATTCAAAAGGTCAACACTACTCTTTGACATCAAGATCAGATTTTTATCACCCTATGGGGCAATATCCATCTAGAATAGAGCTAAATGAAGCAACAAGTTAATCAACACCACTCTAATCAAACCTTTTAACCTAATGATATGGTTTTTATTGATCTATAGACATACAATTAATCATCCCTAAAATTAAAAGGACAAAATAAGCTTGATCCAAATTTTTATGGGCCATATAAAGTTATCCAATATATTGGGTTTATTTCTTACAAGTTGGAACTTCCACCTTCCTCCTAAGTTCACCTAGTCTTTCATGTCTCCTATTTGAGTAAAGTTCTTAGAATCACCATTAGAGTGAAAATAGTCTTACCATAACTTGATAATGAATGATCCATACTTGTCAAACTATAATAAGTCCTGGATAGGTACACCCATTAACTTTTCTCCATCTCAATCATATAATTCTTAATCCAATGGCATGGCATGCAACCAGAATATGCCACATGGGAACCACTTTTCCAAATTCAAAAACAATTCCCACATCTAAATATTTAAGGACAAAGTTTTTTATAAGGGGCAGGGGATGTTATAAACCTATCTCCTACCCTTGTTTTTGTATTATTAATGTATTAGTCTCTATAGATGCACATGATTTATAAGTCATCCCTTTAGCATATTTGAATTATCCTACATACATGGAAAGTAGTTGTTGTTAGAATATATTTAGTATTTAAGTAAGTGTTGAGGCCTAATGAAGGCATCCATGAATATTATTGTATTATATTACTCAAAAACATTTCCCCCTTAAAGTGGCCTATGATATAAGGGTTATTTTGGGTTATTTTCCAAATTTCATTTCATTTTTCTTTTATTTTATGTAGTTCACAAATCTGTGAAGAAGGATCCTCACATTTCCAATCTCTTTCCTTTGAAACCCTAATCCAATTTTCAACCATAATATTAACTTATAAAAATGGATTAGTATTTTGGGTTGGATAACACAAACCACTGATCATTAAGTGAGAAAGTGTTTCCTATGTTCCAATAATTTAAAGAGGGATAAAATTGCACATATTTCTCCCACTTATGTGTGTGTGTGTTTTCACACAATTGTGATAAATATAAAATACAATGGAATGTTTGGATTTAAATAATTTTCACCATGTTATTTTGACCTAAATTTATTTTTATACTTGGCTCTAGGGCTTCTTTTTTTAGGCATATTCAGATATGTATGCATTTGTGATAATCTATCTAAAAAGTCTTAATAGGTTTCTCAAGATTTTAAGGGATTCTACCTATAATAGGAAGTTGAAAATAACCTTATAAATATTTTTTATTTATCACTGACTATTTGTATATTTCCTTCTATGATTGACTCATTAAAAATTTTTAGGATGACCTAATAAACACTCTCTAGTTTAAAATAAATTATAATAAGTGTTATTTCACACTACAGGTAGAGGAACACACCTATGGTAAATCACAATTGACTAATTATTTTTAATCTATCCTTAGAGATAAAATCAATATTATGAGATATGGATATATTCTATTTAAGATTATAGAAGGATATTTTAAAGACTAGCATGAGCTTGAGTATGTGTATTTGGTAAATTGGCTTGACCTAGACAAGAAGTGGGTATATAGATAGGAGATTGTGTACATAAAATAAAAGCATGCCAAGTTATGCCAATGTGTATAATAACAATTTTAGGTGTCTAAAAATGGGCCACTTTTATTTTAATATTGAAAATTATAGATTAAAATGAAAATATGATAAATTTTATATATGTGAATAAACACATTTATATTTGACAAAGATGATAAAATGTACTACTTGATCCATGTAAGACTATTAAAAAACATGTATTTATCAATCTCCATTCATCATAGAAAATGTGAATAAATTTAGACAATTAACTCATTTGAAATTAAAAATTCAAGGAAAGAATAAATATAAGGATATGAGAATGAATATGTTTTCAAATCATTTGGAAAATATTTTTGGATGATTATGGTCCAATGAGATGTATTTTTTGAAATTTTGATTTGACTTGTGTTAATGTATCAATCAAAATAGGATAAAAAAGAGTGATCTAATTTTAGTGATATATAAATGTCAACTATACTACTTTGAATATGATCTTAATTATTTTTTGGAACCCCAAAATTAGGTTTTTATATGAAGATGGAACCTTGAAATATATTCATATGTCAAAATAAAAATTCATATAAACCACTATAGATGGATTATATATCCGATGTGCTTACATATTATCATCACTCCCTATCAATCCATAATATAAAAAATAGAAAAGTTTTTTCATGAATAACATACATGCCTTAAATCTGATCCATATGTATATCAAGGTTATATATGTTTCCATAATATGATTTTCATAGTATCATGTAATGTCTCTAAAATACTCAATCTAGTGATTATAATAAATCTTATCTATCTCAAAATATCAAATAATATCCAAATTTTTCATCATAATTATGTATAATGACATATATAAGACTCACATATTCCTCAATATATCAAATCTACCCCATCTAATTCATAAATTTTGACCCAAAGTTTGAACTACCTATTGGTGATTCCTTGAATCTCTAAGATAACCCCACTATATACCATGTTTTTGTATAAGGGATGAACCCTTATGAATCACTCATCAAAAAATAAATATTTATATGCACTATGTGTAATATAATTTAAAATGTGATCATTTAAAGTATGTATAAAAACATGACATGGTATGTCATCATATAAATATTAGATCATTCAAGCATGTATGAAGCATGTAATCCAAGGTAATAGGCACATAAGTGTCATGTAAGGTAGATATATTTATTAGGCATATAAAAATAAGAATCACTATAGATGCATGATATAAATCATGACATTATACATAATATATATGTGTGTGATAAAAATGACAACACCAAGCTCATCAAAACAATCATGTATGTAATCATCCATATATACATGAAACTTCACAAACACACAATATAATGATTAAGTAAAACACAAAAACACAAGACTTTAATAAAAAAAATAACTCAAATATAACCTAACACAAATATATAATGGCCATGACATGGAGTAGACGATACTTTGACACAACTAATGTAAGTCGTTAACACTACATAATCAATGCACTCAAATAAAACAAAATAGAACACACATAAATGATCACTTAATGTAATAATAGTCAACATCAAGAATGCATAGATAAATAAATGTTAGCTAACATAATTAATAAATATTATCATCTAGTATATAAAATCACAATATCCATAGTAAATAACACTTTATAAATTATAAGCAAGAGCAAGAGCAAGCCATATGTATCAGTCTACTAGGATTAAAAAAACTACTATAGAAACATATATCCTAAAAAGTGTGAAAATATGATCTAAGTTTAAACATACATGCAATATATAAAGACAACCCATGTGTGTAAATAATGTCATGGATATGTATGTCCATATATATCATATATGTCCATGTACTATCAAAAGATTCCATTTGGTTTTTTTGAACCACTTTAGGTATCATATTTTGGTGAGTTTATAATTTGTTCTTCTTACTTTTCTTGAATCTTATATTCATAAACTACAAGTTGGGAAGTTATCCACTCCCTCTCACCAAGCCATTATTTTGCCATTGCATCTCCATTTGTTAAAATCAGCCTCGAGAAATAATCCTTCCTTAACCACTCCACTTGAAAACTCCTTTCCTTCTTTCTCTAAGCATAAAATGGTAAGGATCATTTCTAAAGTTTTTAACAAGGACCCCAATGAAATTGTTCTTTTTAGTCACTCAAAACAAGGGAACAATTTGGATCATGACAAGGCTAATGTATTTAAAATACTTATTTCCTTGAGCACCCCTTTCAATCAAGCCAATCTCAATTTTTACCAAAAGGATCTAGACAATCTCAAAAACATGGTCCATGATGTGGGAAAAGAGATGAATACTCTCAACCATAATTATAAAAAGAAGAATACGTAGGTGGATTGAAATGAGGATAACATTAAAAATTCTTAGATTCAGATTCACAATTTGAGTGAGAAGGTTAATATCCTTTATAGTAAGTTCACTGATTTGGATAGTATCACTACTGGTATGGTAAATATTATTAGTACTTAGGTCACTCTCATTAGTGATATTTATACTATTTTATATAAGGGAGATAGAGGTATCATTTAGAAACATTATGGGAAGGTCACTAATAGTACATGACTAGTAGGCTCCAAAACATGCATAACAACATTAAAGAGATTAAAGACACCCTCAAAAGCTTCATTACTACTAAGGTATTATATTTTTTGAACTATTTTTACTTCTATTCTTCTACTTTTTGGCTTCTATTGCAGTATCTCTATTGGTTTTATTTTTTAAGCTATCTCAAACTAGTTTTCTTTGATTATCTAGGTTTTGACCCTCTCGTGATAGGGTATGGACCCGTGCCAAAAAACCAACCTTTACCCTTATCTAATATATATATATATATATATATATATATATATATATATATATATATATATATATATATATATATATATATATCATACATAACATGTAGGTCATATATTAAACTAATATATACTTTATAAAGATTGTGTGTAGAAAATGTATATGCAATTTATCATGTATATGATAAATATCATCAATCAATCACATGTACTATAAAATAATTTTATGCATAGGTCATTTTTTTATTTTGTTCAATATTCAAATTTTTTTATAAATTTGAAATTTTATGTATTTATTTTTGTTGTTATTTTTGTTTTTATTTATATTTTTGTTTTTTTAATTTTAATTACATCATGCCCTAGTTAACCAATTATCCCATTAATGGGATGTTCATGTCCATATTCAATATCATATATGTATTAATCATCATTTTCTATTAATTCATAAATGTCATTCCAATCATTATTTATAACTATAGTAGGTATTATTGATGTAGGTTTGTTGTAAAAAAGTAAAATTATGAGGTATTCTCTAGCATTTTAAGATCAGTGAAATAAATTCACTCCAAGGCATGAGTTATGGGGTATTGGGTTTTGTAAGCAACTTATTTATTGAATAGTGGTGAATAAAGTAATTGTTTACCATCGATGGTTTAGATATAGATGAATGGATGGGTGGTTAGATGATGGGTTTAACCTAAGGTGGGTTTGACCAAAAATAAACTCAAAAAAAAATTGAAAGGTGAGGTAGAAAATAAGCATTGTGGACCAAACAAGATGAAACCTTTTCAACCCAACTCTTAAACTAGGGATTGGACAAACAATTAGGAACTAATGTTTACTACAAGATGATATAAGCACACCAAAAAAAATCATAGTTAATTTACAAGGAAACATGGATATAATAAACTTAAGCATGTATAATCAAAGGTTGTATTTATAAGATTACATTAGCACATCTACAAGGGGAGATTATGATTAATACATGAAAGGCATTCAAATTATAAATGACACAATATGAATAACTATATTAAAAAAATAACTCATTCATAACCAAGAGAATAAGATAATAGGATGATATAACTTCTTACAAGATTCACATGTTTAGATAATAATAAGATTTTCACATTCAGACCAATTATAGAATAATATGTACAATTTCCTATTAATCTTAATATCCAAAATTCTCCTCCCTTTCAAATAGGGAGGATACACACACACACACACACACACACACACACACACACACACACACACACACACACACACACACACACACACACACACACACACACACACACACGCTTAGGGATTATGTAAGTTTAGAATTCACTTGGAGTATGAAGCATTATAATCCCTAAGCGTGCACGCACACACACACACACAGATATATATATATATATATATATATATATATATATGCTTAGGGATTATAATGCTTCATACTCCAAGTGAATTCTAAACTTACATATCTATAAACAACACTATGTGCTAAAACCATGAAAAGCATGCTTGTATAAATAATTTTCCCATAATATAATTCCTCAGCTAAAAATATAATATATATGCAAAATAAATTATGAATCAATGTTCCAACTTAGCTGAAACATGTAAATATATATTTAACTAACGTGGCACTAGTGGAAGAAAATAGTGGAGTAACAGATGTAGAAACTAGAGCAGCCACTTTAGGTCTCTAAAAAATCAAAATTTTTGCATCTAGAGTATGCATGACTATATATCCAAAAAATAGGGAAGCCTGTGTCAATGTGGCAACACTTGTAGTTAAATTCATGCTTGGTGATAACCTTGAAACTCCTTCTTTAGCTTTGAATTCCTTAAATAATGAAAGTGCTTATTAGAACTCTTTTTTAATTATGTAAAAATTGAGAAAGTAAGGTTTAAATATTTTGATGGATTTATCCATCAGTTTTGTATGTTCCATTTCCAAGCTCTTAAACTTTATATTGAGAAAATATAGTGTGAACTTATATTTAGCGTGAACATATACTAGTGAATATTATTATTGTAAGTGATTTGGTTGAGAAAATCAAGTAGAGTGAAATAATATAGGGATATTATTTATTATAATAACCATCCTATATGTGTGATAGGGGTTTTTAGTTGTTAGAATAACTAACCTAATATTAGAGAGTGATATTCCTATATAATTATAAAAGCTTGATTAATAACATGATGAAGTTGATTGACCAAAATATTGTGATTTACACTTTAATCTTCTATTTTAGGTATAAAATTTGAGGTTTTTTTTTTTTTTTTGGGGGGGGGTGTGAATTAGTGTGTAAAATCTTATTTAAATTCCATATATCATTCATTAATCAATCAAATAAATCTATAAATATGGTAATGCATAAACAAAATTTAATAAGAGTAATAAGTGGAAAGATAACACATGAACACAAGATATATATGGGAAACACTATTAGGGTATAAAACACAATAAAAACATACCTTGTAATACTATATTATAATAAATGGATCAAACTTTTAGTGAGGAACCAACCCCTCACTAGTCAAACACCAACTCAACTACTCCTTTAGAAATATTCAACCTACAAGGAGTCTCCAAACCCCTAGGTAACCAAGCACCAAATTAGATACCTTATATATCTGATCACCCTTGGACACCTATTTCTCACTCAATTGAATATTACCTCCTTATTTATCTTTTCTCACTCTTCAATCTCTTTCAAATAGCCTCTTAAGCCTTCTTGCTCAACTAGCCCTTTCTTTGGCAAGATTAGGTCAAATGACCTTTCTCAAAACCTATAGACACATAGTTATATATTAATATAATATTAATAATATCAAATTTATTATATTAAATTAAATTACCTATTCACCAAAAATCTATTTCCTTCACTCACTTGCTTAATTCTCTAACTAGTCAAAATAGGTGTAGTAGGCCTTGTCTTTATACTTGACTCTTGCTCATACCCATATTGGTCATAAAATAACCTTAATACACATACATAATAGTTTAAATATATTAATAAAAGTTTTTCACAAGTGAAAAAATCACTACGAAGGTCGCTCATTACCTTTAAGGGCTAAAACCACCATTCAGCCTAATAGAGACCTAATGCATTTATGCCTTCTCTAAGCACATGTTTCACTTAGACCTTCTTAGAAAATTTGGATCCTTAAAAAATTTGTGAAAAAATTCACATGTAAATTTAATAAATCCATTTTAATCTTTAATTATGTCCTTAACACCATTTGGCTCTTTTCACTCCTTGAACCACCTGATTAGGTTTATTCATAAATAGGCCTTTATCCTACCAAAAAGTCTATCTAGAAAATCTGATGCATACAACCAATTTTTACACATAACCCAATAAAAAACCACATTTATATGATCTCCATGACCTTATGTTCAACATAATTTTCATTATAATTCATCAAACATGGAAAAATACCCCAAACTTATTTGCGTCATAAGCTTAATTAGAATTGCACACATGCCTTAATAACCCAGTCAAAAGCCTTTGACTTTTCATAACTCCATAGGAGTATATCATGAATAAATATGTGTTAAAATTAGCCTATGGTACATATATAATATATTTGGTAATTTTATCCTTTAAATTATTACAAAATGACTCAGTAACATCATGTTCACTTACACACAAAAAACTACTTGTAGTACCAAAAACACAGTCATGAAAACTAAGCCTTAGAACACCTATTTAAACACTTTTATGATATTAAAATTGGTTTAAATTAAAATTAATAATACTTATATAATATTTTGAAATATATATTTCATGTTTATATATCAATATTAGTCTTACAAACCAATCTCACAACTTCACTCTACATAGACATCACTGTGTTAGATAGACCATTTTAATGACAATTTTTTTATTCTATATGAGCATCATAAACACTTATAAACCAATTGGATGTGATTAATATGTATTTATTAACCATTAAATTCATTTTTATCCATCCTTATTCCTCTACAACCAATCCCTAATCTCATTCTCATTCTTCGCTAGTTTTTTCATTGTCTTGCCTATTAGGCCTATTTAGCAATATGCCATCTTCCATGAATGGTTTAGAAAATTTTATATCTGAAAACTGATTATAAAATTTCATGGTCATAAAATACAATTCTTACACATCATACTCCATCTATTTTCATGCTTTGACCTAGTCAACCCTATTTGATACATCAAAATTCCTAGAAATAAGGGGTTTTTTTGTAGATTTTCACTATAAAAACAAGCCAAAACCACTTGGAGAAACTTATAAGAGTCCATTACATGTTAGAAATTTCAAACTAAAAATAAAAAATAAAAAAAAATCCATAGCTGACAAGATAATTCCTATCAAGTCATTATGAGGGTTTTAGGAGGGTTTTAACTGGTTTCCCTTCTTAGAAATCATTCATAAAGGATTGCCCCACAAATACAAAACCAATGCTAGTAAAATAAAGATAGGAACATTACCCAAATTCCATGAAATTATCAAGATCTCATGTAAAATTTTCACATGCCAATGAGCACATGAAATTTCTTATTGGGTCTACAACACCCCATTTTATGTACATAGAGGACCTTATCACTAGTTTTCATGTCACCTTCTTCAATAAATGATCTCAAACTTTGTTAACAAACTTAAAATAACCTCTAAAACATATTTAAGTTATCTCAAGATATATGGAACCTTTTTAAATGATCTTGATCCCTCATTAGGCCACTATAGGTCACTTTGTATATTAGGCCTTATACTACTAATCATGCTTATATCATGACCATGCCTTGAAATTTATTAAACTAATCATAATGCCTCATACACATGTAAAATTCACTCATACCATGTTCACATACTACCATCCATCAACTCCTAAGTCTCATACTCCATACCTCATCATACTACTAGGCCTATGCCTTCTTACTAGGTCCCTCAAGTAAGACTTGTTGTCTATTTTGGTATACATAAAAAATATTTTTCCTAGTTTAAATAGATGAGTATGGTCCCAATTAATGAATGGATTATGTGGCTTAGAAGCAAGATCAACATTACAAGTAGAGGGATCAAAGTAGGTTCTCATGTGTTTTAAACATTTGAATCATGGACTATATTATAAAGACCCTATGGGATGTCAAAAGTGCTTGAAACAAGTGTGTAAATGTAAGGGATACATATGGTTCCTCATTAAGTTTATCTTGACATTTTAGATACAGTGGTAGAAAGTATAAGTAGGTAGTTTGTTGAGGCTATTTTTCACATGTGTAGATAGTTTGAGAAGAATTATTCATATAGGTTTGCTCAATTTTGTGATAAGATAATATGTGCCAAATCTCAAGTACTCTACCTAAGCATGTCCAAAGTTATGGAGGTCCAAAGTTGGCTCCTCAGTCACTTTTTGTATGTTTTTCCATAATTAGCCAAATGAGCTTAACTATCACCAGGACGTCATGCAAGAACATTTGAACTAGCCAACTTGTGTATTTAATATCCTCACTTAGAAGGCTCCCATGACTAGTAGATCAAATGGGTTCATTCCTTTGGCCTCAAGTTTTTAAAAATTTGGTTCCTCCATGATTATTGCACTTCAAGACCTTTGATAATATGGACTTGATCAAGGTTTTAGGTTAGAAGGGCTTTATCATCTTAGGGGTAGGTTCTCCCTATAGAACTAATGTTTCACTAAAGGCCTTAGGTCAGAAGGACTTAACCAAGGTTCTTGATTAAAATGACTTGATCAGTATCTTGTTTGTGACCATCTTATAGGATAGTATTCCATGTGTTTATAGGCTTGAGAGTGGGTTTAATTCCCTAAGAGGTTTTCCCACGTAAATATTAGTTGTGTATGTGATCTTGCATTATGTTCATTACTCACTTATATGAATGATTTGTATTCTTCATGAATGATTATATTAAATGCTTAAGTATTTGTAAAAGTTTGGAAATTGAATTGGATTGTTTACCATCACAAATTCACAACCCTTGCTCTCAATGGATTTTACCTCTAATGTTAGATTGATAATTAAAAAGTGATATTTATAGATATAAAGGTGAGCATTATCTTAATTAGGAGCTTCATGCTTAACTTTGGAATCATGATCTTCAACTACCTTTTCATATGCTTGCTGGTGTTGGTGAATCATAGTTTTGTGACCAAAATTTGGATGAAAGAGAAACTTAAGAGAAAATTTCATAGGTTTTCTACAAGTTTCACGATAATTTCCCTAGCTTGGATGATACCAATAAATGTTTTGTGGATCATATCAATGTTTGGTTAGGTAAGTGGGATCGAGTTCTCATGCTAAGGGTTTAGGAATAAATTTTTGGATTTCCACCATGGAAAGAGGTTTATGAACATCATTTTTTTTTACATATGATGATGATGAGGGAAGTGGATAGGAGGGACCTTATATTAAAGGTGAGGAAGGAATTGCCTCATTGGGGATACTGATAATAATATCATGAATGATATATATAGAATCATAAGTGTTTGTAACACCATAATTAGTATCATGTTTGTTTTCAAATCTCATAGTCATATATGTTACCTTTAGAGGTTGGGAAGGCTTGAATTATATTATTAATAAATATTTATGTTTATCTTTATCAAGGACTTATTCCAAATATTTTGGAGAGATATTTATAACATGATATTGGAGTTTGGGATGAAGAACATTAAAGAAAAAATGGAATAGGTTATCTTATGAAATTTTTGTGTTCAACATTGTTAGATAAAGCTTTCCATATTTAAATGAAAATGTGATCAATTTCATCTTATAATTGTTTAAAATTATTAAGATAGGATACACTATTTTTAGGTCAATCATTGGTTTGAAATTCCTGAACCAATGCACTAACTAAGTCTTCTAAACTAGAGAAGTGTTAGACCTATGTTTTTTTATGCCAATCTAAAGTATCACCTAAAATGGTATTAGATAGAAGTTTTATGGAAACAAAGTATTTAGATTAATCCAATATTTGTAAATGTTACCAAAATATTTCAAATTCAAAGTAGGATTATTGTATCCATTATAAGTGATAGTACAATTAATATCTTTTATGCCTATGTTTTTAATTTGAAGAATTAAAGGTTAATTTTGATTATGCTTGATGACTTTGTTAAGAAGTGAGGATTGCTGAATAATATTACCTTGATCATATTTATGGAGGGGTGATGTGTGGGGAATTTTTATTTTTAACTCCCCATTGATATTGTTAAGGAAAAATTGACAATTTTAAAAGTTGATTTTACATTTACATAATATGATTGGCATTACTAGTTTTAAACATGGCCATTTGATTTATGGATTGTGATAATATTTCATTAGTATTTATAATTTATTTACTATTATAAGTGGATTGAGATGAACTAGTGGTATCATTAACATAAGTAGTAATATGAACACTTTGATTAGGTCCACTCGAGGAAAACACTGACAAATTAGTGGTTATACATAGCTTAGTGAAAGAGAAAGGAAGAGAATAAGTCATGTATTGACTTGCCCCAAATCCTTTTAAAATGGTATTTTCAAGAGAAGGGGAACATATTATGTGGGTTTGCATCATGAGGTTATAAATTATTGTAGGATCATTGACCTTATGTTATAGTTTTAATTGATGAAAATGATCATTTATGCAATGTATTCAAGACCACTCTCATCCTCAACTCTAGGAATGTGAGGATAGTTAAAAGTATCAAGAATTTTGGAGGTAGAGAGTGAATTATAATATATTATATTAGTTACATGAATATTTATTTTATATTGATTATTGAAAATATTAAAATGAGATATAGGAGCTTTGTGTGAGCTAGTTAAATCCATCACATTGTGTTACATTATTTATTAAAACCATCAAATATATGATGCATAATGGATATTTTAAGGAAAAAATGTATCTACCAACTTATTAAATCATAAAATGTATTATATCAACCATGATCGATGTAGTTACATAGATAAAAATGTGAGACATAAAATATATTGAGCCTAGGTGATGTAGTCAATAAACGATAAACAACAATTAAAAAAAAAATTATTACATTGACTATGGTTTTTTTAGTTACACAAACTAAAATTTAAAATAAAAAATGTATAAATCCTTGTCGATGTAATAATTAAAGGAAAATTGATTAAAAAAAATATACTATATTGATCATGGTAATTTTAGTTACATAATAGGTAGAGAGGTTGAAATGTAATCAAATCTAAGGGAATTTTTAAAATATTATGATTAAAATATATCAATTTTAGATGTTATGGTATGATAAATAGAATCAGAGGAAAAATAAACTTAGTAGACTATATTGAACTTGGTCTATGTAGTCTATTAACATAGACAACTATATAAATGTTCATTGATATAGATGGAAAACACAACACAAAACCATATTAGCATTGGTAGATATAGCCTATATTAAAGAATATAATAACAAGAAGCAAATTGGAAATTTAAGTATTTTTGCTAATTATTTTTCAAAAATGAATATCAAGTGGATTCACTAAAAAGATGTTATTGATTTGTAGGCTCTCAAATATACTTGATTATTTGTTCATAATGTGACCCAATATTTTAGAGCACTGACTATGGAGGAAGTGTCACTATCATAGCTAATTAAACCTAATTTTTAAGGGTAAGTTCAGAGTAACTTCCTATCACTAACTACTAACTAATGCACTATAAAATTAGATAAATGGTTGGATTCCTAAGGTTTAATAAAAATGGAATCTTAGGTGTTTCCTTAATATTACTAGGTACATGGAAACTAATTTTTTGTTTTTAACTCTATACTATTTCTATGAGTATTGAGTGATCCCCTCATGCCATGATGTTTGTAAATAAAAGTTTAGGATTATAAAAAAAAACCACATAAAACTTCATAATAGTAGTTAAGTAGTTTTATAATTTTTTAGAATAGAATTTCTAGGAAAATCCAAGCATAGATAAAATAAAATAAAAAATAAATTTACAACATTCAATGAATTAAAATAAATAGGTAGTCAACTTCAGTGGAAATGTTTGATTAATTAATGAAAAGAAAGGTTAATTTACTTTTCTTATGATAAAAAATAAAATCACACATAACTATAGTATCACAAGTTGATGAAGTTGTTCTCAAAATATATAATTGTTTCAACATTGTCAATGCAATATATGTAAATATAGATGAAATAAGAAGAATAAACTAAATAGGACAGGGTCGATAGTTTTTTTTACAAAGATGCAAACATAAAACTATATCAATGAGGGTGGATATAGATTAACAATGAGATATAATGAATTTATAATTAAATCAAACAAAGCTAATATAATTGTTTGTGTAAAATAAATTTTATTTAAAAAAAATAGATACAAAACTAAATCTAGTAGCTTAAGCAAGTTGATTGAAAGAAAGAGTAAAAGAAACTATATCAAACTAGGTTTTTATAGTCTAGTAGGAAAAAATCTCATAAATAAAAATAGATCAAACTTGGCCGATATTATTAGCTAGCTAAATAAAATAATTCAGATCTGAGTGTAATAATATGTCGACCTACATCAATGTATCTTTTAATTAAAAAAATATATAATTGAAATTAAATCAACCTGTGTTAATATAGTTTCCTATTAACACACAAAGATTAGATTGGATTGACCTACGTTGATGTAATCTATTGAAAAATACAAAGGAATAATTTTTTTTTGAACATGATGATAAAGTTTATTGAAAACATAGAGATTAAATTTGACTCTTTTGCATCAATTTAGTCTATTAAAAATTACATAGGAATAAAAATATACCAAACTACTCTGATATAATTTCTTGAAAGATGAAAAACAATGGTTAGTTCATGTGGGATTAACCATAATATATTCAATGAGATAGTATTTACTTGTAACATATCCTATATAATAGATATGGACTTAGAGAAGGTAAATAAAATATATCCCATTAATACATAATGTATTAGGTTATGACTAAATGGATATGATAGACCTAAAAAGAGGATCTTTATGACATAAATAAATTGAGAAGGTTCCTATTACTGCCTAAAACTTTTTATCTAGGAAAACAACTCTCTATAGGAAGATTTATAGATGTGGGACTCAAATGTGTTTTGTAAAACAACCTTTGAGGTTTTAGAATCTGGCTCTTCAGATCAATTTGGGGATGAAAAGGGATAAGAAATAAATGCAAAATAAAATTGAAATAAACTAACTAGGGTGATTCATCGAGATATTTAAATTATTTACCTATAATTTCATAAAATATATTGAATATTCAAACATCATAGACTATTAAAGGAGTATATGCATGAATTAAAGTCTATAACATAAACAAAAACTAATACTATAGAATCAGAGAAAGGAAACAACAAAAAAAAAATTCCACTCAATTTGACACAAAAAACCATATCCTCTTCATTTTTAGGTGGAGAAAAAAATATAAAATGCCTCAAGTGAACAATATACAATATTCAATCCTACCTATGAGGGGCACCTGTTCAAGTCATAGAATGAAAAATGCTAACTTATACTACTTTTATTCTAAAACTAGACTACTAAAAATGGTTGTTATCTAATAATATTAAAAAATAATTATTCATATACTATCCCCTTACAAAATAAAAGAGATCTACCTATATATGATTTAGGCAACAATTCAGGTGACAATCTAGGTGATAGTTTCACCCCAATTGATGACAGAACTTCTAGGAGCCATAACTTTTGCACTGTAGCTCCAATTGACTCACCATTTGAACCATTGGAAAGATAAGAATGATAAGAAATAAATGAGATGACATTGAGATTTTTTCCATGAATTTTGACCCATGAAAACCCAATAGAAGTTCCCTAAATTTGAATTTTAGTAGTGCAGTCTAAAAATAGTAAGTTTCTAAAAATAGTAATTCCTCAAATTTTATATTGTTTTAAAGCATGGAAGTCAAACCACTTAATCTGCCTAAATATTTTTGGCCTTTCACATTCTCTCCCTAATTTAAAAATTGGTATAAATGAATATGTAACCCAAAATGGAAAATCAGACATCTCTTCCCAGAGATAAGCATATAGGTGTATTGTGATCTTGAGTAATAATACATCTCTTCTCAGAGAATTCATTATTAATATGTTATTTTTGTCATCTTGAAATATTTATCAACTAGAACTTATAAGTTTTGGATCAATATAGGTGTAGTGGACTTATGAGGAAATGACACCTAAAACTAGGTACTCATGCTCATGATGAGGTCATTATAACTAACTAAGGAGTTCTAGCTCATGAATGCAATCGACCCTTCAAATATTATATATAACATATCTATAATGCCTTATTATTTCCAATACACTTATAAAAAGTGTAATGATGACACGTGTATACCTCTCAAACTACCTCTAACCTATTTGTTAGGAAAGGGGGTTCCACTCTCTTCTAAGGGTGTTACTTAAAGGTCTAATAGGAAATGTTTACTCTTGGGGAACACTAGGATGATGCATGTCAAGTTCAATTCATTCCTTGTAACTACTTGGTGGGTCCCCTTCATAGATTTTTTAGCTAATGACATGATCTCAAGTCTTAACAAAATATCTTTTGCTCTTGAGGAGCAATGTGACACCACATGGTGAGTTGGTGCTATGTCTAGGGAAGTTGAGCTTTCCTTTACAAAAATGAGCATAGGGGTGACATGTGAAAATTTCACATACCTATTTTTAACTAAAAAGTGGGCCCCATTTATTACCCCATTGGCCAATGGCACTATTCAAAGGCCTAACAAAAATAAGCTTCCTTGGATAAGTGTTGGGACACCATGTGTTGAGTGGGCACTTCTCATAGGGAAGAGAAGAAATTATTCATGTTAAATGAGTGTTGCAATACCATGTGGAAATAATAAAGGGAAATTGATACTTAGCTAAAATACAAAAGGGACCCTAAGAAAAGAGAAAGCTAAAATCACAACTATTGAACTTGATTAAGCATGTCTGAGACTCAATGTTGATTGATCCAAAAATAAATAATGTGTATAACTATCCACATTTCCTAGAGACTTGAAAGGGAATACACCTACAAATGGGAGGACCCAAAAATTTTGGTTTTGTATACCAATTGAGGTAAATTTTATAAAAGGAAGTGAATCCCACAAAATTTACAAGTTATAAAGAGTAACCTTCATAAGCATCCACTCTTCTTCTTTGGGTTGAGTCTTCTTCTTCAGATATTTGAAGGATATTTTTAGATCTATAATCTCCTTTAAGAAGATGATTCTAAAAACCTAAACTACTACCAGCATTTTAAATTATAGATAGGTGAGAATCTACAATATTTTCTCTACCTCAAAGATACTTGGTGGTTGATTGAGAGCTATGAAGATGATCTAGTCATTCTACTTCTTCTCCAACATCTCTTTTGTTTTATTCTTCTATTAGGATGGTGTTGTCCATAAATAATGGAGAAGGGAATCCCAAATAGACTAACTATTTGGTGTACCCCTTCCTATCCTAGATTACCTTATCTAAGGCATTGAAGAATGCCTTTTACTTTGTCACTGCCTTTTTATAGATCAAACTTTTTATTAACCTTCACCACTACTTACCTTCAATCAACCACTATTACTTCTTATAGCATCCTATCCATTATGCTATAAATCTTCTAGATGAGGATCTATAAGTCTTAAACCTTAAGGGATACAAAGGCAAGGACTTGGTCTATGGATCCACTTATTTAGGAGATTATCCACTAAGAATCTATGATGAACCTAAGTATTGCATTTAAATTATTAGCCACATTATTTATTCTCTCCTAGTAAGATATATAAAATACCACACCAAGGGGAGGATCCATGTGGTTTTGGAGTAAGTGGAAAGGTCATTCTTCAATTGTAATATCTCTTGGTCCTTGGTTGAGGACACCTATTTTATCTATTACTATAATTTTTGATACACTCTATTAGAGTCTGAGAGGATCTAATAGGTATATACAATCTCTAATTTTTTTCTTATAGCTTAGCTTCCATAGTTTCCTTTTCTTTCTTTAGACCATTTATCTTAGTTTTAAGTTCAGCTACTTGAATCCATAGCTAGGCCCTTTGACTGACCTCCACTTAGAAGGTACCAATGATGACCTAGCTTTGAAGGTCAGACCTCAATTTTTTGAGCTCTGCATATTTTAGCTTACCCTTAGTGTTGAGTTTATCAAATGTAACTTTCAACCTCACAAGTTATAGATTTTTCTTCTCCAATTGATGGATTCATTTGATATAGTCTATGGTGATAGACTTTTATGTTTCTTCCATTAATTTGACCTTATCAGTGGTTTTACCCTGATTGAGGTTGAGGTTGACAGTGTGTATTTAGTAGTCCCCTATCTACATAGGGCATGAATACTTAGGCTTTCATGTGTGAAATCATTAAATATTGATGTGTTGGGTTAAAAAATGAATGCATGTTGGGCATCACTAGGGCCTTGGCCTATATTCCTCTTATTTTATCTACTTGCACCTCTTAGTCTTTCCTATAAATTTCTATTTACTTATGAAACTGATCTTATAACTAAATAATTTCCCTCATAAAGGAGTATCATTATGGAAGGCCAAAAGGAATGGTCACTTTATACTATGAAGTAGTAGATGTTGTTCCTTTAGAGGTGAGTGGGTAAAGGGTTAAGGTAGATGAACATAAAGGTGGGAGGTCATAGAGTGGGATGAAAAGAGATTACACCACAATAGAGGATGACATGGATGATGAGGTTAGAAGAGTGAGAAATGATGCAAGGTAAGTGATTTTCAATGCTAAGGAAAGTGGCATGATCTCGATGATAGGATAGGTAGATGAAAATTGTACAAGGGACGTGATTATATGGGTAGGAGAAAGTACTACAAACTTAGTATCAATAGTGGAGGGAAAAGAGGGAGTGAAGAATGAAGTAGAGGTGGAAAAAAGGGGCTAAGAAATTTTTAACTTCTTTTATGGGGGCTAGAGGGGATAACCAAAGGCTTGTGCCTCAAAGATGAGCTAAGATGATCCTACTTAAAGATTCCCCAAAGAGACCTAGTATTGTTATGGGGTAGTTAGGTATAGATACAAAGGAGGTGGCCACGTTATGGGCCTCTAAATCACCACAACTTACTCCTCTTTCTATAGAGGGGTTTCCTCTTCTTCCTCTTCTTATTTGATATAGAATTCTCCTTCTACTATAGCTTCCACCTCATGGTGCTCATCTTAGAGGTTTTCAAATGTTTCATCTATGTTCACATCCTCAAAATTTAGAAATGGCTTATCAATTTTCTACCTATATTTCTAATAGGTATATATTTTCTCCTAGATCTAATATCTTTGGATGAGTTTCACCCTTATTCCCTTTTTCAATTTCTTCATTGGGTCAAACTATCAAATTACACCATAGAAAGAATCCCATGGATTTTTAGTGTCCAATGGGATCTTAGATAGATCCACATAATACTTGATATCATCCTCCTCTCGTGACCTTCACCCCTCAATGTATGGATAGGGCTCATGATTGAATGGGGTGATTGGCTTCAAGGAGGCTATGTGTCTAATTAGGTCATAATTCCATATCTCATCAATTTGGTTGAAGCTAGGCTCTACAAGATTGAGTACAATAAGGTGATCCTATGACCTTTTCACTAATATGATACCTCCTCTAGAGAATTGGACATTATATAGGGCCTTCTTATTTTAGCCCATGTCATATATTGAGTCGATCACATCAAGCTAGTGATCCATCTCCAAGGCCAAGGTCTTATTTTTGATAAGACATGGGAACTAGAATGGCTCCTCTTTGAATCTATACACCTAAATGAAGGTAAAATATGACCCAAAGAACTAGTCAACCAAAATTCTACCACCATTGAGCCATGACCTCTATGTTTTCATTATTCTAAAGGTTATGAACTCTTGACTTAGGTTAATTATAATTAGATAAAGGAAGTGTAGAGAGGATTACATAACATGATTAGTCAAACATTAGTCCAATAAATCAAAGGAAAAATGCATAAGAACAAACTAAATTAAGCTTATCTATTCATGTAGGAATTACAAAGGATAAAAAGTAACAAATGAAAGAAAGTAACATCATATTACCTTCCCAAATGGATTCACCATACCAATATAGCTCAAAATAATGTTCTCCCTTGATCAAGATCTCTTGTCTTCAACAATAATGGTGGCCAAATCCTCCAATGCTTCAAGAACTCCTTGTAAAACCTAGGCTCATGATTTGGAATCACTAAACTATTCTATCAATGAAGCTTTCTTACAAAATCAATGATGAAATTCAAAGGATTGTGGAGGTAATTCAACATAATAAATTTACACAAATCAAGCTTAAAATTGATGTCTATGGCCTCTCTATTTATAGATTTTTAAGAATGACTAGAATCAACCTAAATCATCCATCTTGAGATGAAGATATATGGTTGAGGATTAATTCAATATTTGGAAATAAATATATAATGATCTTCACCATGAGTTTGGAACAAGGGACATTGAATAGGAATGAAGGGTCATTAATGAGGCATGGGAGACCCACAATCTTGATATTTGTGGAATTTGTGGCCTAAGAATGTCTTCCCAAGAAATGATGTCATTAGGTGATATAGTTAATGGAAATCAATTTCCAAAAATAAATATTCAACAACTCTCATGGAAAATCCACTAAATCTTTTGATTTAGATCAATTAGCCTTAAACAAAGTTAATCAACATTTGTGCAACTATTTGGAAATTAGCCCTCAATTAATCAAAATGGTCATAAAGTCATATTGTTGAGTCATTTGACTCAAAAAGAATTGGAAGGTGAAGTTAGATTCATTAGAACCATATTCTCATTTAAGATTCTACCAACACAAAATAACAAAGGTATATGACATGTACCAATGAATTAGAATAAAAGAGTGATCCAAAGCACAAAAAGGCAAAATCATCATTTTGGCTCAAAATGAATTGATTAAATTTAGCTACTTCATAAATTACATTTCCCTATTTAGGGATGCATTAGCCTAAATCAACACTTGTAAATGACAAGTTTGAACCATTTAGCATGTTTTATGGATTTTGACCTAAAATGTGCATTTGAGTACAATTCAAATAAGATTGACAATTTCAACACAAATGGTGTTAAGAATTGGATGTCTACATTTTACCCTTGTTTGAGAAGGCATAGCGAGACATTCAAGTGAATTAATGTATTTTCAAATAAAAGAGTTGTCAAGAAGAAATTGGAATAGACCCATGATTCCCCCTTGAGAGGACATACTAGGATGAAAGAGAAGGATGGACTCTAGAAAAGAGAGGGACAATGAAAGAGTAACCCATGGAGGAGATCATATCCAAATGAGATAATTCTTGGACACATGATTACCATAAATGATAAAAATATAATTAGAGGTATAATAGGCCCCATTATATGGAGGGAATAGGAAAGATATAATCCATAAATATAAGGGACACACTTTAAACATACCTAATTTGAGAATATAAGCTATGTGTTTATGACATTGATAAATATTGAGACAAATTTCACACTATAATATTACCATCATGGGTATTAGAGTGGAGATCTTGGAATTAGAAGAAAAGAGACAAAGTTCTACTTTAGGAAGGGAATCACCACTAGAATGGGGTCTCCAAAGAGAAGATAATAAGAAGTTCCCCAATAGAGTACATTTGATCATGATAAAATATTTGTGCCCTAATAGGGCTAATTTTGATCATTGATAAAGAATAAATAATGGTTGGCCCCTATAGGGCTGATTTGATTCAAACATTGTTTAGATGTTGTGCCCTAACATGGACAATTCATAAGCAATATAGCTCAAGGATACAGTCCAACAAATAGGTTAAAGTGAGTGGGATTAAATGTATATGTGATGATGTAATGGATTAGAAAGCCATATGAAACCTAATATATAAAAATGCACAAAGTGATGAGAGAGATAAAAATAATAATGGAGATGGCCGAGATGACTCCAGATGTATAAGATAAGTGGACATTGCCTACATAGTTCCATGGATGCATATTCTAACATGAACTTTAGGCTAATGTAGTTTACCCAAGTTTGGGAGAGAATGAAATGAGAAATGATGAAAACTAACCAAGAAATGATTAGACCCACAATATATGCAAAGAGATGCATGTATTAGCATAGATTTGAGTGCTAAAATGCATGATACCTAGATGCCTAATTTCATATCATGAGCCTAGATTATACAAAGTGTTATTCAGAACTATTCATTAGAGTGATGTTGATATTAAGACTTTAAGACCTGAGCACAAAGTGATTACTATAGTAAAATAAATTAAGCATCATTAGTATGAATAACTTAGAATGACATAATATTCCAATTGTGTTGAGCTAATTCAAATGTGAATACCTATAACTAAGGATAAGTGTTAAAATAATGACCAAAACTAGAGTTACATCTATTTACATTTTAAAAAATGAAAAGACAAAGAAAAAGATAAACATAAATGAACCTAACATGAAATCAATATATGATAAATCAAGACTTAAGTAGGAATAAAAATGTGTAAAAAAAAAGAAAGAACATCTTAAAAACATGAGACCAAGATATAAATTATCAAGATCCATGTGGACTATCAAGACATTCTTGAACACAAAAGAGAAAAGTAAAATCAAACAAAAAAATAAGACACCAATAATAATAAAATAAACAAAATAGTCCACAAACAACTTAATAACATATGATCAAGATATAAATAATCAAGACCCATGATAATCATCAAGATGTTCTTAAACACAAAAGAGATAAGCAAAAACATATAGGGAAACACAAGACCAAGAAGAAGCAAAAAGTGATAAAAAGAGACAAGGAGAAGAAATAAAGGAGAGGTGTAAAAGAATAACAAAACACCAATAAAACTCAAATAAAAACACATAAATAAAAAACCAAGTTAGTGTGGTGTAAAGACAAATGTTCATGCATGTGTGGTAGAGGTGTTAATTTTTACCACATCACAACAAAGAATAATGAAACAAAAATTGTTCCCTAATTAGAGAGAAAAAATGATAGGAGATATTGGGGAAGAGAAGAAAAGGAAGGGGTTGGTCGAGTTGAATCTAGATGTATAAGACATGTAGATGTTACCTACATAGTAGTATGTATGCATGTTCCAACATGAAATTTAGGCCAAATATAGTTCTCCTAGGTAATGGGATAGAAGAAAAATGATGATCAGACTAGCATGATTAATGTTATAGAAGAAATAGAAGATAAATAAACAAATGAGAATGGTCTTACAAATAACAAGCTGATGGGATGATAAATAATGATATTATAAAATGGAAAGTGTGTGGGATAATATGAAATGATGTTTCTTTGCTTGCAAAATAGAAATAACATATCATGATAGGATGAGAATGTACAAATGTAAAAAAGTGTGAGATAATGTTTGTACTATTTTATGGATTGTGTTCTGATGTTTTTGGCATTTCTAAAGTATTTCCAATGTTTTTTGTGTTTTTGGGATAAAATATGCATAAGTTAGGACCATATAGTCAATGATATGCACATATGAGAGTAGAGGTTCCAATAAAATAGCTAAGTTGGTTGTAATGTCCCATGTTCATAAATCAGTGAGAATGAGGATCCTAATATGTCAAAAAATCTGAAAAAAGAGCAATAAATATAATATAGAATAGTCTAATACATGAAGAAACCCTAAATAATTATATGTATTCACCTATCTATAATAGTGTAGCAAAGGTTTGGAACTAAATAGATGCTCTTACTCACTTGTCTATTGAAGAAGCTACAAAATACTATTCTAAATGAACTACTTTTTAGAACTGATGCTAAGGATGTTCATACTATTCATGAGATATAATTAGGATCATAATTGGTCAAGGGATAAAATGTTTTTCAAGTTTACAATATGCCCAAGACATAAAAAGGAATATGTTTCTCAAAAAGAATGGTACAAAGAATAGGGTCCAAATAATATGGACAGTTCAGAGTGGGATGAAGAATATGATTCTCTTTTGAGAATAGTCTAGGATAGGATAAAATGTGTTTAGAGTGCTAATAATTCAAATCTTTCACTATCTAGAGTCATGAAGTTTGGGCTAAGGTAGTATAAAATGTGTTTAAGGCAGGATAAAATGTTGGGATAAAATTCCTTTAGCACATGTTTCCCCCAAGTCAGGGGTCTTGTAGACAATGATTCAAAGCTATTCATGAATAGAACCTCTTAAGGTGTATGATGATCACAGGCTCTAAAATTTCTTCACCATTAGGTTTAGCTAGTTGATATACCCCTGATCCATAGTTTGCCCTAACAATATATGGTCCCAACCAATTAGGCTGAAACTTACCTTTTTTGCATTCAAAATTCATGTTATTTATTATATTTCAAAACCAAGTCACCAATATCAAACTCTCAAGGGAGAATTCACTTGTTGTAGCTTGCCTACAATCTATTTTGATTGGCTTACAAGTTTTCTAGGGTAGCCAAATTCTTATCATCAAGAAGTTCTAGTTTTTACAGCCATGGTAAAGAAGGTGTGTGTGTGTGTGTCAATTTTCCATGCTACTGATAAGGAACACACTTCTTCACATAGTTACAAGCATTGGTCTCCATTTTGGGTCAATAATAACCTATTTTGAGGAGCTTCTTTGCTAATACTACACCATTAGTGTGAACCCCACACATTCCTTCATGAACTTCCTTTAGTGCTAGCTTGGATTTTCTTAAAGATAAACAATGAATAAGTGTTCCATCATAGACTTTATGATAAATCATGTTTCCTAGGAGAGTATAATGTGTTAAATGATGAAGGAATAATTTTTTTGGTTTTTATAAAGGCTGACTAAGAATACATGACTATGGAAAAAGTTATAAAAATTTTGGTACCATGGTAGCTCAGGTGCCATAAATGATGCATACCCTCTCTGAATCTATTATAATATGAATTGGTTAAAGAGGATTTTTAATCAATAACTAATACTCTTTAGCACTATCATGCATTTGAATCATGGAACTAATTGTCATCATTGTGTCAACAGATATATTATTGACTCGTAGAACTTACTCAAATTTTATAGATTTTAAAATGTGTTTTAGGGTTATGGACAATCTTATTTTAAGGAAAAAGCTTGGCATCTCTTATTTGATACTAATCAATGTTATAATTAATGATTAACTATGAATCTCCATAGACCTTTAAGTTTTGAATATGCCATTGTATAGTAAGGTGGAGTCCTACAACTAAGGCCTCATATTTATCCATATTATTTGTATAATCAAATTATATATGGAATGCTTTGGGAATCAAATCCTTATATGGTGTGATAAAAAATATGCCAACTCTAGATCCATGAGATGTTAAGGATCCATCAAAATAGATCATACACTATTTAGAATCATACATTTCTTATTCTATCATCATGATAAAATCATATAGAAAGTCAAACTTTAGAGGTTAAGTGGCCTTAATAGGAGCTTCTGTGTGTTGGTCAGTAATTACCTATCCTTTGATTGCATTTTGATTTTGGTATTCAATATCAAACTCACTTCAGATCATAACCCACTTATCCATGCATCTTTGAATATTTTCTTTAGACAAGAGGAACTTGAGAAGACCCACCTTGGTGATGACAATAGTTTTGTTATTTAGTATATAATGTCACAATTTTTGAGTGAAAAATACCATAGCTAAACATGCCTTCTCAATAAGTGTATAATTATGTTCATAAGCCACTAATGTGTGGCTTAAATAAAGTTCCTTAACATGATCATTATGTTGGGCCAAAATTACCCCTAGCATATATTTTATCATTGACATATAAAGCAGTAGTAGATTCCCTATGTTGGTCATCTTAAGACTGGTGGATTGTCCAAATATGTTTTAAGCTTTGTAAATGCTATTTGCAAATCTTCATCCCATTGAAAAGTTACACCTTTCTTAAAAATATGAGTAAATGGGTAGCACTTATCTACTAATTGAGAAATGAACCTATGTATAGACTAGATCTTTCCTTGCAGGCTTCACAGTTGTTTAAGATTGTTTTGTGGAGGCCTTTCCATAATGGTGTTGAATTTTGAAGGGTCAAATTAGATCCCTCATTATGATACAATGAACCCTATAAATTTACCTAATGTGACTCCAAAGACACATTTATTATGATTTAATTGAATATTATATTCACAAAGCCTTTCAAAGATTCTTCATAAAATGTGTAGATGTCTAGCTCTTGTTTGTGATTTTGCTAGTATATCATCAACATAGTCCTCTAAAATATCATGCATCATGTCATGAAAAATTATAATCATTTTATGTTGATATTGTTTATAACTCATTTTCACTTTTCACATTCAGAAGAAATAAGAAACTAAAGATAATGGTCAGGGGTTAGATGATACCCAGATGAAGTTGCACACTATATCCAGACGTTGTAGGAGCTCCTCTTTGGCTATGGAGGATGACACCTATAGATAAGAAAGACTTAAACAAAGAAATTGTTAGATAGATATATGGTGGACTGCCATGCAAAGCTCGGTCCCAAAAGTGCAAAGACATCCTTGAGGGATGACAATCCACTTATTTGACAAAAGAGTGTTGCTAGAAAGAGAAATGAAAAAAGGCTAAAGAAGAGAAATAGCTAATGCATACCTGATTCCTTCAATCTACCTCTCACAGTCACTGACACCAGTTATTTTACCATCACTGGTTGGTCAATGTTGCCGACATCGGTTAGGCTATCGACGTCGATAGGGGAAATGGGCCTTAATGCCGATGTTGATAGGGTCAATGGGCCTTAGATGGGTTTCAAGGTGTGTCTGTGGTCAACAGAATGGTTTGGGAGATTCAAAAGGGGTGTGCAGGGATGCAGGACAATGGACAGAGTCTTAGGAAGGACAAAAGGTAGGGGACAAGTTGTCAAAATGGGTTGGGATAAAAGAAAGGCTTTTCAGCCTTTCTAGGAAGAAATCTGAGTTTGGTCTCAACAGTACTTAGAAAATAGCAAATTGGCTGATTACCAATGCATTTTAGAAATACTGAAATATAAACTATAAGAATACTTAGCTCTTGGTGGAGAACTAGAAGTGTAGAAGACTTGTTCTGTTATGGCTGATGTAGGAGACCTCATGCAATGTTTCAATATGGTGTGGAGTGAATTCTATAGAGTTTCTTAGCCTGGAGAGTGATGATAGAATGTTGATGCCTCATCCTAAAGCCTACCTTTGATATGTAAGGAGTCGAGGAGCAAGAGAATTTGGATCCCAGGAGCAAGAGAATTCACATTCAGGGAAGAAACTTCACATTTGGGTTTGCAGTTGAGGTCAAAATTTAGTTTTAAGCAACTGATGTCGGTGATACCACTGGCATCAGTTGACTGTTAACTGACGTCATTGGATAGAGAATGGGTAAAAAGGCTATTTTTAGCCTTTTGGCTATTCCTCCATCTGCCAAGTTTGGTTGTCATTACTGAACGGTCTAAAGGCAAGTTTAATAGGCACGAGAATTAGTGGGAGAGTTGAAATAGGTCTTAGGTAATTATGATTAGTCATAGGGTGATAAATGGTCTAAGGGCAAGGAATCCAAGCTTAGGTGTCTAAAGGGGATGATTAATTTAAAATAAGAATTTTAAATTAATAAAGTATAGGTTAGGCATGTTGAAGTTAGAAAGGGACCAAGGGTGGGTTGACACTATTTTGGTGTCTACATTTGCCCCTTTTTGTCTTGTTGGTTGTTCTTGACTAACTGTAAGAAAAAAATAGGAGTAATTTGCCCCAGGTATGGGATAAGGTGTAGGTTGCCCCAAATATGATGATGAGGTATTCCCCCTAAAAGCAAAAGTCAAGGAAGGTAACCTAATATCGAGTGCCAATTTGATAGATAGTGGATGGGTATGGTGAAGGTTGAGTATGAACGCTGCAAAAGTTGAGATTACATGCATACCACTTCATGTGATAGGTAGGTCAAATTATCACAGTCAAAGGTTAAGGAGTGCTAAAATCAAAATAATCAATCCCCAACATTTAGTTGTAGCTGATTGGGTTAAATAATCAAAGTTGTAGCTCTAATGGTCATCATGTTCCAAGTATCTCGGGCTCAGGAAGTGCTCCTAGAAAACATGAAAATGCCACAAATATTGAGGATCAACTAGAGTGCAATCTGTTAATAGGTGTGAGGGTTGTAATGTGGGTTGCACACAATTTGCTAACTATTTGTGAGGTAGCATATATGCAATCAAAACAACCAAGGCAAAGTTGTCTTGAAAGTGGTCATGGTCTGAGGAGATAGTCACGATCTCCAAGGTCATTGGTCAAGTCAGGTTGAGTCATGGTATGATCTCAGGTGGCATGTTTTGTGGATGGGGAGATGTATGTGATCTCTAATGTGCCCCATGAGAAATCTAAGGTGACTTCTACAGTGTCAAGGTTGGTTGTTTGGTCATGATTTTGGACAAATTGTTTGGTATAGATAGTTGGTCCATTAGATGGATGGATGAAGGAATGACCGAGCTAACCTCAGAAGACCCCATGTCAACTGAGTGTTACCTACATAGCCCCTATTTGAAGGGCCTTAGGCCAATGTAGTTCTCCCCAAAAGGGAGGAAGGAGTCAAGGTTATGGACTGAGTTTTGACTAGGTTAAGTCATGGTTAAAGGTAATATGGTTGGTCCATCAGATAGAAAGCCAAACAAATGTGGCCGACATCATTAGGGAGATGAATGGTCAAATGGATAAGCTAACCCCAGAAGATTCCATGTTAACTGAGTGCTACCTACATAGCCCCTATTTCTAGGGCCTTAGGCTAATGTAGTTTTCCCAAAAGGGAGGAAGAGGGTCAGTTATGGATGTGGGTTAGACTAGGTTAAGTCATGGTTAAAGGTAATATGGTTTGTCCATCAGGTAGACAAACAAATGAATGGCCAACATCATTAGTGAGATGAACATGCAAATGGATGAGTGGATGGCCGAGCTAACCTCAGAAGACCCCATGTCAATTGAGTGTTGTCTACATAGCCCCTATTTGAAGGGCCTCAGGCCAATGTTGTTCTCCCAAAAGGGAGGAAGAGGGTCGATTATGGATGTGGGCTGGACTAGGTTAAGTCATGGTTAAAGGTAATATGGTTTGTCCATCAGGTAGACAAACAAACAAATGTGGCCGAGCTAACCTCCAAAGACTCTATGTCATCTGAGTGCTGCCTACATAGCCTCTGTTTTAAGGGCCTCAGGCCAATGTAGTTCTCCCCAAAAGGGAGGAAGGGTCAAAGATGTTGATAGTTGGTTTGGTCATGTTAATGGTTTAGCACTTCCCATATGTCTGATGGTACATGCTTGAAATGATGAGGGGTATGATGTTGTTACAGTGTCTTCCATATTATGTGATGGGGTATTCTGTAACACTAGTTGTGTTTGGTTGATAGTTTCCATGTGTATTGTTGTCCATAAAAACTATTGTGAATGGGTATGATAATTCATATAACACAAATTGGTATTTGTATTAAATAATTCATGAGGTCTTGTTAATGGTTAGAAAATGGTTTGGTTTGGTTTGGTTTAGAAAATAATTTGGTTGGATGTGGATTGTTTGTGTGTGACCAAAGTGTGTAAGAAGTGAAAGGCACATTGCTATTTCATTGACAAAGACCATAATGATAGCATAGATAGGGTTATTGCAAACAAAAACCCTGTTCATGTATTACGTCATTGACCATTGGTTTGTATTAGAAAAGTAGTCGAATCACTTGACATTAAGTGAGCTCAAAATCCCTTGAGTATGTTTGGGTAATAGGTATGATTATGTGAGGTGTGAGGAGAGCGTAAACCTTTTTAGCAAGGATAAATTTGCCCCTTTTATAGGTGACCCTAAGAAAGACTATAGGCAAGTCCATGACTTAATAGTTTATCAGTCAATTTTTTTTTTTGGTAGACTGATCAATGCGGGAAGTCTATGTGGGAATGTTATTTTGTTTTGTGGTCATATGTGAAGCTGATCGATATGAGAATCTTCTGAGAGAGTGTTGTTTGTAGAAAAATTTGGGCATAGCCATCCTTCGAGGGAGTGGTCTATATTATACTTTGTATGTTTTAATAGTTTTGGATAGCTATTCTTCAAGGGAGCAATCTATTAGTTACAGGAATTATGCAGTTATCCTTCAAGGGAGCAGTCTACATTGATAGTTTATGACCTTTGAATAGGTATCCAGTTTTTTTGTTTTTTTTTGTTTTTTTTGTTTTTTTTTTTTTGACTGGACTTTTGGTAATGGACTTGGCTATAGAGGTTTGGAGGTTTCCCTTTTTATTAAGACAAAGCATTAATGCCACAAGGGTTAACTAATGTAAGGGGGTTAAAAGGAATAGGTATGAGGATGATGAGGGTTGCTCAAGGGATGAGCTCAAGTTAAATATCAAGTGAGTGATTACTTGATTAACAGTAGAATGGTCATAGATGTAAGGCATTAAGGGGCTCAAGTTCTGGCTGGCCTTCAAGAGAAGATAGATGATAAGTCCCTGATCCATACTTGTGTGTTATGATATAAGATTCAAGCCAATTAGGAGCAAACTTGCCTCATTTACTTCTTTCCATATTAGTCACATGTTTTTTGATGCTTGGATGTTAAGATGATTAAGATGTTGGTTGATGCTTGGTTGAGGTCATGATAGTCAATAAAGTTGAATTCCACCAGTCACTTTTGTGACAGGGAGAATGTTTGATACCCATTGTGGATGATCAATGGGTTGAATAAATGAGATGGATAGAAGATGATGAAGCTCCTCTTTGACAAGGAGTATGATGCAAGGATGCATCTTGTGAATCTTTTTTCCTAATAGGCTTTAGTTTAAGAGGGTGAGATCCTGATCTTCCAGGTTGGAGGCAAGAATCTTAGAATCATTGATGGTGATGGAGGCAATGGTTGGTAATGATTTGATTAACATGGTCAGTGGTTGGGGGTCTCCAGATTGGACATCCACTGCTTGTAGAGCTTTGATTAAAGCTTGGTGATGGTGTGGAGAATTTTTTATTAAGTCATACAAAGATGTCTTCACAGGCGTATGGTGAAGTTGTTTCACCATGGAGTCACGAAGGGGATTCAAAGTTGTTAGTCTAGATGTGCCCAAGATAGTAATCTTGGGTTTTGGTTGTGGTGAGGGCTTGGAAAATGGATATGCCCGAGGGATAGAAACCTTCTCTTTCCCTTTATCCTTCATGGTTTGTGACCTGGTGGCCACATTGATGGTGTTGATTTCAAATAAAGGGGGTGAAGGTGGTAGAGGGACCATAGTCTGATGATAGGATCCAAATTTAGGTGAGGATGTTTGGGAGACATGGGATGATGTCAGTGATTTATTGAAAGGGTGGTCAATAAGATCCTTGATAAAAAAGGTATCCTTTTTTAGTTGATGAATGACAACCTTGAGAGTGTAGCAACACTCAGTGTCATGTCTAGGTGTGTGATGATATGCACAAAATTTAGTGTCATCAAACCAAGATGGTTTTGATATGAGAGTTGATGAGTGTGAAGGTGAAGAGGTGTGAGAGGCATGGGATGATGTTAGTAGTTTTTCAAAGGGGTCCTTAATGAGAAGGGTGCCCTTTTTTAGGTGTTGGTGAATGACAGCTTTAAGAGCACAATAATGCTCAGTGTCATGCCTAGGTGTGCGATGATATGCACATATTTTAGTGTCATCGAACTAAGATGGTTTTGATCTAAGAGGTTGGTATGGCTTAATAGGTTGGAGGATGATGCGAGAAGACTACAACAATCAACGTAATAGTGAAGAATAGGACCCCACTAATGGGTCTATGCATTTTGTTGTAGTAGAGGTCGACAACTTTTTTTTAGGAGTTGTTGGAGGAGTTTTCCATACCATCTTTTTGTTTGGTAGTGTGGCCACACGTGTAGATGGCACTTTCTTGGTGAGATGTGTTGAATGTTTTGGAGGAGGTATGTTTTTGGTGGGTAAAGGGAGTAATGGAGGCAACTTGTTTTTGTTAGGTGTTGGAGTAGAGAGCACTCCTATTAAGGTGGATGGATGTGGGCCCAAAATAGAGGGCAATGGTGATGGTGGGGGAGGAGTTCTCTGACATGGTTTAGTAATCTTCTTTAGTTTGGTTTGAGGACCACTATTGTGTGGGGTGAGGTTTAAGTCTACCTTTACTTGTGGATGAGTGAGATTTGATATGGGCTAAACACTGAGAGATTTAATCTCTTTCGGTATGGTGGACACTTGTGAGGATTTAGATTCAGATATGGATGAAAATGTGTGAGACGTAATGATCTTGGGCAAAAGGTAAGAGAAAGATGTCACCAGATATTCTTCGGTCAAAGTGGGTGAAGTGGTGAGTTCCTCTCTCGGTGGAGAAGGGATTGGAGATTATGGCTCTTGAGTTGGATAGAGCATAGGGATGTTCACATCTTCAACGTGTGGTCTAAGAGTGGGGAAAGTGTGATCCCCCATTGATGATAAGAAGGATGAGGGTGAAGCTACCAGTGTTGGTGCCATGAAAGCATCCTCCAATATGGGAGAGGTCAAAGTAGACTCTCCCATGTGTAGAAGGGGGTTGGATGGAGGATTATCCTCTAGCTGTGGAGGACAAATAGGAGAAGAAGGCTCTTTTAATTGTAGTGGACAAATAGGAGAAGAAGGCTCTTCTACCTGTGATGGACAAATAGGAGAAGAAGGCTCTTCTACCTATGGTGGATAAATAGGTTGATTAACCTCTTCAGCTTGTGGGAGAGGTTGGTCAGAGATGAAAGGAGAAACCATGTTGATCATGCGTATATTATGATCTTGGAGGTCATCGGCCATGGTCTAAATGTTATTAAGATTGGGGGGATGATTAGGGAATGGTTGCCTAAAGATGTCTATGTTTTGGTTAGCTGGTGCATTTGGGTTATCCAAAACAAAATTCCCCTTGTCTAGCATGTCTTGGACAATGTTTTTGAAGGTTTTACAATTGTCTATGTCATGACCCTTGACACGATGATAGTTACAAAAGTCATTTTCCCTATACCAGGTAGGGATGGCTTTTAAGGGGTCAAATTGGGGTGGTCAAATTTGAGGGAGATTGAGGACCCCCTGCTTGACTAGTTTATCCAAGATGGAAGCGTATGATTCTCTTATTGGAGTATATTGACACTGTACGTATCATTGTTGGAATTGTCATGTGATTTATTCTAATGTAGAAGGCTAAGACTGGTTAGTTGTGGTTGAAGATGATGGTCTAAGGACCACAGTGTTTGCCACTTCTTTGGACTTGGAGTTGGAAGAAGGTTTGGAAGAAGAATGGTCATCGAATTTTGCATTGTTATTTTTACTATGCAATTTGACTCTATCCTCTTTGATAGTGCGGAGTTTAAGCTTTCGGGCCATGGTGAAAGCTTCATCAAATGTGCGGAATGTTTGGACCCACAAAGTAGATGAGATGTGTTTAGCACATGCTCGTGAAAAGAGCTCAATGAACTCAGGTTGAGGTAAAGAAAAGGAGAGTTGTTTGATTAAACCTCTCTAGTGGGCAATGAAGTCAGCTATTGACTCATCATCAAATTGTTTGATAGAATAGAGGTCTATGATGGAGACCTTCTTAGTGATGTTGATTGAGAAGTGGTCAAGGAATAATTGAGCTAGTTGAGTGAAAGAAAAGAGTGAATGACTGGTAATAGAGCTATACTAGTCAAGGGCAATGCCAGAAAGTGACATGGGAAATGTGTGAAGTAATAAAGCATCATCATGTGATATAAGGTAACAAGCATATCTAAACGCTCGTAGATGTTGCTGTGGGTCCTCTTTACTCTGAAAGTGAGTAAACTTGGGAAGTTCCCACTGACTAGGATATGGTTGGATTGGGACCAAAGGATGAATAGGTTCATTATAGATTTGTTCATATGAGAGAACATTTCTTAGACTAAAAATGGATGTCTCAAGATTAGACACCTTATCCATCAACATCTTGATTAGATCGGTTGATGGATTTGTAGGTGGGGTGCCCCCTAGGTTGTAAGGAATTTGGAAGGTGTTAGGTGGAGCATATGACATAGTTGGTTGCACTTGTATAGGTGTAACATATTGGTAACTAGTCATAGGGACTGATGTTGAAGTCAAGGGTGCTTGTGCCATGAAGTTGGAGGGCACAAATTGACTTGATGTCACCAAAGGTGGTTGGATGGTGGAAACACTAGCCAAAGGATAAGTAGTCACTCTTATATTTATGGGTGCAAGAGTAGGTGGGATGGAGATAATTAAGTTCTGGAATGGTGTAGGACTTTGTTGAATGGTTTGTGGTTAAGGGGGTATAGAAACCCCAATGGAGGTAGGTCTAGAAATAAAAGGAGAGGCCACACTTTGAATATTGGTCATGGTTGAGTTGTTAGTTAAGGCAATGGCCTGGGTGACCAAGGGTTGGGTTATGGAGACTGTTGATATGATTGTCGTTTCAGCTAAGGAAGTTGGCATCCCATAAACTGGGTTGCCTGAAGGATCTCACATTTGAATTCTCATGAGATAGTGCTGAAGAGCCTTGACATTGAGGTCAAGGAACCTCTCAAAGTCTTGATCCCCTTTGGGAATAATTGAAGGTTGGTTGGGAGTTGGTTGGATAGGAGTACGTTTAGTTTCTGAATTCTACTCCATTTGGAGACTTGATATAGAAGGTGAAGGTGGGAGTGGTTGTCACCTTGCGTGGTCAACAAGAGTTTTAGTTTGACTACGTGTCAAAACCATCCAAGGCAAAATAGATTTAGGTTCTAAAAACTATATGTTTCAGCCTCAAAAAACTAGAATTTGTTTTTAATAGTAAAAAGGTCAGGTTTTAAGCTTGCTATTTGAAAAGAAATTTTTTTTGATAGTGACCGACGTCAGTATAAAAACTGATGTCGATGAAGAAAGTTATTGATGTCGGTCAGATAACTGATGTCGGTGAAGCTAGTTGCCAACGTCAGTGGAAAAACTGATGTCGATTACTGTGTATTTACAAAAACTCAAAAAACTAAAAGTTTTTGGAAGAAAGAAGAAAGCTTTGAGTTGTTTTTGGAGCTTAGAATAATGCATCCTTACCAGCTCAAAAACCCAGATAAAAATAGAGAAATAGATGAAGACAAACATCCTCTAAACGTTAAATTCCTAAGAATAAATTTTAGAGTCCTGGTGGCTTATGCCTTAGAAGAGTGTGTTTGGGAAGTTGGGCTTTTAGAATAGATACTAAAAGAAGTAGTCTAAGGTTGGTTTTGGGGTATGTTTTGGTGCTCAAAATCTATATTAGGTTCCGTACGTGGCTTGGTGATAGGAGCTTGCTCCCCTCACTTCATGAGCACAGAGACAAGCTGGGTCACTTAGCCAATATATACTTCCCCTAGAGTTTATACTTTGCCAGAGAATAGAGTGGGTTCTCCCCTTGGTAGTGAAGTCCAAGTAGGATTACCAGGAAGGATAAGGTATTCGATAGGTAGTGAAATCCTATTCGGGCCTTGTCTCAAGTATGTTTAGATGTGTGATTTTGTGAATGTGGTTAGGTTGTGTAACATATGTGTACTACACTTTATTCATAATGAATTTTTAATTACTAAGTGAAAGGGCTAAGTATGCATTCAAGCAAGAATTAAATTCAATAGATTTTTAACCCAAATTAAAGTTTTTTGTTCGAATGCAAACAATTGAGAAAAGGTTAAGAGTATGAAATTTCACTACTCTAAGATGCCGAAAAGAAGTGACAAGAAGAAAAATTTCTTTTAAACTTTTGCTTATGATTTCTTTCTGAGATAAAGAGATAGAAGAAGGATGTAAGAAGATAAATTTTCCTAATGCACCTATATGAAAGTTTGTTTTAAAAGAAATGAACCCAAGGAAAATTCTAGGGTCCCACCGGGCATGCCAGAATGTTTCTAACTCATTTTCACTTTTCACATTCAGAAGAAATAAGAAACTAAAGATAATGGTCAAGGGTTAGATGATACCTAGATGAAGTTGCGCACCATATCCAGACATTGTAGGAGCTCCTATTTGGCTGTGGAGGATGACACCTGTAGATAAGAAAGACTTAAACAAAGAAAATGTTAGATATATATATGATGGACTGCCAAGCAAAGCTTGGTCCTAGAAGTGCAAAGACTTCCTTGAGGGATGACAGTCCACTTATTTGACAAAAGAGTGTTGCTAGAAAGAGAAATAAAAAAAGGCTAAAGAAGAGAAATAGATAACACATACCTAATTCCTGCAATCTGCCTCTCACAGTCGCTGACATCGATTATTTTGCCTTCATCAGTTGGTCAATGTTGCTAACGTCAGTTAGGCTACGGATGTCAGTAGGGGAAATGGGCCTTAATGCTGATGTCAGTAGGGGCAATGGGCCTTGGATGGGTTTTAGGGTGTGTCTGTGGTCAACAAAATGGTCTAGGAGATTCAAAATGGGTGTGTAGGGATGCAGGACAATGGACAGAGTCTTAGGAAGGACAAAAGGTAGGGGACAGGTTCTCAAAATGGGTTGGGATAAAAGAAAGGCTTTTCAGCCTCTCCAGGAAGAAAGCCAAGTTTGGTCTCAATAATACTTAGAAAATAGCAAATTGACTAATTACCAATGCATTTTAGAAATACTAAAATATAAACCAGAAGAATACTTAGCTCTTGGTGGAGAACCAGAAGTGTAGAAGACTTATTCCATTATGGCTAATGTAGGAGACCTCATGCAACATTTCAATCTAGAGTGGAGTGAATTTTGTAGAGTTACTTAGCTTGGAGAGTGATGATAGAATGATGATGCCTCATCCTAAATCCTACCTTTGATATGCAAGGAGTCGAGGAGCAAGAGAATTCAGATCTCGGGAGCAAGAGAATTTGCATTCAGGGAAGAGACTTCACATTCAGGTCTGCAGTCGAGGTCAGAATTTAGTTTTAAGCAACCAACGTTGGCAATACTACCAGTGTTGGTTGACTATTGACCAATGTCAGTGGATATAGAATGGGTAAAAAGGCTATTTTTAGCCTTTTGCCCATTCCTCCATCTGCCAAGTTTGGTTGTCATTGTTGAACGGTCCAAAGGCAGGTTTAATAGGCATGAGAATTAGTGGGAGAGTTGAAATAGGTCTTAGGTAATTATGATTAGTCATAGGATGATAAATGGTCTAAGGGCAAGGAATCCAAGGTGACGTGTCTAAAGGGGATGATTAATTTAAAATAAGAATTTTAAATTAATAAAGTATAGGTTAGGCATGTTGAAGTTAAAAAGGGACCAAGGGGGGGTTGACACTATTTTGGTGTCTACAGATATGTTCCTCTAGTATTCTTCAATCCAAATGGCATAACTTGGTAACAAAATGTCCCCCATGTAGTGGTGAACATAATCTTGTATTGGTCTTTAAGAGCTATCTTGATTTGATTATAACTAGAAAATCCATCCATCAAGGACAACATCTCATACCCTACAGTTGAGTTGATCATCATATTTATGTTGGGTAGAGAAAAATCATCTTTAGGGCATACTTTATTGATATCCTAGAAATCAGTACAAATATGTATACTTAAGCTCTTTTTACTCACTAGGACTATGTTAGAAACCCATTTAGAGTAATCTAATGGTCTAATAAAATTGGATCTTAGTAAAAAAATTTAGTTAGGCTTTAACTAATATGGTGATGCATGGATGTATCTTTCTCAATTTTTGCTTGATTGGCTTAATATTAAGATGGACAACAAGGTGATGCACTACTAAAAAAAGGTCCAATCCTGGCATGTCAGAGTATACCCATTTAAATATGTCTATACAATCCCTAAGAATGGATATAATATACTCACATTTTTCTTCAATAAGGGAAGATATAAGATAAACAATTTTGGGATCCTCATAGGTTCTCAGGTTCACTTTTGTTGTGTTTTCCACAAGAAGTGTGGATACATCTTCTAGAATTGTAGGCAATGTATGGTCATGATCACCTTCTTCTACCATATCTTCCCGTTGTTCCTCCCAAAGATCTAGATAGTATGAAGAATCAAAATTTACCATCTCAAGGAAAGGCCAAGTAGCCAAAACCTATGGAAACTTAAGAGCAAGATGCTCAAACATTTGATGTTGTTATAAATAAATGCATGTACTGGTTATGGAACTTGGGTTAGATGAGCCTTCTATGTCCTAAAGGGATAATTAAACTTTCCTACCTAGGATCACCTAAAATAGGTTTTCACTCAAAGGCTTATCTTTTTCTTTACTTTTTCCCTAATCTATAAGTGCCTCAAAGAGGTTTTCACCTGAATATCTTGATGTTTATTCTTTATTATGACCAAGAAAGTTTTCCTACTCTTCAAAGTAAGTATAAGGATCCATTGAAAAATCAAAGCCTTGCTTTTGATTGCTGATGGGAAATCCATCTCTTAGGCCCATGTATTATGTAATTGATTCTTCATGACTAAATTTTGTTAGTCCCAATCTATGATTGTAGGGTGGTAAAGGCATAGGAAATAATGAGGGTTCACTTCAAGATAGGAAGATCCAATGGTGAAGATATAAGTCCTACTTCAAGAAGGGAAGCACCACTAGGATGGGTTCTTGCTTTAGGACAGGAAGCTCTAATGGGAATTATGGTTAATATGGCATTTGAATTAAATAAAATTAAGTCAAGAAGCTCATCAAAAAGGCTATAATGGGATGCTACATCAATGTAAGGAGTCTCATCACTAGTCACTTTAGAAGAGTCACTATCAAAATTAATGAGGTCACCCTCTGGTGGTATAAATTTGAGACCATGATTCTTATTGATAACTATGGATGATAAGGGCTCCAAGATTTCTTGTGCTTGTGGGCCAAGGCCTTTCCCTATATAGTCAAGATGATCTATTATCTAGTTAGGGATATGATACTTTGGATTTTGAAATCAATTAATAAGGCCTTTATAATATAACCAATCTCCCTTGATAAAAGCCTCTTGATCTTTCTTTGGGGTGATTATCAGTACAAAAACCATCTAGTGTGGTTTTGATTGTTTCTTTGGTTGCTAAATTTGGTTGGGTCCATTAGGAGTCTTGGATTTTTTAGGCATTCCAGATAATTTAGGGGATTTAGACAATCTTGTAATATGGAGGATGTCCTTAAGATGGTATGTGGAAATACCCATGTCTTTAATAACAACTTGTTTTACAAGAGTTATAGGAAATAGATCTATCAAAGTGGAAGCTAAATCACCAGGGTTGATAAAATTAGACATGGATAGATGGGAAATGATGGCTTTGTTCTTCTTTGTAATGAACTCAAAACCTTGGCAATAGTTATCATTATGAAATTTTACTTTAATATGTTTTCAATATTGATATGCTTGCTGATCAACTAGAATAGTAATCTCAATCCCATCATGGGGAAACTTAGAGCACTGGTGAAGAGTGGAAAATATTGCATGTACTTCATGGATCTAAGGATGACCAAGAAGTATGCTATAAGGGAGTTAAATGTCCAAAATATAGAATAATATGTGATGTGAAATGGATCCAACCATGATTGGTAACTAAACTATACCTGAAGACTCCCTTTTAGTATTGTTGTAAGCCTTGATTATAATAGTCTCTTGCTAAATGTCCTTATCCATGTAACCTAATCATTGTACCAACTTAAGAGATATGAAGTTCAGACCTGGACCATTATTTATAAGAACCTTCTTGATCTTATGATCCAAAATGATTATTTTAATGTATAGTGGGTTATTATGCTTTGTGTCAAGAGTGGACATGTCTTTTTTATCAGATATGATTTATTGAAATGAAGACAAAAGGCCAACTAGGTTCTAAAACTGATCAGGGTTAATATCATTAGGCACAGTAGATTCTTTTAAAAGGTTATTCATGATAGTTCTATGGACATCATATGTCTATAAGATTTATAATATGGAAATATGTGTAGGGTTTTTGTTCAATTGGTCCACTAAACTATAATGCTTTTCGATTGTGGATTGAGCTAATTTAGTCTTTATTGGCATAGTATTCAGCTTTGGAAATGTCGGCACAATGTTTTCATTAGGTTTCATGGAAGAAGTGGTTGAAGGTCCCTAAATGGTAACTCATGGGTGACTATTTATGATTGCACAAACTAGAGGTGGTAAAGAGTCATTATAATTAGAAGAGGAAGGCAAAGGGCATTGGATGATGACTTAAGGGCATCTAGTTGTATTGTTATAATTTTGAGTTAATGAGGATCTTTTATAATTAGAAGAAGGGTACTAATGTTTAGAATTAGTAACCCATATAAATAGAGTCACAATATGATTATGTGAAATCAACACAGTATTACTAGGGGAGAGGGTGTTGACCCTATAATGATGGGTCCCATGTTACGAGGAACATGAGATTGTCCACATAGTTTCACAGTAATAGTGACAATGTGGGAAACAAAAATGTACCCCACAATATTATGGTCATAAGGCATGTTGTTATAAGCCACATTATTAGTATGGGAATTATGATCCCGATTATGCTCATTATGATTCTAACCTTGATGTTGGTTTTGATTCTACCTCTCTTCTTGATTTTGAACTTGGTTTTGATTATTTCTTGGTAGTAGTGGATTATGTCAAGGAAAGGGGTCTTTGTAGATTCCCATATTTTGATTTATGTCCTGATTAGGGTCAAATTAATTTATAGTTCACCACTTTCAATAAATTCCTCAATAATATGTCATAATTGGATGCAATGATATGCACTATGACCGACAACATGATGGAAGTTATACCATTCATTCTCCTTGTACCAATATAGTTTTGGTTGATCTTGATGAAATGGCATTGATACTAGCCATATAATTAAATTAGCTACAATGACCTTTTGTAACACTATTTCAACCAATTCTTCTAACTTGCTAAAGACTCTAAAATTGTTATGAAATGTCCTTCATGGAGGTTATCTCTACAAAGTAGATGGTGGATTTAAGGGAGTTAATTATAAATTTATGGGAGGCATAGCCTACACCATTTATATATGTCTTATTTTAGTCACCCTGTTTCCAACCATGTTATTATTTTTGATAAATCCCTTAGGCTTATCTTGTGTAATTATTTGAACTAGTGATTTATTATGATCAGATGGTTGACCCTGTAGAAAAATTTTGACAAGGCCTTTAGCAATAAGAGCCTTCTCAATCTACACTCTTTTATCAATAATTTATTCAAATGATTTAGCATAAGCTAACCATAGATTATGCATGACTTTGGGATTCAAGTTCTATGCAAATATATTAGCTAATTGTTTGTCTGGAAAGTTATGTCAAAAGTAGCCTACCAATGCTCTTCATCTTTGCAAATATGCAATAAAACTTTCACCATCACACTCTTTGTCTTTGCACAAGTCAAAAATGGTAAATTAATGCTCTATATTATACAATAAATATTTAATGAACTTTTATGATAAGTTGTTCCAATCTAAAACTAATCCCTTGGGTAGTTTAAGTAGCCAATCTAAAGCTTGTCTTGCTAAACTTTGTGGAAACAGTCAAAGTAGGTACTTGCTACTATAAGCAACCTCTTGACATATGACAAAGAATGCCTATATGTGCTCACATGGATATCCTTTTCCTTTATACTTGTTAAATTTGGGTGCCTCAAAATGAAGTGTAAAGGGGTTTTATAGAATAGATAAATCAAATGGATATGGACATATCTCATCAAATTTGTACTTTTTAACTATATTATTGCCTCTAACCTTTGAACAATTTCATTCATAGAATTCCACTTTTACATTTTTGTGCATTTGTGGATTGGATAAGAGGTTTTTTGGGTGGTGTGTACCCCTAATTTTATTTCTATTAGGGTGGAATTTGACCCTAATTTTGTTGTTGTTGGGGTGGAATGTGCCCTTAGTTTTTTTTTTGGGGTGGAATTTGCCCCTAGTTTTGTTGGTATTGGGGTAAAATTTTCCCCTAGTTTGTTGTTGTTGAGGTGGAATGTGCCCCTAGTTTTGTTTTTATTGGGGTGGAATGGGCCCCTAGTTTTGTTTTTGTTAGGGTGGATTGTGCCCCTAGTTTTGTTATTGTTGGGGTGGAATGTGCCCCTAGGTTTTTTGTTGTTGGGGTGGAATGTGTCCCTAGTTTTGTGTGGATCTATAGGAAATTTATAACTTTCAATCCATGATTTGGTATTGATTTTCTCCTTGAGTCAATAAAATAGGCCGTTGATTCTTGGATTGTAAAACATTCCCTAAATTTGGTTGTTTATTACCTTATTGATCTGAAATAGTTCTATATTTATTTACCAATATCTGCATTGGTTGGAACGTACTAGCCAAATTCTCTTAAGGGATTTCCTCAATTCAAACTAAATGTTTGTGTCTCTGATTTTATAATGTAATAAGAGGTTCTTGATGATTAAAGAATGTATGCTCTGTGTCAAATTGAACATTTTATAAGATCTCTTGTGAGTTTAACTATTCATTTAGGTTACCTTGATCCATTATGGTTACATTTTCATCAAATGTTTGTTTCATATCTTTGACCACATTTCCCTATTCTTTCAAAGCCTCATTGTGAATTGAAGTGGAAATTAATGAGTTGATTAAGTCTGTGACAAGTTGATCCATATATAGTTAACGTATTATCTTTATTTTGTCTATAAGATCCATATTTTTAGGTTTTGACTCTATTTGTATTTCTTTTCCTTTGTTATAATAAGAGGATATGTCTATTCATGTAAAATCTTACTCTTTCTATCATTGTTCTTCTTCTCTAACTAAGGTATATAATTGCTTTATAGGAAATTTTAAAGATAGTTTAGCACCTAATTATATCAACCTAAGAAGTGCTTCATCTTGATCTCCTTGGGGTTGATATTCATTATAATCATCTTTGGATCCTACTATTATATGGATGTCATAAAAAAAATGGGGTTATCTTGGCCATCATAAAATTTCTCATCCTCATAGATAAGGCCATAAGAGGCCCCACTATGAGTGAACCTTTGAGCCATGTCTAAAAAGAGTTGTTTTCTATGCTTAACTAGATTTGGATTAATGTTTTGTAAACATTAAAACAATGTATGCCTTGGTTCTTTTCAAATAAATAATTGAGGTACCAAATATACTATACAATAGGGTGGTTTAGAACCACACACAATTAAAAGATTTGGTTCATAAATTTACTCAACTTTTGGAGAAGTTTAAATCATATATATTGGAAGAGGGTAAAGGTAAATCAAAAACCCAAGGTGAAAACTAGTACACCAAAGCCTAGATCTTTGTGATGCACCTATATCATAAGAGATAGTTTCAACTTTGATGAGTTAACCTTAGAAAATTAGATGAAATATATCTAGATTATAAGAAGACAAAATGAACTAAGCAACTCAAGATGTAAAAACATGCACACATTACTAAGTACAAAGCTAGGATCAAATGGGTGGTACAACATTACCACATGGTTCTAGTAGGATAAAATATGTTCTAAGACTCAAATCTTGGGTGATACGTAAGATGAATTAAGTCCACTAGGATGATAATGTGATTTTAAGTCTAATAAACAACCCTTAGTCCAAATGAAAAATTGAATCCAAGTTAGAACAAGTTTAGTGTGCAAATGGCAAACCTAATTTAACACACCAACCCTTAAAACTTAGAATGGTTCAATTTTGAATGTGAATTATAAATAAGGTACTTTAAACAAATTAGATAAAATGTTTAGACTCAATTGGGTAGCATGACTATGCTAAATTAGATGACATGACACAAAATAGTTTGATAATAATTTGAACAAGGGAAAGATGAAATTTCCAATTGGAAAGTGTAATGTCTCCTTTGCTCAATAAAATTGAGGATAATGTGCTTTGGTTAAGATTTTTGAGTTAACAAGTAGTTTTAGACACAAATCAAGACCAAATAATCTAATTAAAAAAAAAATCATCTTAAGTCTAATTGATAAGGTATGGAAAATTGGGGTCAAGTAGACTCGCAAGTTTCTAAACATTTCTAGGGGAATTAATTACATGATTACTTTCACATCATGATGCAAAATAAAATCATGTAATTAGGTATCCACAACACTTGGATTGTTGCAAAAATGTCTTTCCCTTTTTAAAACCACTAAAACCTACTATTTGCTCAATGTAGTGTGATGTTCAAGGTGTAGATATGTCTCATGTGCAACTTGGTCACTAGAAGGTGGTGTAACCACTCAAACCTTTGATCTTAGTGGGAGTGGGTGAAGTCAGTGATGGGATGTGAAACCCTAGGTAAAAGCTTCCCTAAATAACTTTTGAAAGGTGATTATGTCTTCCTCACAAGCCAAGATTCAATGAAACAAAATACAATAGAAAGACTTCAGGGTCATTTTCAAGGTCACTCAAACTATGACAAGTTTTTGCGGAGTGATTTAGATGACATTATTTATATGCCTTAGACTAGGAATGTTTGCAACAAGGATGGCACTTTTGATTCCAAGGGTTCCCTAAAGGGGAAAAATGGAAGAGCATACATGTGCAAACCTTCTTTTTTCCAATTAAGTTCTAACTAAAGAACTATTGAAAAAAAATATCAAGTGTGTTCAATGTTAAGCCCCAAATGAAAGATGAAGTGGTGTTCTTTTGACCCCTTGGTCTTAAGTTGTAACTTTGAAAGTCTAACTTTAAAAAATCATCTTAATCATCTAAAAGTTCCATTAAGTACTAAAATAAAGTTCCTAGTTCATTTTAAAAGCATGCCAAATATGGTCTAAAACATGTTTTATCAAATTCCCAAGCTTGATCATGCCATAAAAATGTTAGAGTATCCTTTAGCTTTGAAGTTAATTTTTAAATAGAAGGAACAAGTTTGAAATTTGAAGTCTTTATTAAAAAATTTAAATTACGTAGTCAATATCATTATTTCCTAAAAACTTGCAACTATTAGATTAAAAAAACAAAAAAATGCACTATTGTTGTTTGCTAATGAAATCACTATTATGCAAAATTTCTAGCCTAAAGGACAATATCACTGCCACTTACAACAATATCACTACAAGGTAAGATGATATCACTGCTAAGTGTGACAATATCACAATTTCCAAACAAAAATGCTATTATGGAACAAAATCATTGTTTTATAGACAAAAAACATGAGAAAAGCAAAATCACCATTCAAATGACAAAATCATCATTATAAAAATTTGATGTTTAGGAAATAGAAATTTCATTTACATAAAATCATGACTATGTAACAACAATATCATTCGAAAAATCAAAACTAATTTTTACAAGAATAAAAACGTTGTAAAAATATGGAAATTTAACTTAAATCTCACTCTTTTTGTGGCCTTCCAACTCTAAGATCCTACATGAAAAGGATTAGTAGGTTACTTATAGAGGCTTTGTGAGAAAATTTGTGAGTTGTTGTCCCACTGGGCATGCCAAAATGTAGAGAGGATTACATAACATGATTAGTCAAACATTAGTCTAATGAATCAAAAGAAAAATGCATAAGAACAAACTAAATTAAGACTATCTATTCATGTGGGAATTACAAAGGATAGCAAGAAACAAATGAAAGGATAACAAGAAACAAGTAACATCATATTACCTTACCAAATGGATTAACCATACCAATATAGCTCAAAATCATGTTCTCCCTTGATCAAGAGATCTTGTCTTTAACAACAATGTTGGCCAACTCCTCCAATACTTCAAGAACTCCTTGTAAAACCTAGGCTCATGATTTGGAATCACTAAACTAACCTATCAATGAATCTTGCATACATAATTAATGATCAAATGCAAAGGATTATGGAGATAATTTACCATAATAACATTTCACAAATAAAGCTTAAAAATTATGTCCATGGCCTCACTATTTATAAATTTCCAAGAATGACCAAAATTAACTTGAACCATCCATCTTGAGATGAAGATGTGTGGATGAGGATTAATTCAATATTTGGAATTAAATCCATAATTATATTCATCATTAATTTGGAAGAAGGCACATTGAATAAGCATGGAGGGTTATTAATAAGGCATGGGAGACCCATAATCTTGATATTTTCTACATTTATGGCCTAGGGATGCCTTCCCAAGAAATGATGTCATTAGGTGATGTAGTTAATAGAAATAAATTTCCAAAAATAAATACTCAACAACTCTCATGTAAAATCCACTTAAGATCTTGATTTGGATTAATTATCCTCAAACAAGGTTAATCATCATTTGTGCAATTATTTAGAAATTGGCCCTCAATTAATCAAAATGGTCAAAAAGTCATATTACTGGGTTATAATTGGACTCAAGAATAATTGGAAGGTGAAGTTAGATGCATTAGAACCATATTCACATTTATGATGTTTTCAACATAAAATAACAAAGGTTCATGATGTGTACTAATGAATTGGAATAAAAGAGTGATCTAGAGCACAAAAAGGCAAAATCATCATTTTGACTCAAAATGAATTGATCAAAGTTAGTTGCTTCATAAATTTCATTGCCCCATTTAGGGATACATTATCCTAAATCAGAATCTCTAAATGACAAGTTTGAACCATTTAGGACATTTTATGGATTTTGACCTAAAATGTGCATTTGAGTGTAATTTGAGTAATATTGACAATTTCAACACAAATGGTGTTAGGAATTGGATGTCTATAGGAAGGACTCTATGAACTCATAGTATTCCTACATGATTAATAGAATGTGGGTCTATGTAGTGATGGGGATCACTATGTTGGGATGGGTAGTTGTCTTAATGGAGTTAAAAGAGAAGTATGAAGAGAATAAGTGGGAATGTTGATATAGGATCATGTAAAGGAGGATTAACTAAAGGTATTTAGTGTCAAGAAATTTACCAGCTCATTGTTCATGGTGATGGTGATGGCATCTTAAAATTACATCTTATAAACCTTCTCCTTTCTCACCATATTCAAAAGGAAGACCACCTCCAATTGTAAATTGATGACATGAGCATCTAAGTCTATCCCAAAAATAAATTCCAACATAGAAATGGCATCTTTCATGTCTAGCATCATGAAGCTTACAAGGGCAATGGGCAGAGGAGGTGTTTTGATGTAGTTTCTTTAAAGGAGTAGATTGATGAACTATGTATTATGAACCTAGGTGTCTTAGACATTTTGTAGGCTCTCCATAATGCAAATGTCAGTATTGGGGTTGTTTGGGAGTTAGAGAATCTCCCTTATGGCATCGGCACTGGCAACCACTTTGAGGTGGTTGTTGCCTATAATAATGCTAGTGACGGCATCATATCCATATACACACAAGGAAATGATATTTGAGTATAGGTTCATAAAATGAAACATGTATTAGGTCAGTATGGAATTCTAATTTTTGTCCTTAAATTACTTGTATTTGTTATTCTACACTTTTTTAATCATTTGGGCATGGGTACCCTCACTAAGGCTCTTTGGGTTTTCTACCGATTTGGGATCAAACATCCCATCCACATAATCTAGGACCAATGATGGGTCCCTATAGCACCCCTTAGAGATGATATTAACATTTGGAACTTCAGGATTTTTCCAAGCAAAAGAGAAAACATATGATTTGCTTACCACATACTATGGGGGAAGGTATCCATGACTACCCACTCTATGGGTCCTATGATTCCTTAGATGCCTTCCACCACTAGATGAGGATGTATAAGTCTCTATTCCAAAAAAATTTCTCAAAATTTCTCATTACTCCAAATAAAATGTTTAATACCAACTCTCTACTCATAAATTTTCAATTCTTGGCTCAAAACTCTCTATTCAATATTCTTTGTTTTTCTCAATGCTCTTGAAATTCTTAAGGCATTTAAGTGTTAATCCTAATGAGGAGAGGGGTATTTATAATCTAATGATTCTAGGTGTGATCATCATGTAAAATTTGAATTTTGGAACCCCATAAATGTTAAGGGTGGCACACATTCTTGAGGAACAACTCTCAAGAGATTTTGTGACAATATTCATGGGGAACCATGTAACATGGAACATATGTTATTAATGGTGATGGGAGTGGGGTAGATAATTATCTATCAGAGAATGATTCAAAATTAAGGAAGCCAAGGCAAGGACACTTGGTAACTAGGTGAATAACCTATGCCAATGACACTTATTTTGAAAGGAAACAACAAGGAAATGAAAATAAACCAACTAAGGGAAATAATAACAAAGAAGGGAAACTAGATAAATATATATAAGGGGAAGTATTGTAAATTATTTGAAGTGTTTCAAGTCAATTTCATTGATAAAAATCCTGAATGCATTGCTTTCTTCATCTTCCAACTTGAATGCATTACCTTGCATATTACCAATGATGTGAAATGGCCCCTTCCATAGGGAATCAAACTTAGCATACTAACTTAGCTTTATGTCCCTTTCATTTTATTTGAGGACCAAGTCTCTTAGATTAACTCTTGGGTCTAATGATTTCTTATCAAATAATTACTTGACTATTTTTTGTTGAGTGATATTTATGTCACTTTATTGATCTCTTTATTCTTAGAGGTTGAGTAATTCCACCAAGATAACCTCTATCACTCCATTCTCCACAATATCCATAGCTTTTAATAGTTTCAAGGTAGGAATCTTTGTTGAAATAGGCATGGTCACCTCTTTCTCATATACTAGTTCATATAAGGATGTCTTTAAGATATGTTTAGGAGTAATTTGGTCAGCCCATAGAGCCATTTTTAAATGCACATGCCACTCCCTTTATTGGTCAGTGCCCATGTTTTTGATCAATCTAATGAGTTTTTTATTGGTTGATTCTACCAACCCATTCCATTATAGGTAGTAATTGGATGAAGTCTTTAGGAAAATTCTAATTTAGACTACAAATTCTAAAATCTTGTAATTGAGTAAGGCTTTTTCATTATCATAAATGATAATTTTTTGATGGTTGAACCATGATACTAACTCCTCTATGATGTTGAGGATTGTGTTTTTGGTTGCCTCCTTCATCGGGTTTACCTCGATCAAGCTCATGAAGTAATCAATAGCCATAAGTATCCATTTGTGGTTTACACTAGAATGGGCTTACTCATCTTGAAATAATCCAAGCCCCACTATGTGAAGGGATCATAAATAATAATTGGATTTAATAACATGGCTTAATTCTTTCATTTTCCCATGACGAATTGACATTACTAACATTTCTTGATTGCCTAATGAAAATCCACAAACATGGTTGGCCAGTAATATCCTACATGCATGATCTTGGTCATAGTGGCATTTATCAAGAAGTGGCCACCTAAAGGGGTGAAATGTATATCCTACATAATCTTGTCAACTTTGTGGCTATCCACGTAATGGATTAGATCTCCATCAAAATTCCTCTTGAAGAGGACTCCCTGTACTAGCATATAACTAGCTCCCTATAATCTATAGAACCTTCTTTTGTGTGTAGGAAGATCATATAAATATCATTTGGTCTACATAAAATGTTTACTATCAATAATGAAGGATTTGTCAGTTTTATATTGATTTAGTAAAACTAGTTTTGGTGCATCTTGTCCTTCTGTTAGGGCAACTGTACATTGAGCAATATACTCACAAAGACCTCTTCTTTAGATCACTTTGGTTGTCTAACTTCTATATCATATTATAGGATCTTGTGATCTAATTGGACCTCTTATCTTTAATCTCTCCTTCCATTATATACTCTCTGATACTAAAATGCACCATGTATATTGTTATCTTTCTCCCCACCACTAGGTTCCTAAAATTTATTAGACCTTTGATGATGGTGAAGGATTTTTTTTTTTTGAAATTTTATTTGGTTTCATACCCTTATAAAGCCCTTGAATAAAAAACAATCAAGTGTTTATTTTTCCCCTCTTATACCTTTTGGGTTAGCATAACTACTAGGATATGTTTGCTCTCATAGACATACATGATGAAATATTTGGATAAGTTAGGATTTACTAGCATGGGGGTAGTGGATATCACTTCCTTAATCTTGTTGAATGTTATTCTCCCTTCTACAATCCATTTGAAGGGTTGGTCTTTCATCAGTATTAGTTTGATTGGCCTTACCAATCTCATGAAGTTAGATACAAACATGCTAATGAAATTGATCTTTCTCAAAAAAGATTGGATGCCCTTCTTGTTGCCTAGTAAGGTTAAATCCTTGATAGCCTTGACTCTATCTATATTGATAGAGATTATTTATTTAGATACCATGTATCTAAGAAGATTGCTTTATGGGACTCTAAAAACACATTTCTTAGGGTTGAAATACAACATAAATTTTTGGCACTTTTGGAAAACCTTCTCCAAATGATAGAAATGATCTTCCTTCATCTTAGAGAACACAGTGAGGTCATCTAGATAGATGAGGATAATCTAGTGAACCAAGCCTTTAAAAGCTATGTCCATGTCCCTTTGTAAGGTATCCCCCATGTTATAGAGGCCAAAATGCATTTTCACATTTGTGAATATCCCCCATTTGGTAGTAAAATTAATCTTGTGTTGGTCCTTTTCATTAACTCATACTTAGTTGTACCTAGAGAATCCATCCATTAGGGAAAACATTTCTACATCTTCTACTATCTATAGGATCTATTCCATAGAAGGAAAGAGACAATGATCCTTCATAAATTTTTTACTAAAATCTTGTAAGTATACGCATAGATAGATTTATCCATTCTTTTTCCTCACTAGAACTAGGCTGGATACCCAATTTGAATGATTTATTAGGTTTATGATTCATGAGTCTATCAATTTCTTCAACTCTTGAGCCATGAGAGACTCAATTTTAGGGTTAACTATTATTTTTTTTACTAGATAGTGTTCGACCCTTTGATTATATCTATGGTGTGTTGGATTACCTTGTTCTCATAGCCCTTTAGGTCATCATAGGTCCAAGCCATCAATACTTCATATTTGTTACAAAAGGATACCAGTCAGTCTCTATCCTTTTGGGAAACTTCTATCCCTACTTTTAGTTTCCTCCCTTCTCTAAGATTAAGCTTAGAGTAGTCAATTATATAGGTGATGAACTTCCATTTGTCATTCTTTGTGCCATTAGAATACAAAAGGTTCTCCATGTTGATTATCCCCTTTGAAAACTTTGTTATAGATACAAACATTGAGAGCAGGGTGAATTAGTGAGGTCAAATATTTCAATATTAGTCCTTTAAAAATATTAAATAATTATCATATATCCTTGATAAAACAACATAAATAATATATCTCATTCATTCAATGTACACACAAGATCAAACACATAACACATAGTTCCTATGGGAAACCCTCGTGGGGAATAAAACCCACTCTCAAGACTGCAACACATGGATTTCTATCCTATAATAAATTAAAAATAAGATAATTATTAACTCCTTTATACAAATAAACCTTGATCATGTCCTCCAAACCAAAATCCTTTAATGAAACACTTGTTTCACAAGAAGTAACTTCCCCTAAGGAAGATCAAGTCCTTAAGACCCTATTTGAAGTGAACACCTCCACCTTAGATGTTTTAAACTTGATGATGAATCTCTTATTTATTTAACCCCTACATAAACTCTCTCTCTTTTTCACATAGGCCTTTCACATAGGCATGCCATAATCTCTCTCCTTCTTTACTCAAACTATCTTCATATGCACACTCAAACCTCTTTGCTTATCTTTAAACTATAAGAGCACTTTCTAACATTATAAATATTACATATAGGTCATACACATAGTCATCAATCTTCTTCACTTATCAACTCATCCAAATGGTCACTTTTCCTCTCATTTTCTTCACAACTCTCACATCTACCTTGCTCAAGTCTCTCTCACAAGTCTTCCACAAGCTTTCACAAAAATCTAGAAATCATCATCTTTGATTTCACTATATATATATAAATCATGAAATATCAAGTCCACACTAATAATTTTTGTCCCCAATACATTCCTTCACCCTTAAATCATCTCACATGGGTCACACATAAGAACAATCCACTTTTAAATAGGCCTAAGTCACTTTTAGGTCCTATAGAGACCCATTCATTTCTTTGACACTTCTTCGAATAACCTAAAACACATGAAAAATTAACAAATAAATGGACCCATTAAAAATTTTATATGTGTTCCTCATTTCCAACAACCATCATAGTACCCTTTAGTTAAGCACAAACAGTTCAAACACTTCTTTGTACACATGGTCACTATGAATGAAAACATAATTGACTTCAAAACCATAATACTATTTATGATTGATCAAACCCTCATAACTCAAAAAATATATATTTATGTAGTAAAAAACACTACATAATAACTAATTAATCAATATATATCTAAATAACATCAAAATAAGCTCAAACATCCTTCTTGAGTTACTTGAAGAATACACATGAACATATAATAAAATTTAAAGCTCAATATATTTGTCTATATATAAAATTAGATCTTAAAATTTAAAGATAAATATCTTTTTCTATATGAAAAAATGTGCCTTGTAATCCTCTACAAGTTAGCTTTTCACACCATGAGTAAATTCTACATAGATCGAAATATATGGCACAAAAACTAGACACTAGTCTTTTGTTTTGAAAAATTCAAACGGTCATAGTTAAACATCAAACAATTATTGTTTCTTAATATTTTGGAATAAAATCAATCTATTTATCTCCTTTGAAATATGTTATATTTTAACCTATAGTAATTTACTATCTAAACATTAAATTTTAGTCACTTTGACCTCATCTCATGCACCCTTGTAATATTGACTAAATATGCACCATCAATCTCTACAGATCAACCAAGTCTTTAACTACTAATCCTCAAAATTATATATAGATCATAAATCCTAATATCATGACACTTTGAAAACTCACATTCCTTTTTATACTCTTACTATCATTCTATACACTTGTCTACTTGGCAACCTCTTGTGTAATGTTGACTCTTGACTTGTCTTGCACCATTGATCTTCTATCAGAATAGTGAGCTTGTGAAACTTGTTACCTATGCATTAAACCTTTTACCTCATTATTCAATGTGAATAAAATTGATGGTCTTTGACCCATCACTATCTTTAAGTGCAACTTTAAAGATTTATATCTCAAGCTAAACAACACTTCAAGACCCTAAATTTTCAAGGTAGATTCTTGACATTATAGAAAACATATCCATGATATATTATTAAGATATTTACCTTCCACTTACCTAAAATAAATTCATAAACTTATTTGTTCATCCAGGTCTACGTGATGGTTTATGACAGTATGGAAAACATTATAAACTCCCTGGGAAGCCAACTTTACACTTGCATATATTTTGACACACTTAAGTGATTGACCTAAAAGTTATCACAAATAAAATAGGTATAAAACTAAATAAACCCATATGATCACCTTCTCCTAAAACATCCACACATATGAGATATAACTTCATCAACATGCTTACTCAACTCTTCTTTCCTCATTACAAATTTGTCTAAGTATGGGAAAACACTATCAAAAACCCTGAGAGCCCAAATTTACACCCATATATATTTAAATAAACTTATGTTAATGACATAAGACTTAAAACATATCAAATATGAATTAATTTTATCACAACCATATAACCAACTCCCCTTGAGTCACCCACATGTGGTAATGGTGATGTTAACAAACTATCTACTTAGATTTTTTATAACTAGACTCAAACTATTTAGATGAAAACTATGGACTATCGGATGAGTTCCATTTATGCACACAATATCTCTAATCATCCTTGACCATTTATATGACCCATTACACATGATTAAATCACCATACTCATCCATGAACATATCTAATAATGATAAAACTGAAGATCAATCAAGCCAACTTCAAGCACTCTAGGACAAGCACATTACACACCTTTTCATTATTACTTAGGATATCAAATCACTTAATCCACTCACTAGGACACCTCCATGATATCATATTGAAATCATTGAAAATTATCCAACAATCTCACCCTTTGTCATTGATGTCAGAAAACATCATTTATCTCACCTTCTCTCTCTTCAAGCACTCTCACAATAGGAACATTATCCCCCTTTGACATAATAACAAAGTGTGCACCAACTGATCCTAAGGACCTAAAAATACCATGAATATGAAAATAACATCTTATAAATATGATACAAACTCCCCCTTGCCTTTATCCTACCTCTTCTTTCCTTGGCAACTTCCTCTTACTCTTTGTGAACACTCTTCTTTAAACAAACACTATAATCAATGAAGAAATAACACACAAAAATACTAAAATATGATGGAAATCACCAAGAAACATCTAAGAGTGACTCCCCCTAAGATATTTGAGCCATTTTATATCTTGACCATCTTCAAATCTTCATACACCATGAAAAATATCCACACAAGCTCATTAGCCTTCTCTCTCAAACCACTTCCATGACCACCAACTATGTATCTACACTAAAGCTTATTTAAACCTCTAGAGAAAGCTCATGAACTTTTTTCTCCTCCTTAACCAAATACCTTCTATTTATTCATATAGAAATAAATGACAACCAAGATTTTTCTTAGATACTCAAATGTAGCTTTTGATAATGGTTTTCTCATAATATCTTCAAGCTACTCTTTTGTAGGTACATAATCCAACTTAACGCTTTGATTACTCACTTATTCTCTCAAGAAATTATATCTAATAGGAATTTTCTTATTTTTTGAGTTCATAATAGTATTATATGAGATAGTAATTTCACTAGTGTTGTTACAATATATAGGACAAGGTCCATTTTGTCTTACCTTATAATGTTCTAAAGTTTTTTTCATCCACATGATTTGCATGTAATAAGAAGAAATTTTTATATACTCAATTTATAGAATTTATAGAGATACTGAGGCTTACTTCTTACTTAGCCAAGACACCAAGAATTCCCCTATGAAGAATACCCCACCACTAATACTCATCTTATCATCCACACATCCTTCCCAATCTACATCAATATATGATTTCAAAGTGAATTCTTTACCCCTGGGATACCATAGACCATATTATATGGTGCCTTTAAGATACTCGAGATCCTTTTGACTGATTTCAAATGAGATTCTCTTGGATTAGCTTGTAAAACCTTCCTATAATACCAAATTCTTGCATGATATCAAGCCTATAAGTAGTAGAGAATAAAAGATATCTAGTCATGGATCTATATAAATTTTAATCAACTTTTGATGAGTTATCTAGTTTATTTAACTTGCATCCTATGATCATTGGAGTACCCATTGGTTTATAATCCATCATGTCAAACTTTCTTAGCATATCCTTAATGTATTTATCTTATGAAATGAATATCCATACATCACATTGATTAATATACAATCCTAAGAAAAAGATAATTCCCCCAACATTGAAATTTCAAACTCAATCCTCATAGTATCTACAAACTCTCTAATCATATTATCATTGTCAAATCCAGAAACTATGTCATCAACAAGACAACCACTATCAATTGGTGATTTCCATCTATCTTAATGTATAAATTATTATCAACTACTCCCTTTTTAAAACCTTGACTCAAAAGATAATTATATAACCTATCATAAAAATCTCTAGGAGCTTGTTTAAGACCATATATATCTTTCTTCAGTTTACATACAAAATCTTGATTACTTGACATGAAGTATCCTTTAGGTAACTCAATGTAGAGTTCTTATTCTAAGTTTCCATTCAAGAATGTAGATTTAACATCCATTTGATATACCTTAAAACCTTGAAAAGTGCATATGACAAGAAGAGTCTAATTGATTCCATTCATGTCACAGGAGCAAAATTTTCATCAAAATCTATTCCTTCAACCTGAGCATATCCTTTACACACCAATCTTTTCTTGTTCCTTATGACTTCTCCTTTTTCATTCATTTTTTTTTTGAAAACCCACTTAGTACCTATCACATTTTTATCTTTTGGTTTAGAAACTAAGTCTAATCTTTCATTCCTTTCTATTTGATCAATTTTTTCATCTATTGCATCATTCCAAATTTCATCTTTGCTATATTCCATGAATGTTTTGGGTTCAATCATGGAACAATGCTAATTCTTGTTGATTCTAATTGATCAACATTTCTCCTTATAGTTTACAATATAACACCAACATTTCCGATAATTTAAGAGATTGGATGATATTTTTGATTTTGTATAGATGGATATTTAGAATTTTGTCTTTGTTCCTCCTCTTCATCTTCATCATCTGTTTTAATAGATAACTCATCATTATTTTTAATAGCATTTTGAATTGAGTAACTTACCTACAATTTTGGCTTCTTGAATTTACTCATCTCATCTACCCTTATATTTGAACTTTCAACAATCTTGTGAAGTTTCTTGTTGAAGCACCTATAGGTATTACTAATCGAAGATTAACCTAAGAAGATGCCCTCATCAGACCTTGAATCAAATTTGCCAAGATTATCTTCATCTCTTGTGATGAATCACCTACTCCTAAACACTCTAAAATGTTTGACATTAGTTGCTCTAGTATTACATAACTCATAAGGAGTCTTATCACCATTTTATTTGATTTGACACCTATTTAGGATGTAAATTGAAGTGTTGGCTACCTATTCCTAATAACCATCTAATAGTTTTGAATCTTGAAGAATGGTTCTACTCATTTCTTGAACAATAATATTCTTCTTTTCAATAACACCAATATGTTGTGGTTCTCTAGCAGTAGAATATTATCTCTTTATCCCTTATTTTTCACAAAAAACATCAAATTCATGAGACCAAAATTGACCTCCTCTATCTGATCTTATGCACTTGATCTTTGACCCTTTATAATTTTCTACAAGCTCTTTGAAATCCATAAATTTTGCAAAAGCTTTTGATTTTTCTTTAAGAAAAAATATCCAAGTCATCCTAGTAGAATCATCAATGAGAAGCATGAATTAGCTATTACCTTGAATACTTTGTTCTCATAGGTCCACATAAATCATTGTGGATCAACTCTAATGGATTTTTAGTGGATAAATCCTTCTATTTGTATCTTCTTTTGGTTTTCTTCCCATGAAGACTGCTTTACAAAGAGAATTAGGAATCTTAGAAATCTTGGGCATATGCCTTACCAACCCTTTTGAGTTGATCTTTACCATGTTATCAAAATTTATATGACCAAGCCTTTTATTACAAATCTATATTTCTTCTAATTGACTCATGAATCACTCATCCTTCTTGGATTCATGGAATACATACATGTTATTATCTATTTTATAAACATTTGTAATTAATTTTCTATCTTTCTTACTTCATAAACATCATCATGAAAAGTTAAAACATTTCCTTGCTTACATATTCAGCTCACACTTAAAATATTATGTTTCAAAACTTATACATATAAGACATTCTAAGTCCTAGAATATCCATTATCCAAACTCACAGTACCTTTGCCAACTATGTTAGTAGATTTGTTGTCACCAAATATTACTGAACCAGGGTTGGTCTTCATGAGAGAGATAAAATTTCTCTTATCTCATGTCATATGATTTGAGAATCCACTATCTATGAACCATCTCTTGTTCCCAATTTCTTGAATATGCAAGGATACTTTAACAAACATTAACTCTTCATTTGGTGAACTATTTAAATTTTGCTTCTTTTCTTCTTCAATCTTATACTTATCTTCTTGAACCATTAGATGGTGCCAATAACTTATATATCCTTTTTCAAATTATATCTTTTGTATTTTATTGATATATGAATTTATTGATTATAATTATATCATAATATTCCTTTTTATCCATGAAGAGAAATCAAAATCCCTATATGAATGACCAAGTTGATTGCAGGAAAAGTGGTACCCATTGAAGACATCATTCACATTTGACATAAATTTCTCTTAATCATTACATGTCCATAAGTATTAATTATTAACCCTTTTAGTGGAGCTGAAATCCATTTTGTCCTTAGATAAGAACACATCTAATTAAGTCATGAATTTATTTTCACATCGTTCCATCTTTTAATTGAGACCTTTAGTCACTGAGACCTACATATTCTTGATTATTACCTTTAGATATTGAATTTTATTCTTCACATCATCCATGGTTTCACTAAAATTTGATAAAGCACATAATAGTTTATATTAAAGATAAGCCACAATCTCTTTTTCATCCATTGTACCTTTGATCACCTTCAAGTCATTAAACTTGCAAGAAGGACCTACTCTGATACCAATTATTAGAGGTATAAATACTAAGAATGGGTTGAATCAGTGAGCCAAGATATTTTGATTTCAATTATAGTCCTTTAAAACTATTAAACAATCATCATATATCAACTTGATTAAAAAACATAAAAAATATAACTCATTCATTTAATGCATACACAAGATCAAACACATAACACATAGTTCTTGTGGGAAACCCTCATGGGGAATAAAACCAACTCTCAATATTATAACACATAGACTATTGTCCTATAAAAATTTATAAACAAGATACTGATCAAATCCTCTAGACCAAAAAACCTTGATCATGTCCTCTTAACCAAAGGCCTTTAGTGAAACACCTATTTCATAAGAAGCAACTACCCTTAAGGAAGATCAGGTCCTTCAGACCCTCCTTGAAGTCAACACCTCCACCTTAGAACAAATGTATTTAACACCTAATGATAGATATCTTATTTATCTAACACCTACACAAAATCTCTCTCTATCTGATATAGGCCTCTCATATAGGCATGCCACAATGTCTCTCCTTCTTCACTCAAACTTTCCTCATATGCACACTTAGAACTCTTTACATATCTTCAATATACAAGAGCAATTTTATGACATAAAAAATATGACCTATAGGTCATACACATAATCATCAATTTTCTCTACTTATCAACTCTTCCAACTAGGCACTCTATGTTAGAAAGGAATGATTTTCATTGCACTAAAAGGTCAACCTATTAATGCTTGATACAAACACCAGATAAGTATCCACGAGAGGTTGTTAGTCAATGTGACAAATCCCTGAGGGGGATGCTGGTGAATATTCTAAAAATCCCCCACCCCTTAGCATTACCTGAGGGGATTCGAAACTATGACCATGGCTCTGATACCAATTTTTAGAAAGGAATGCTTGTCATTGTGCCAAAAGGTCAACCTATTAATGCACAATACAAACACCAAATAAGTACCCATGAGAGCCTATTATTCCATGTCACAAATCCCTAAGGGGGATGCTAGAGATTAGTCTAACACTCTACCTCTCCTTCACCCCATAACTCTCACATTCACCTTACATAAGTCTCTTTCATAAGTCTTCCTCAAGCCTTCACAAAAATATAGAAATCATCATCTTTGATTTCACTATATATATATATATATATATATATATATATATATATATATATATATATATATATGTATATATATATATATAATGAACTATCAATTCCACACTAATCCTTGTTGACCATAATAAATGCCATCACCCTTAAGGCATCTCACATGGGTCACACATAAGCACAATACAAACACCCAATAAGTACCCATGAGAGCCTATTAGTCCATGTCACAAATCCCTAAGGGGGATTCTAGAGATTAGTCCAACACTCTACCTCTCCTTCACCCCATAACTCTCACATTCACCTTGCATAAGTCTCTTTCATAAGTCTTCCACAAGCCTTCAAAAAAATATAGAAATCATCATCTTTGATTTCACTATATATATATATATATATATATATATATATATATATAATGAACTATCAATTCCACACTAATCCTTGTTGACCATAATAAATGTCATCACCCTTAAGGCATCTCACATGGGTCACACATAAGCACAATCTACTTTCAAATAGGCCAAAGTCACTTTTAGGTCTTATGGAGACCCATTCAGCTCTTTGACACTTTTCCAAGCAAATTGAAACATAGAAATACTTATAAAATGCATGGAACCATTACACATGATCTATATGTCCTAATTAAGTGCCAACAACTATCACAATACCATTCAGCTTAAGCACAAATATCTCTAACACTTCTCTGTACACATAATCATTATGAATGAAAACATAATTGACTTTAAAACCTTTGTTCATACTAGAAATGATTGATCAAACCTTCATAATAAACATAGAGAATAATTATAGAGTCTACAAAACTCCTCAATAATTAATTCATCAAGAGCTATAAAAAAAACATCAAAATGAGCTCAAACATCTTTCTTGGGTTATTTGTATAATACACGCAATCACATAGTTAACTTTGAATCTAAATATATTTCGATTTACATAAAATTAGAACCTTAAATTCATATTTATATATTAATCTTGTAATCTTATTAAAATTATATTTTTATACCATGAGCAAACTAGACATATATCAAAAGATATGGCACAAAAACTAGACATTAGTCTTTTCCTTTGCAAAATTTAAACACTCATAGTTAAACATTGAACACTTGTTATCATCTTGTTAGTTCCTAATAGTTTGGAAAAAACCCACTCCATTTATATCCTTTGAAATATTTTGGTCTTTAACACATATTACTTTACTATCCAAACATTAAACTTTAGTCACTTTGACCTCATCTTGTACACCTTTACAATATTGACTAAATATACACTATCAATATCTACAAATCAACTAAGTCTTTAACTAGAAAATTTTGATCATTATATCTAGCTTATAACTCCTAATATCATGACAATTAGCACCCTCATGTGCCTTCTAAGTATTTTACTATCATTTCATGCACTTTTACCACTTGGCATCCTTTCATGCAATATTGACTCTTGAATTGTCTTGCGCTATTGATAATTATTCATATAAAATCACCATTGATCTTCTATAAGAATAGAGAGATTGTGACACTTGTCACCTATATATTCAACATTTGACCTCATGCTTCAATGTGAATAAACTTGATGGTCTCTAACACATCAATGTCTGTAAGTGCAACTTTGAATATTTATATCTCGAGCTTGACAACACTTCAAGACCCCAAATTTTTAGGGTAGATTATTGACATTATAAAAAATATCTACATGATATCCTTTAACCAATATTAACCTTATACATTCTTGAAATAAATACATAAACTTACTAGTTCATCTATGTCTACATGATGATTTGTGATGATCTAAAAACCATTATAAACTACCTAGGAAGCCAACTTTGCACTTGCATATCTTTTGATGCACTTTAGGGATTGACCTAAAAGTTAGCACAAATAAACTAGGAACAAAAATAAACAAACCCATATTATAAATTTCTCCTTAAATTTCCACATGTGTGATATATAACTTCATCAATATGCTTACTCAGTTCTTCTTTCCTCATTACAAATTTGGCTAAGTATGGGCACACTATCCAAAAGCTTGATATCCCAAATTTTCACCCATATATATTTGAATACACATAGGTGCGTTACTTAAGACTTATCTCATATAAAATGTGAATTAATATGATCACATCCATATGACCAACTCCCCCTGACTCATCCACATGTGGTAATGGTGATGTGAGCAATCTACCTACTCAAATTTTCTACCGCTAGACTCAAACTATTTACATTAAAAATATGGACTACCAGATAAATTCCACTTATGTAAAAAATATCTCCAATCATATTTGACCTTTGATATTACCCCTTGCACATGATCAAATCACCATACTCATCCTTGAACATCTCTAATCATGCCAAAACTTAAGACCAACCAAGCAAGCACACTAGGACAAACACATTACACACTTTGTCATTATCACTTAAGCTATCAAAGCAATTCATACACTCACTAGGATACCTTTATGACATCACCATGACATCATTAGCAACTCTCCAACAATCTTATTAGATTTTAGTTACATGAGCTGATCTTTGTAGGCTTGTTTGATCTTTGGTTGTAATTTCTCTATCAATTCACATGAGTACTACAGAAATATAACAATTTGGGCATCATTTTCAAATACTTTCCATTTCTAGTCATTATCAATAATGATGGGTTTGATGATCACCTATGCTGCTTACTCATTGGTGAAAAAATCTATCACTAGATCAAACTGGGAATTAATTGTCACCATCCTATCTGCCTTCATAATCATAGTCCTAGGGATGATTTAAATGTTGCAGGATTTAAATGTTTCAATCAAATCCAATATTAATTTGTGATAGGATCTCATATACACATTATTAATATATTTGACCCCTCTTACTTGTCTCATCACTATTTCAAAATCTCTAAACACTTTTAACTGCTTCATTCCTATGCATTCAACAAGGTTGAGCCCATAAACTACCACATCATATTTAACTTTATTATTCATGTAGGAAAATTGGAATCATAAATCTCATAAGGTTTTTTTCCATGTGGAGACACCAATTAGACACCTACCCTAAATCCAATCTTGTATTTTTCACCATTAAAATGTAAGGTCCAAAAATCAAACTCACATTGGGGTTCATTGTATTGATTATCTTCTTTATTCATTACCTCAGGGATGGCCTAGTCCTCATCATGGATTACATAGGTCCTAAGGTTGGTGGTATAAAAATTTATTAAAGGATCATTCTCAATGAACTCATTAATGAGGACTCTTCATCTAGGCTCTTATTATCTACCACTCTTTCCTCTTCAATAATTTCTACGGTATGCATCTCTTTCTAAGAGAAATAAGTGTGTGTTGCTTAAAAATTTACCATAACCTCATCTAATATGTGTTCAATATGTAGAGGCTTAGATATCACCTTCATATTTAATCCATATTTGGTTCTCAAGATTAGATGGGACCAGTCCAAAGACAAGTATCTATCTATTTTATGATGAAATCTCTTGATAGACATAGTATGAAGACTGGTAGGACATCAATCACCATAACTTCCTAGGGAACTATTATTCTTAGACAAGAGTACGAGGTTAGGGGAAGATCTTTTATGACACAAATGGTCTAAACCTTCTTCCCATCTAGTGTCATTACCCTTTTATTCAAAGGTTAATATAATAGTTATATTGCATTTGCAATCTGCTTAGGCATTATCATGGTGTTGTCACCAAAATTAATAGTATCTCTTTTCCTATAATGATATTAAAATATAATGGGGTAGTTTTTATCTTACTTACCCCTACCTAAGATTTAATGAATGAAAATGGAACATGAGGTTACACACTACTGCTAGTTTCCTTTCCTTTGTCTCATGTTGGTTCCACAACTAGGATAGCTTGCATAGGTTTTTCCTAGTCTTTCAATGCTTCTTTCAAAAAGGATTTTTGTTTATGAATACATAATATATCCTAGATATAAACATTAGTGGGATCCTTATTTAACTATTCTAATACATTATATGACACTTGTGGTCAGACCTTAGGGTCCCTTAGCTTGTTTTGTGTTATTTCATTCCATTTTTGATAAGTAAAAAGTGGTAGATGGGATCCCAGGCTATTCTCAAAAGTCACTTTAGGCCTTGTGAAGGCTTCTTGGGTATCAAATGATCTCTTCATGTATTGGGTGAAATAATTTGACTAGACTCATAGGTCCTTCAATACTAAGATTTCAATCACATAGATCTCATCCTTATGTTTTACCTAGGAGAAAAGCGCATGTTCTGAGGCTATCTCCTCTTTTTTCTATAAGGAAATCCAATACATTTGAACCATTCTCAACACTTAGGGACTGATATCTATAATAATTTGAATAAATTATATTCCCTTGCCTCTATTTTTTGGTGATCTTTTGTTGTATATTACCTCTTGGTCAATTATGATGTATATGTACATCATTATATAAGAAGCACCATGAATTAAAATCATACACCAAGTTGTTTTGGCCTATGAATATTTATATATTTGCATTTGGTGAGACCATTTACAAAGGATTAGGGACCATAACAATTTGATTTGTGGGTTGCATTTGATGTTTTAGCACTTGATGATTCAACCTCTACCTCTCTTGGTATTGGTTATTTTTATATGAAGCTCTCTTTTCTTGGTTGTTTTAGAAAGGAGTTTTGTGGGCATGGCCTACTACCTTTTGAGTTTTATTATCTCATTAGATAAGTTCTATAATATTGTCTTTATGTTGTTAATCTCTATGGATAGTGAGGATGAAGAAGATGTGATTGCCTGAGTAGGTGGATATACATACATGAAAGGTGATGCTTATGAGGTGCTCAAGATTTATTATGGAAGCATCAATATCTCTAGGAAAATTGGCATTAGTGTATGAAAAGGAATATTCTTATCATCTATGAAGTTATTCTCAACTCTAACTACTAGTTCATATGCATCTGATATTGTCTAGCCTCCAAGAGACTAAATCATGATAGCTATGTCTAAGTTGAAGGATTTGAGATAAAAGATAATAGACATACCTATGAGTGGTAAAGCATCTATTGGGATCCTTTTCCATGTTTTATCAAAAATGGTATTAAAATCAATAATAGCCTCTTGTGGGGCTCTTTTGATAGTGATTAGTTTTTGTAGGAGAGATGATTGGTCTTCCTTCTCATTGAATCACTCAAAGAAAATATTGCCCAAGTCATCCCAGGTGATGATAGAGTTGGGTGGTAGGGAATGGTACCATTCAAGATCTCACCCTTTGAAAGAGGTGACTAGTATCCTTAGATCTATGTTATACTATGTGACATAATACATAGTATAAATATTTACATCTTGAAGATGTTCTACTATGATTTTTAAATATTTTGTTGAGAATCTGGGGATTGCCTTTAATACATTAGATGGAATAGGATCTCAAATAACTAGGGATAATATAGGGTTGAGTGGGATACCATTATTCCATGCCACAAAATAATCCCTAGATAGACATTTCTTGTGGTTGTTTTATCACACAAGATCTCATAGTTTTTTTGTAAGTTAGAGCTACTAGAGCTAGTGTTAGCAAGCTTAGATTATTTATTGTTTATGACCTTGTAATAAGACTATGGATCATAAAATATAGCTTATAATAAAGTAAAATAGTGGCTTTGGGTCCCATCAGGTGTGTTAGAAAAGAAAACTATTGATGCCTAAAACTTTTACTCTAGGCGAATAGCTCTCTATGGGAAGCTTTATAGATGTGGGACTCAATGTTGGAAATATGATTTTCATTGATGTAAAAATGGCCATTATGAGCATGTAATTAATTCTCAAGGATGAATATGGTGATCATGGTGATCCTATTAGAGGTCAATGATGATTGGAATGCTTGTGTGCATAAATGGAGTTCATCTAATTCTTCATATTGTTCATATAGACATTTTAGGTCTATGACATAAAATATGAGAAGGCATTTTGTTGACATCACCATTTCCATGTGTGAATGAGTATGGGGGAGATATTCACATGGTTGTCATCATATTAGTCCCTAGTTATTATGCACCATATTTAAGGCCATGAGATGAAGCATAGTTGAAGATATGGTGATGCAAAGTTGGACTAGGATAAAATCCACTAAGTTTCTATACTTAACCAAATTTTTAAAAAGGGATAGATAGAGCCAATTAAGCATTTTGATGATGACAATATTTACACACGTGGGTTTGTTTTTTTTATGCCTAGTTTATATGTACTAAATATTAGGTCATGTGATGTAGCATGAAAAAAATATGCTTGAGAAAAGTAGGGCTCCAAGTCACTTTGATAGTGTTTTCAAACATAGTAAAATTTTTAGGTTGTAAGATAAAGATAATTAGGCACTTTTATAATGTCATATCTTGCACCTATGAAGGCTTCAATATAAATTGTATATATGGATGGAATACCCTATGTAAGTGGGTCATATGTGATAATTTTTAGGTCATCCAACTAAGTGTGACAAGAGTTATGTAGGTGAAAATTTTGCCTTTCAGGCAAAATGAAATGGTTTTCATACTTAGAAAAAATATGCACAAGGTCTTGCAAAGTTTTTGTCCTTTTATAAAGACCATCTATGGATATTTTTAAAATAAATAGATGGTAGATCTATTATGGGTTTTTCATGAGCATTATAGAAATATGGTCCGAAGGTTTAGAGGAGAAGGAATGAGTTCAAAATTGAATTATCTTTATTCTCATACTAGATATGGTTTCTTAGTAAAACCCTAAGGGTTTAAGTCATAGCATCAATAAGAACTTTCTATTTTGATGGTGACTAGCTATAGCCTAGACCCAGTAGCTTAAGTTATGACTTAAGCCTTTTTCATCATTGTGAAACCAACCCCTCAACCTATTAATTACTAGCTTGAGTAGTGATCAAAGGACTTAATATTTCCTAAATTTTATACTTTATATTATGTCCCAACTTGATCAACAACCCACATTTCATCATACATATATGATCTAATGAAGTGAATCCAATTTAAATTGTTAAAATGACCTTTGAGTTAATGCACAAGTGACAAGTATCACATTTATTGAGCTTGTCAGACAGAGACCCAATAAGCATAAGCTTTTTAGAGTTAATGATCAAGATAGTTAGAAGATCAATAGTTCATGCTTAATGAAACATTAGTATCTAATGGAGCATGGTGAAGTCAAAGTGTCAAAGGTCCCTTTTAGTGAATATGCTAATGCCAAATGTCATAAGCACATGATTCTAAGATAGAGGAATAATGAGAGTGATCCTATCAAAGATAAATATCAACCTTGTCAAAAGATTTGATGGTGCATAGGTGATCATGCAAAGAAGATCTAATGAAATGAATGGACACAAATGTTATAAAGTGATATATGTTTATCAACACAATGACAAGTTAAATATTGAGTAGGTTTGAAAAGATTGATGGAGTGAAAGTGATCCAAAGATGTAAGAAGAAACAGGATGAGATCAAAGTGTCAAAGTTTAATTACAAAGTGAAGGTAAAGGTAGTGCATCATTAGAGATTAAATGACATGTAAGAGCTAGGATTTGGATATCAATGAACATATTTTAAAGAGTGGAACATTAAATTTTAGTAACATAAAAAGATTTGATGGAGTAAGAGAGCTTGGAGATGGCATAAATAAAGAGATCAAATGCCATTATTTAAGTGGTTTAAATAAAAATTGTTAGTTACAAGAACATAGAGAAACTTGTGTATAAGCTATGAATCTTGACATATACAATGAGATTGATCGATCCAACTAATCAAATATACATTAAAGATTCTATGCATTAAAAATTTAATCTAACAAATGCTATATATATTTAAGATACCTAAAATTATGATGTGATGCATGGAATAAAGATGTGAGAACCTTATAGTCTAAATAATAATGAATTAAAGTCCAAAATTGACATGATGTGTTATAGTTCAAGAGCGAACACATAAAGATATGGAATGCTAGATCATTTGTTTATATATATATATATATATATATATATATATATATATATATATGATATCTAGGGCAAGGGAAAAGTGTGTTGGAGTTATTCAAATTGTGTCAAATATAAAATTATAGACATAAAACTAGAAGGGGTAAAAAAGAGAAGAGAGGTTGATGAAGCCAATGAAGTATATCGAATAGAAACATATCTAGACATAGAATAGAGGAACATAGAAGAGTAGAGAGGAAGAAAGGCACAAATATAATGTCGAGAGTATGATCAATTGTAGATTAGACCTGTAACAAAGAACATAGATCTAGATTCATGTATGAATCTAATATGTAAATTAGAGTTGTAGCTCTATAGAAATTTTTGATAAGTTTGTGCAATAAAATAAGCTAAGTGGGTGCTTAGATTAAGGAGTGGGTGCTCAAATTAGGGATTAGATGGTCTTAAACTAGGGGATTGGTGTCTCTTTAGGATTGGTGTGCTTAAACATTGTAACTAGTGAGGTTTACCAGAGAGGGTTTAAACTATGAGGCTAGATTAGAACATTAGCTTCTAGAAACTATTCTCGCCATAGTTTTTCCCTTTGGTTTTTCCATGTATAAATATGGTTTCATGTGTATTTGAGTTTGTGTTATCTCTTCATATTTTATTTTATCCACATATATCTTTTAATAAGCATTAAAAGTACTTAAAGGACTAGTTTTAGTTAATATACTGATTCACCCCCCCCTCAGTATCTAGTTGTGTTCTAAAAATTGGTATCAGAGCTTAGGGTTCCTTGAAATAAGCTTAATTAGCTCAAGTAGATCTTAAAAAAATGAACTCAATGGATAATCAATAAGGATATTCATCAAACAAGGCACCTCTCTTTGATGGATCTAACTATGCATACTAGAGCATTATAATGGAATCTTATATATCTTCATTAGGCTTTGATGTATGGATGTATATAGTAATGGATATGTAACTCTTAATACAAATCCTACTAATTAGGACTCTAAGAAGGCATATGAGATCAATGCTAAGGCAAAGAATGTTATTCATTATGGATTATCAAACTTAGAATTTGTCAAAGTGATGTAATGTCAAAATGCTCAAGATATCTAGAATAAACTGAAGAGCATCTATTAAGGAGATGATAAGGTAAAGCAAGCTAAGATATAAAATTATAAAGGTAAGTTTGAGAGTCTTAAAATTAATTAAAAGTAAAATATAGTAGACTACCTCCTCAGGGTAGATAAAATAGTCAATGCAATTAGAGGCCTTGGAGAAGAAATGAAAGAGTCAATCATTGTCAAAAAGGTTTTAAGATCTTTGCCATAAAGATACAATTCTAAAATCTCTACAATAGAAGAAGCAAGATATCTAGATAGAGTCATTATTTATGAGTTAAATGGGACCATCATAGCTTATGAGATGAGAATGGGAGAGACAAAAACATTCAAGAGAGAAGTTGCATTCAAAGTGGCCAAGCAAGTAAAGGAAGAAACATCAACATCTGAATCTAAGGAGATTGATGAAGAAGAAGCTAACTTTATTAGAAGACTAAAGAGAGGATCTAAAAAGTATCGAGGTAAGTTAACCTTAAAATGCTTTAACTATGGTAAAGTAGTACATTTTTTTGCTAAAATCCATCATAATAAGAAGGATAACTTTGAGCAAGTAGAGAGTATAAAAAAGGTAAAACCCTACTATCCCAAGAAGAATAACTTCTTCAAAAACAAGAAAGATTTATACAAAAAAGAAGATAGTGACTCAATGGAAGATGGTGATAGTTCAAATGATGATCATGATTATGATTTTGTGGCTAAGGGAAATGAATCCATGTTAATGATAATAGGATCAAATTTTGTAAATCTAGATCAAGATGAAGTTCAAAACTTAGATGAAGAAAAAAAGAATAAGTAGATCTAGAATGTTTGCTCATGTGTGCTCTAGATGAGATTGACAAGCTAATAAAAGATAACTCAAAGAAAAATAAACTTAGACAAAAGGAAATTGAGAAAATATCTATTTTTTTTGAAAAATTTGATCAGATGGTAATTAGCCTAAAGACACAAGTTGAAGAGGCTTAAATAATAAAATATGTAGTCAAAATGGAACTACAATCTAAATCTGATGAATGTGTGAAGCTTGAGGTAGAAATAGTGGCTTTGAGAAAATAACTTGAAAAATCCAAAGGTCAACTAAATAAAAGTTTTAAGTTGATGGGAGGATCAAACTTTCTTGATGAACTGATCAACTCTCAAAAGCCATCAAAAGAGAGATTATGTTTTGGTTATGAGAAGGGAAAAAGTGCTTCAACTAATACATCTACTAACCTATATAAAAAATTCAAAGTAGAAATATAATCAAGAGCAAATAAAATGAAATCTTGAAATTATACAAATAGAAACTCAAACACAGTTGATGTGAAGAAATTTGAACCTAAAAATAAGCTTGAAGAGAAAAAGAAGACACAAGTGGTTGATGTTAATGGATACACCAAGGTGAGAAACTTGAATAAGCCACAACTTAGAAGAATTCTTGATGCTGAACCAAGAAATGTTATGAAAAAGTATACCTCGTCTATTTATGGTTATTGTTATATCTGTAATCATTTTTGTCATAAGGCTAGTAATTATAGAATTGTAACTACAAGGAAAATAAATTTTATAAGTAAAAATTCATTTGTACCCTTGGTATATCCAAATGTAATGTGTTATAATTTAAATAACTTTGGTCACATAGCTAAACATTGTATAACTATCTTTGTAAGATCAAAAGTACACAATTTAAAGAAAGACATGCCTCTTAGTGTGAACAAAGGTTCACAAGTTTTTGAAAAAAAAAAGGTAAATAAGAAACCCAAGGATGTGTGGAGAGTGAAAAATCTATCCATGATTGATCATACTACACTCCATGCGAAGGAACAAAATTTGTGGGTGATAGATAGTGGCTACTCAAAGCATATGATTGGTGATAAGATCAAGTTCACCAAATTGATAAAATGTAATGAAGGATCTATTACTTTTGGAGATAACACAAAAGTAAATATCAAAGGTAAAGGAACCTTGAACATAGATGGTAAACCACCTACACATGATGTCATTTATGTTGAAGGATTGAAGCATAATATTTTAAGTGTCATCCAAATGTGTGACAATGGATATAAGGTCACATTTGATGTAGAATGCTACAAGCTAAATAAATATGGTAAAATAGTTATAAAATGGAAAAAGACTAAGAGTAATATCTACAATCTTATTGAAGTAAATGGTAATAGTTTCTTGATGGGAAAGATTGATGATAGTTGGTTATGGCATAGGAGAATGAGTCATGTCAACTTTGATAATCTAGTCAATGTGAGCTCAATAAGTGTGTAAGACACATGCCCAAGATAACTAAACCTACAGATACTACTTGAAAAGAATGTCAACTAGGCAAGCAAATAAGGATCATATTTCAAACAAAGGACCATGCAACTACAAAGCCTCTAAAAATAGTTCATACTAATCTTTATGGTCCTACCAAGACAAGAATATCTAAAAGAGATTAGTACTTCATGTTATTTGTAGATGACTACTCAATAATGACATGGGTAACCTTTGATAAGAACAAATCTCAAGCCTTTGAGAGATTCAAGATCTTTAGATCCATGGGTGAAAATGAGATTAGAAGAAAAATCAAATTCTTAAGATCTGATAAAGTTAGATAATTCAACTCAAATGAATTCATAGAGTATTATAAGAAGCATGGGATCAAAAGGCATTACTTTGCAACAAGGCCTTCACAACAAAATGGATTTTTTGAGAGAAAGAATATAACAATCAAGGAAATGGTTGGAATAATTCTAAAGAAGGCCAAGTTACTTGATGTACATTGGGGAGAAGCAATCCAAAAAATAGTATACATCTTGGATAGAGTTCAACTGAGGGTAAATAGTGATAAAACTCCCTATGAGATATGGTATGGAAAACCTACCTCTGTTAGGTACTTTATAGTGTTTGGAAGAAAATGATACATCAAAATAAAGGATGACAAATTGGGAAGCCATGAATCAAGATGTCATGAAGGAATATTTCTTAGTTATTCCACTCAAAACAAAGCCTATGTATGTTATAATAAAAGGCTACATAAGATGGTGGAGAGCATAAATATTAAAGTTAAAGAAAGCATAAAACATGTTGAACCTGAGAAGGAAACTATTAATGAAGAGGTATATCTTGAAGAAGAAGTAGATAGTGATGATGTTGAGAAAAATAATGAAAAATCACCTCCAAGATTTGTTCAAAAATATCATCCTAAAGAGTAGATAATTGGCAATAATAAGGAATGAATTTAGACAAGGAAAATAGTTGTAATGAATAATGAGCAAGTAAGTTTTTTTATAATGTCTTAAATTGATCCTAAGAGATATGTTGAATCTAGAAAGGATGAGGATTGGCTAAAAGCCATGGAATAAGAATTGATCTAAATAGAAAAAACAAAACTTAGCAATTAGTTCCAAGACCCTCAAACAAAAATGTGATAGGGACAAAATGGGTCTATAGAAACAAACTCAATGAGGATGGAGATGTTAGAAAAAGTAAAGCAAGATTGGTGTGGAAGGGATATGCACAAGTAGAAGGCATAGACCTTGAGAAAACATTTGCTCCATTTTCTAGATGGGAAGCTGTAGGAATGTTTTCAGCATTCTTTGTTTACAAGAAATTCAAAGTATATCAAATGGATGTAAAGTCTACTTTCTTGAATGGGAACCTAGAAGAAGAAGTATATATTAAACAACCAAAAGATTTTTAGTTGTTAGATGAAGAAGATTATGTGTGCAAACTAAAGAAAGCACTATATGGTCTAAAACAATCACCTAGAGCATGGTATTCAAGATTGGACCAATACCTACAACAACAAGGTTTCAACAAAGGATGTAAAGATAGTAATATGTACTTCAAATGAGAAGGTGAGCATATGTTGATTGTGGTTATTTATGTAGATGACATCATCTTTGGTGGTAGTAATAACAAAATGTGTAAATATTTTTCTACACATGCAAACTAAATTTGAGATGTCTATCTTAGAAGAACTTTCCTTCTTCCTTGGTCAAAAAATAATACAATCTGATGAAGGGATATTCATATCCCAAACCAAGTATGTAAAGGAGATGCTCAATAAATTTGAAATAGATTATAGAAAAGTAGTTAGTAATCCCATGATAACTGGATGCAAGTTGAACAAAAAGGATGAGTCCCTTGATGAAAATTAGACTATGTATAGATTAATGATAGGTAACTTGATATATCTAACTACATCAACCCCAAATATCATGTAAGTAGTGTGCATGATTTCTATATTTTAGGCTGATCCTAAAGAGTCACATGTCAATGTAGTGAAAATAATTTTTAGATACATCAAGAACACACTTTACTATGGACTATGGTACGCTACAATTGAAGATTTCACTTTGATAGCATATACAGATGTTGATTGGGTAGGAAGTGTGGATGATAGAAGAATCACTAGTGGTGGTGCAATTTTCCTTGGAAATAGACTTGTTTCATGGTTAAGCAAAAAGTAAGAGTTAGTTACTCTTTATATAGTAGAAGTAGAATATGTAGATGTAGTGTCATGTTGAACTCAAGTCTTTTAGATGAAGAAAACACTCAAGGACATCAAATTTGAGTAAAAATCACTTATTTCTATTCTTAGTGATAATTCAAGTGCTATAAATATATCAAAAAATCTAGTGATGCATTCAAGAACCAAGCATATATCAATCAAGTATCACGTCTTAAGAGAAAGGGTTGTAGATCAAAAGGTCACAATGGAATATGTGACAACTAAGGACCATATTTCAAAAATATTCAACAAACCTCTTCCCAAGGAACAATTTGAATATTTGAGATAGAAGGTGGGAGTAGTAGTTCCTACAGATCACTAAATCACTAGTGATAGGGCATGAGTCCAGGGGAAGTATCATGAAATATTTATTAATCCGTAGAAGAAAAGAAAAATTCAACTCAGTTAGCTAAAGTCCCTTTTCCATTGATGTCAAAGGGGGAGAAAAAGGTACAAATGCTCTTTATAAGATAAATAGTAAAATGTTCTCTGCAAAAGTGCAAATGTCAAAGAAGAAGAACAAGTGTCCAAGTTGAGTATTAGGCAAATGTGTCATTGCCTAAGGGGGAGAAAGTTCGGTATGAATAGATTTAGCTCATGCTTATCAGAATTTAATGCAAGTAATTCTGGAGAAGGATTTGAATAGTATAAGATCAAAGTATTTAGTTTTCCATCAATGACAAAGGGGGAGATTATTATAAATATGATTGTCATTGATGTCAAAAGGGACATTATGAGCATGTCACTAATGCTCAAGGATGAATGTGGTGATCATGGTGATCCTATCAGAGGTTAAGGATGATTATAATGCTTGTGTGTATGAATGGAATTCATTTAGCTCTTCATATTGTTCATCCAGATATTTTGGGTCTATGACAAAAAAAGAAGAGAAGATATTTTGTTGACATCACTGTTTCCATGTGTGAATGAGTATGGTGGAGATGGTCACATGGTTATTATCAAATTAGTCCCTATATATTATATGCTAGATTTGAATCTATGAAATTAAGTGTAGTTCAACATATGGGGATGTAAAGTTAGCTACTAGGACAAAATCCACTATTTTTTTGTAATTAGCCAAATTTTCAAAAAGGGTTAAATAGAGCCAAGTAAGCATATTTATGAGGTCAATGTTTACACACATATAAGTATTAGGAAAAAATGATCATATGGGTCTATTCATTTTTGTGCTTAGTTTATATGTGTTAAATCTCAAGTCATGTGACATAGCGTGACAAAAGATATGCTTGAGTAAATTAGGGATCCAAGGCATTTTGATAGTGTTTTCCAACACTTAAGTCAAATTTGTAGGTTACAAGATAAAGATAAGTATGCACTTTTATAATGCCATATATTTCACCTATGAAGGCTTCAAGATCAATTGGATATATGTATGAAATACCTTATATAAGAGGATCATATGTGCTAATGTGTAGGTCATCTAACTAAGTGCAACAAGAGTTATGCAGGTGCAAACTTAGCCTTCTAGGCAAAATGAAATGGTCTCCATACTTAGAAAAATTCACACAAGGTCATGTAAAGTTGTCATGATTTTATAAAGATCATCTATGCACATTTGAAAAAGAAACAAATTATATATATATATATATATATATATATATATATATATATATATGTATGTATGTATGTATGTATGTATGTATAATGTATTTTTCATGAGCATTCTAGAAATATGGTTTGTAGGGTTAGAAGAGAAGGAATGAGCTCAAAATTGAATTTTATTTACTCTTGGACTAGATAGGGTTTCTCAATAAAACCCTATGGGTTTGAGTCATGGAATTAATAGGAACTTTCTTTTGTGATGGTGATTGGATATAGCCTGGACCTAGTAGCTTAAGTTACAACTTAAGCTTTTATCATCATTTTGAAATTGGCCCCTTAACTTAGCAATTACTAGCTTGAGTAGTGATCAAAGGACTTAATATTTCTTAAGTCTTAGACTTTATATTATGTCCCAAATTGATCAATGGATCACACTTCATCATACGTAGATGATCTAATGAAGTGAAGCAAATTAAAATGATCAAAAGGACCTCTGAGTTAATACTCAAGTGACAAGTGTCATATTCATAGATCTTGTCAGATAGAGACCTAATGAGCATAATCTGGTCAAAGTTAATGATTGAGCTAGTTATAAGATCAATGGTTTGCATTTAATTGGACATTGGATATCTAATAGAGTATGACAAATTTAAAGTGTCAAAGGTCCCTCTGAGTACACACATTAATGCCAAGTATCATAAGTATATGATTTTATCAGATAGATAACCAATGATAGTGAGCCTATCAAAGATAAATATCAAGCTTGTTAGAAGATCTAGTTGTGCATGAGTGACTATGCAAAGAGATCCAATGGAGTGAATGGCCCCAAATGCTATAAAGTGATTGATGTTTATTAACATAATGGTAAGTTAAATATTAAGTAGGTTTAAGAATATTTATAAAGTGAATGTGATCCAAAAAAGTAGGAAGTAATGAGATAAGGTCAAAGTTTTGAATTTTAATGACCAAGTCAAGGTAAAGGTCATGCATCTTCAAAGATCAAATGATGTGTGGAAGCTAAGATCTAGAAATTGATAGATGCTTTTTAAAGAGTGGAACATTAAGGTTTAGTAGCATACAGAGATCTAATGGATTGAGAGAACTTGGAGATGGTGCAAATAAAGAGATCAAAGGATATTATTTAATGTGTCTAAATACAAGTGGTTAGTTTTAATAACATGTAAGAACTTACATATAAGCCATGAATCTCAACACAAATAATGATATTTACTGATCTAACTGATCAAATCTACATTAAATATCCTTTGAATCAAAACTTTAGTGAAATAGATGTTATAAATAGTAAAGAGACATATAATTATGGCATGATCTATGAAATTGAGACATGGGAAAGTTATAGTCCAAGTAATAATGAACTAGAGTTAATAATTGGCATGATGTGTTATAGTTCATGTGTGAACACATAGAAGACATGGAACCCTAGATCATTTGTTTATATATATGATATCTAGGACAAAGAATAATTGTGTTGGAGCTATTCAAATTGTGTCAAATATAAAATTATAAATACATATAACTAGAAGGGATACAGAAGAGAAGATAGGTTGGTGAAGCCAATAAAGTATGTCAAATAGAGACATATCTAGACACAAAGAGAATGTGTAGAGTATGATCAGTTATAGATTAGACCTATAAAAAAGAACAAATGTATAGATCTATTTATGAATATAATATGTACATTAGAGTTATAGCTCTATAGAAAAGTCTGATAGGTTGGTGTCATTAGATAAGCTGAGTGGGTGCTCATATTACGGAATGGGCGTTTCCTTAGATTTAGTGCTCTTAAATTAGGGGATTGGTGTCTCCTTATGATTGGTGCCCTTAAACATTATAACCAATGAGGTTTACCAGTGATTCTTTAAACTATGAGGTTGGATTAGAATAGTAACTTTTAACAGTTATTCTCATCATGGTTTTTCCCTTTAGGTTTTCCATGTATAAATTTGGTGTCATGTGTATTTGATCTTGTGTCATCTATGAATAATTTATTTGATCTAAATATATCTTTAAATCTAAATTAAAAGTACTTAAAAGACTAGTTTTAGTTAATATACTAATTCACCTCCCCCTCTCAGTATCTAGTTGTGTTCCAACACTCAAATGTAGTCTATAAAGCAACCTTTGGGATTTTAGAAGCTAGATCTTTAGATAAATTTAGAGATGAAAAGGAATAATAAGGAAATATAAAATAAAACTAAAATAAAGTAACTAGGGTGATGTGCTAAGATATTTAAAGTATTGACTTATAATTGCATCAAATAACTTGAATCGTAGAACATCATAGACTATTAAAGGAGCATATGCATGAATTAAAGTCTATAACATAAATAAGAACCAATATTATAGAAGAAAAAAAAATAAAAAAGAAATAAAAATAAATTTCCACTTATTTTGACACAAAAAACCACATCTTATCCATTGTTAGGTGGAGAACAAAATATAAAAGGCCTTCAGGGCACATTATACAATATTCAATCCTACCCGTGAGGGGCACCTACTAAGGTCATAGAATGAAAAATGATAAATACTACTAATTTTATTATAAAAATAGACTATTAAAAATGGTTATTTTTTTATAATCACAAAAATAATTATTCATCTACCAACTCCATATAAAATAAAAAAGATCTGCCAATATAGGCATAGTGGCCTTATGAGGAATTGACACATGGAACTAGGTAATCATACTCATCATGAGGCCATTATAACTAAGGACCTATAGATCATAAATATAATAAACCCTCCAAATACTATATATGGCATGAATAAAATGCCTTATGATGTCGACTATGTTTAGAAGAAGTGTGGTGGTGATATGTGTATGCCTCCCAAAATACCTATAGCCTACTTGTTAGGAAATGGGGTCCCACTCTTCTCATCCAATGGCACTACTTGAATGTTTCATAGGAATTTTTTTCTCTAAGGGATCACTAGGATGATGCATGGTAGGTTCACTTCTTTCATTTTAAGTTCTTGGTGGGTCTCCCTTAAAAATGAGTGCAGGGGTGCCACATGGAAAGTTTGTATCCCTCTTTGCAATTGAAAGGTGAGACTCATTTATTATTTCATCATATAATGTCATTATTTTAAATCCTAAAAAAAAATCCCTCAAATAAGCATTGGGATACCACATGTTGATTAGGTGCTTCTCCTGAGGAAGGCAAGAACTTCTTCATGTTAAACAAGCATTGGGATGCTATGTGGTGATAGCAGAGGGAAGTTGAGACTTAGCCAAAATATAAAAATGGACCTCAATAAAATAAAAATCTGAAAGCATAACTACTAAACTTCACTGAGCACATTTGAGACTCAATATTGACTACTCTAGAACTCAAAAATGTGGATAATGATCCATAGTTCTAAGGTGTGTAGGTAATTAATATAATAAAATAACTCTAACTAGGTCTTATAATATTATAATTAATATAGTATAGTAGTGACAAGTTAAAAACACAAATCATTTGGATGGTTAAAAATAAACTAAAAATGGTAAGGAACCATGGTAGTAAAATGTGGGCTTAGGTCACCTAAGATGGGAAATGGCAAGCTTGATAAAACTATAGCCACACTAACTATAAGTATGGATGAGATCCAAACATGGAGTTATACATTTATCCAAGATAGTAATTATGCCAATTTTATCTATAAAATGAAAGAGATAGGGTTATACTATACTTACCTTGAATAAAACTTTTCGAGTTGCAAACCCCCTTAGCCAATGGTATTTTGAAAGATTTTTTTATGGTTGTAAGGATCAAAAAGGTTAAATCAAACTCTAGGGTTAAAGGAATCATATTGCATGACAAACTCCAAAAGATGATATTTTATCTCCAAGATAAGATCTAAGGGATTATCCAAATGTAGACTTAAGTAGAATTTTGAGTAATGATAATGAGAAAATGATTGTTCCTCTTTATTGGATTGAAATGTGGATTTGTATTTATAGATATGGATAATTCTAACCCTTACCTAATTTTTATCTAGTGTCATTATCCAACCTTGATGTGGTTGAAAACATGAAGGTTTAACCTTGAACTACGTCATACAAGGCCAATATAGTTGCAAATAATTTTTCATAAATTTTAGACTACATCAACTTATTTTGAAAATTGGTAGGAATGAATAATTAATTCATCAATCTGGGCCAATAAATTTAGAAAAAATGGGTCTTGGTATAGTTAGGGGTTATAAGGAGGAATTTCTTATGGGATCAAGTATGGGGTAATTTTATTGGATATAGGCTTGATATATTAAATAACAATGTCTCTCATGAATCATTAATGGTTTACCTAGCCCTTTCCCAATACACCATTTAGGGTGTACACTCAGAGAGATTGAAACTCAAGAAGTTTTTGTAAGAGAAAAAGCATCAATAAATGATAAATTTTCAAAAATATTATGTGTATATACTTACCTTATTTATTTAAGGAGAAGAGTTTTAGGTGATTACAAGTTTATCAAGATATAGTATAAAAAGATAGTGAGTGAGAGACTTCTTGCAATATTTTGTGCTTTCATATATAAATCATTCTATTGCTACAAAATTTGATCAATGAGATTAAATTGATTTGAGTTAAATAATTTTTAATAAAGGCAGTGATAAGAATCAAAATTTTAGCCAAAAAAGATCCACTTGTGAGGAGTTACTATGACAATCTAATCTATTCAGTAGATATTTCAACTCAGTTATGTGTTTACATTCTAGATTTGGTTGTGTATTTTTATTTACATAGTTTATGTCATTATAATTAATTGTTTTTATGAATGGTTGATTAATTATCTTCATTTAAATTAAAATAATCTTTTAAAAAAAAATTAATTTTTTATGTATTTATTGCATTTATGCACTTTTCCCCTTTATGTAAGTGTGTTTACATTATTATGTCATTTACATTTCTGAAAATTGTGTTTTATATACACAAATATTAATACCTTAATATTAAAAATATTCTAATCTGCATACATAGTATCAACATCTTACCATAGTATAAAAAACTTGAGTTAACACTTTAATGAATGAGCAATCTCAATAAACTAAGTGGTTGCCCCTTTGGAGCACATCTATCAAGTTGTACATATAGTGATCATGATGCATCAGTTTAATTGGGGATTTAATTTTTATATTTAGTGATGCCACTACTTAGATTATTTCATAATATCATACAACTATTGATAAGTGGATTTCATTTATACTGTGATGGTGAATTTTTGTGAATGGTAGGTGATTGAATGCCCATAATACATAATTATTACACTGAGTGCATATTTAGATGCATCAGTGTGAATTTTGAAGGAGTGTGTAATTTTGGGAATTTAAAGTATAGGAACTAATAAAAAGTGTTTTTTTATTACCTCAAAAGTGTTTTGATGTGCACAAGTCCACTTAAACATTGATTTCATGCATGTTACCTAGATGTGTTACATAATGATGAGAAAATAACCAAATATGAACATATAATAGAATTTTATGAGTCCAAAAAAGATCCTCAATTATTTTATATTGAAAATATTTAGATAATCTTAGATCACTTTGATATTTTATAAGTCTACATAAATTCTTTTATGGTCAATGACCTAGGCCAAGTAGTTGATATCAATAACACCAAATGTACACTTTCCTAAGTTAGCCTATAGTTTGTGTTTATACAAGGTATCTAAGATGCATTTTATATGTTTTGTTTGGTAATTCCAAGTAAAATTTAATATTATTATGTAATCTAAGTATATGATAATTAAGGAGTTAAGGAAAGGCATAAATAGATCACCCATTAAGTGGTAAAATTTATTGGTGTATTGGTGAGGTCTAATGGCATGAATAACCTCTCATATAATCCTTCCAATGTCTTAAAGGTCATATTATATACATATTAATAGTGGAATACAACCTCAATTTAACTTTAATTCATGTTGATCTTGGTGAAATATTGTGCCCCTAAAAGTTAATCTAAAAGGTATTCCATACTTGTAAGTGGATAGTAATTCTTCACTACAAATATTCTAGTGTTTGATAACATATGTAGAGATGTCAGGATCCATCATTATTGGGTGTATAAGGACTATAAAATTCCCCAAAAAATAAGAGATAGAATTTATATTTACTTGATCAAGGAACTCTTATATCGATTACAAAATTTCATCATTCTCTTAGACAGATCTACGATATAGGGCGTTATTTTGAAGAAGATCTATAGGGACCAAATAGATATGGTGATTTAATATGTAGTGTGTGTTGGAAGTATATACTAAGAGGGAGGGTTAATTATTATAAAACAATTTATATTCAATTAAATTTACCATTTCATGAAGCATAAATTCACATAAGATCAAACAGTGTATATAGAAACAATCATATGAACACATCACAAGATAACATGAGAGATTATATGGGAAACCCTATTGGGGGATAAAACCCAATGAACCTTTCACATGGAATAATTTCCTATAATTAAAATATTTAATTTATACCATCACCAACTGATAAATTATCACCCACCCCTCAATTTAGTCAAGCACCCACTTGACCTTAGCTAGCACTAACAAGCAAGGAGACTACAACCCCCTAGATGATCAAGCACAAAATAAATCACATAAAAACTGATATACACCTATTATATGATGTTTTAAACACTTAATTTTGGAATTATATTTATCTGACATCTACAAACCTGCCTATCTACCTCATACAAGCCACTTAGGCTCCTTTACTCAATTGTCTCTTCTAGGCTTATTAGGTCTAGTGACCTGTGTATCCACCTGCATCAACTTGATCAGATATTAATGACTAATATAATTCACCATTTTATGGTCCTTAATGACCTTCCTCTATTACTTTAATTATATCTCCTCTTTGCTTTAATTTTCACACCATTTACTAGTCCAAATATGCTAATTAGGCCTTGCCTTTATAACACACACTTCATCTAATCCATCTTGGTTAGCAAAGATATTTACAAAAATTGTTTTACCATTTAAATAGGTAGTAATACATGTTAAATTAATGATATAGTATCTCCATATTTTGGTCATAGTCCATAAAGACCAATTTCACTATTAGTCCTAATGGAGACCGAAAAGAATTAGCCCCTCATACCCACACATTACACTTGTGACTTTTTTTGAAAAAATTATCCCTTACCAATGGATGAAACACTTAATTTGAAACATAAATAGACATATATTAATATTAATTTTTTTTCACACTACATTTTATAACATTTCACCCCTTGAACCTCTCAATTAGCCCTTAGGCCTATTAGGTCTTTAAGCACTCAAAAAGATTGTCTCATGAATATGGAGCCTTTACTAAAATATTCCACAATGAAATATGATTATATCACATTTTTTGAACCTTAAGGACATATAAAACACCTCAAAATACATTAGAAACTTGAAAATAGGACAAAACACATCAATAACACTTCTTTAAAGAGATCACTCAGAATAGCCAACAAACTCCAAAACCTAGTCAACTATCTTTGACTATCCATACACACATAGGCACTTATTATGAATAAAAATGCATTATAAGTATCCTATGATACATTTGGAAATTTATTAACCTTATTTAAAACTTCAAATCAGGCCAAAATATCTCTAACCCTCCTCTGCAAGAACCTTACTCAGAACTATCAAACTACCTTTAGAACCAGTCAACAACATTTGACTCTCCACACTTTTATAAGGACTTCTCAAGATTACCAATTAATTAAATAAATATTATGGTATCCCTATAAAAATATAAAAACAAAAAACAAATATGGTATCAATGCAAAAATTTAACTTGTAGACCCAAAACAAAACACTGCTCTACACAGTCATACTACACATAGATATATCAACCTTGAGTCAAATTTTTGACCACTACACAATATTATGAACCAATTAAAATTATTGGAAAAATGATACAATTATTATGATATATATATATATAATATATATATATATATATATATATATATATATATATATATATATATATAATATTCATCCCTAAACACTTATTTCACATCCCTAAGCTTCTTCTCACTTAGACTGGTTTTCTTTATTGGTTTCACTATTAGCCTTTTTAGTGACTAGTCAACTTGCATGCCAAAATTTTCACACTTGAAGAAATATTACTCTTCAAAAACATAAATTATCACAAAATTAAACTCTTTAAATCTCCCATCCATCTACTTATCACCTTTTACTTGGTTAATACTACCTATAACATCAAATCTCCTACAAATCTAGGTTTTTTGGTAGCTTACACTCACCCTCCTGATCACTCAGTCACACTTAGAGTAACCTATGGGAGTATAATATATTATAAAATAGTAAAAATTAATCAACCACTTCATTCTCATCACTCAATAACAATATTTTCAATATTGGGTCTCTATTAGGGTTTTACGACCATAAAAACTTATTTACCTTCTTAACAAACATTGATAAAGCTTAGGCCATCATTAAAAAAGAAGGAAAATTGATATAGTACCCTTAATAAAATACCCATAATATATTATGTCACCATGATAAGTATGTACATTCCAATGAGCAAAATAAAAACTCTCTTAGGTAGACAACTTGCCATTCTAACACACCTAAAAGCCTTAGACCCACTTTTCTCACTTTCTCCTTAGAAGTAGGACCTAGAAATTTTTAAAAACCTTTGACACAAATAATAAAACCTATGGAAAATATCCCATGAGATCACACACCTTATAATCTTCACTTAATCCCTTAACAAGCCTCATAAGGTCTCTTAGACCACTAGGCCTAGAACTACACACCATACCTTGACCAAGAAACTACCTTGAAACCTCTTAAAATGTTATAACCACCTTATAAACATGTCATAAACCTTCATTAAATGATACATATCTACCAAAATTATTATCCCTAACCTTAACTTTCTCAACACACTAGGATAATAATCTTTTGCCACCATACAAGGTCTCTCAATGTAAAGACTAGGTCTCAACCTTGACCTTGCTACCATTGTGGATATAATTTCCAACTAATTCACATGATCAAACATTTTTAAATATTATCTAACACTTCAAGTTCATACAACATTATATCACCATGCCTTAAAAATCTCCGTGTTCATGCTTATGGTTTATTAGCCCTTGACTAAGCTTCTAGGCTTCATGTTGCTTGTTCTCATGATCAAGCTCATTATACCTTTAAATGTATCATTATAATCTGATAATTCAACATTCATAAAGCTCTTGCCCTAACCTTGTGCCTTTCATGTCAAACCAATACCTCTAACATCATCCTTTGACTATGACAACACTCATTTACTTGTCATTAATGACATAACCACTTTGTCATTACCTTTGACATTAATGATAACACTTTTGACAAAAATATCACCATTTTTCATTGATGGAAACATATTATTATTATCCACATTTGACGTTAATAACAAAGTGGGCATATACTCCTCTTAGGTTCATCTACACAGCCCTCTTATCCTAGGATGTGACCATTTATAAAGCTCTCCTTTTGTCCATGCATGAAGATTCAATACATTATCAAAAAACATGACTTGGTTTATTCAAGTCATCATATAAACTTCTTTATTTCACATTTGTAGTAGACTTCACCACGTTTCCACCGTGACTGAAGCTTGAAACCTAAATATCTCACATATTTTCCCCCTAAATTCATGATCCATCTAGATCCTGTCACCTAAAATTATACACCATATGGTTACATATAAAAATTTTTATTACCTTATGAAAGATCCATAGTTCTTCAAATAAAATTCTTAAGGCATTGGTGCTTTAAATAACTCATGGCACCTTCTATTAGATCATTTCAACCACTGGGTCTACAAATAGCTATACAAACATTATTATTATAGATATATGAACATACTTTTCAAATCAACTTACCTTTATGATATGAAAATAGAGACCTAACAACAGGATAATATTCTCTACAATATCTTAAGATCATCTTTCTTATCATCAAGTATCTCACCTTCATGATAAAGAATAATAGGCAACTATGCCAACACCAATCTTTAAACTTTCACATACAAATTTAAAACCCTACTTTTGATGACTAATATCTTGTCATCTTCAGATGAATGAACCACTTCAAATCAAACACAACATACCAACATGTTCATTCAATAACTTATGAGTTATTATTGGCATCAAGGAAATATGACATCTTACAAAACAAATTTCTAGGGCACTATTACAAACTTCTTTAACTTTGTAATCTTATTATGATGATATAGGATAAGACCACCTTAAAAATATTGATTATCATATTTATGTAATATATATCTTGTAATTCCATTCTTATATCATCACACTACCTTGGATCTTTAAACAACATCACTCTGCCTTCAAAGGTATTGGTCTTAACAGACCAATCTCATTGTCTTCTATCTCTCTATCACCATAGAATAAGATACATCTCTCTTGTTACCTTTATTTTTAGATCACTAAGATCAATTTCAATACTTCAACATAAATGTAACCACATAACCTAGTGACTAAC